>VZRR01011209.1:224194-383512 GCA_013398015.1 Oreocharis arfaki | reverse complement strand
GGCCGTTGCCTCCCGCCGCCGGCGGCCGCGCGCCTCCGGAGAATGCCCCCCGTGTCCCGCCCTCCCCTCCCGCTCCCCTGCTCCCGCCGGCGGGGGGAGGCGGCCGGGGCCCGGCGGTGGCCGGGGCGGGGCGAGGCGCGGCCAGGTGCACTGGGAGTCCCCGCACGGCGGCCGGGGACACGCGGCCGGGGACACGCGGCGGTGGGGGCAGTGCGGCCCAGCGGGGAGCACGATGTCGGCAGGAGGCCCAGCGGGACAAGCGGCGGGAGCCTCAGGTGCCGCCGCGCTGGGCCCGCGGTCGGGCTCTGGCACCAACAAAGAGCCGCCGCGGCTGCGGGAACAAAGACCCTGCGGGCGGATCCCTGCGCGGCCCCGCCGTGGCTTCCCCTTGCTAAGGCGGGCGGGCAGGCGGGAATGTCGCCGCTTCCCAGCCCTCCCTGCCCGCGGGCGGAGGTCAGGGTGCACGGCCCGGGGGGTGGCTCCAGGTCAAGGCCGCCCCCTCGCCCTTCGGCCCCCAGGTCGCCGCGGTGCCTCGGCATTTCCCGGCACAACCAGGGGAGCGACGCTCCGCTGCTGCCCCGGGCGCTGCTGCGTTTGATAGTGGTTATGGGAGTGCCTCGTGAAAGGAGTTGTCTAAAAAGGCTGTATTGACAGAAATTTCCACAGCTTGAGATGAACCTGATAGGAAGTTGAAGCATCAGATACGTTTTAATGGATTTTAGACGCGTCATTTTTCTGTGGTTTCTCACAAAACGTGTCAGTTGGCCCTAAGAGGCATCGCCCATTGTGTAGACGTTGGAATTCAGTCCAGCTCTGGGGATTTGGCTTTGTTTCTTAACTCGCAGAAGTAAGTAATACATCCTGATACTTCAGCAGTCATATTTGTTGAGCACTGGGCATCCTCTGAAACTCTTGAATCCTCTTTGAACTCGGTTGTCCAAGTGTGTATCTTTTTTGTTTTCTCCGGGTGGTCAAAAAGGGGAAATACTGTTTCCTTTTAGCATACCTGGCGAAGTATTTCAAGTTCCTCTTTGCTGAGGGAGTTCAGAGGAGTGAGTTTTGCTGATGAAGTTTTGATTTGGCTGGGTTATTTAAAGTAGGAGATTCCTCAGAGGTCTTGTCTCCATTAAGCAATTAAATTATTGTTTTTATCCAGTAGTACAGCACCTGTATAACTACCAGAAGTTCTGGTTTTACAAGTGAAGGTCAGTTATACTTTTGCCCTACATATGTAACTGTGCCATATTCGGCCTTTACAGTTCCAAGGACGGAAGGGATCCTATTTCTTGGGTCCCAAACTTTGGGAGGTGTTGAAAACCTTTCTGAGAGCCACTGGAGAACTTACTGGGGTTGGAGGGGGACATGAAACCTCGAGTTCTTGTAGTACCATCAAACTAAAGCTGTACTGTATTTCTTTTAGATGTGAAGTGTAGAGAAAAGAAAAAAATCAAACATAACTCTTCTTACATAAAAGGAGGGGGAAAAATAGGCTGATTTTTTTTTTCCAAATCCAGAGTGTGCTTCCAGACACCGTTGGATGTTTTGCAGTGCCTGCCAGAAACGACATAAAATCTGTGATGTGATAGTTCACTACCCAAGGCGTGCTCTGTCACAGATGACATTTGCAGAATGTTGTGCTGGTTTTTGTGCTTGGTTCTGTCTGGATATTGGTGAAATGGGTTGCTTCAGTCCACAGGGTGAGAAACAGTGGCTGTATTACTTCAGGATCAGAAAGGAGACTTAGGTACAGGGTGTGCATAGATCAACGTTTTGCTGTTACAAGCAACATAGATAAAATTGGTTTTCCTGGGGAAAAGAGGTGGTTGCTCTGGGAGAACTGGCTACTGAAAGTAGTTGATTTAGCATTGCTGGCATGCCTGGGTTTTCAAAAGCCAGGGAGCACCAGGAATAAAATTATCACTGTGCTGCACACACATGGTGTATATAATCAGCTGAGAATTTATTTATTTCTACTTTGACTGTGTCTAGTCAGCATTTCTAAACCATAGCTAGGCTCCAGCCTGGATACAAACCAATCCCTCAAACAGAGCAGAATTGGAGCAGGCTAATAATGTTTAGATGTCACTTTTCAGAAATCCCCAGTGACTACAATGTATTTCTGTGTGGCAGGAGCAATGGAAGTGCTACTGATGGTCAGATACCAGCAGCAACTATGCTGCTGATTAATTCTGCCATGAGCTGGACAGTGCTGAAGCAGCACTGAAAGAAACCAGGCCTGCTTGTACCTGTTGAACAAGTTGTTGCCACCAATAGTCAAATGACAGCATCTTTAGTACAGAATCAGGATTTAAGAAAAATACTGGTGTAGACAAGAACTTAGATGTCTGAGTGAACCAGCAGGACCAGCATATAGAGATTGTGCTGTGGAAGGTAAAACATAAGCCCCGATTTCCTTGGAAAAGCTAGTATGCAGGGAACTAAAGCATGAAATTACAGTGTACCAGCTAGTTTACAGTGGAAAATGTGTGCTGCTTCACTTGCAATCCCTATTTTTTTTTCATAGGGCCATTGCAGTGAGAAGTAAAAGAGCTGCTGTAAAGCCTGGAGAGTGACATGAGTCCTGTGAAGAGTTGTAAAGAAATTTAGAGATATTTATGAGTGGAAAGCATTATACACATAAAATGCATTATAAACAGGATTGTGTTTGACTATCAAGGCATCTTCCATTTAAGGTAATGCATAAACTTACTTGACACCATTAAATTAAATTTTCCTCTGTATTCTTTGTGAGATTTTTATCATTTACACGGTGAGAAGACAATCCTATTTGAGGAGTTTCAGGCTATCGTTCCTGCAGGTATTCCCACTGAAGCTGGTGGTAGAGTTAGATTTAAGTCTTTAGAAGATCACACACTTGATAAGAAATAATAGGGTAAATGAAGCAAAAGAACGGGAAACAAAAACTGCTTTCCTTGCAAGTGATGGTAATTTTTTTTTTAATTTCTTTTCTTGCTGAACCGTGCTCTTTTTAAAGGTGCTAAAGATAACTAAGCTACTGTAAGCCATTATTCTGATTGTTTGTTCAGCACTCGGTATATAATATGCATTTTACAGAACAAATAAGATAAATGCCCTTCCCTGTAGAACTTGCAAGCTAAATTTTGTCACAGGTGAGAGCACCAACTAGAAGAGAGAACCATAAAGAAGAAAAATGATATGTAAAGGAAGCCTTTACAATCCTCTTCATTCCCTGAACATCAAGAAGTCACAAGTGCCCATGTGATAACCTGCCACAAGGGTCTGTCTGCTGTCTGTGCAGCTCCTCTCATTAATCACATTGGCATACATTGGTCCCTGCGGGATCTGATGGTTATGAGCAATAACCATGTACAGGATCCCTTTATTTCTGCTCCTTGGCTAGTGCAGCCCATGCAAACACTTCTCTTGCATAGGGAAGGTTTGCATGAAGGTAGGGTCATGCTCTGCTGGTCTCCTGGCTGCTCGCCAGCTGCCCATATGGTTGCCAGAATGCAGCATTAATTTTCTGAGGCAGCATCCATCTGATGTATAGTGCCACACTGTGTAAGTCAGCACACTACTTAAAGTTATAAATTCATATGTAAGACTAAAATTATTAAAGTAACCTTTCTCATGGCTTCTCAAGTATGCATGTGTGTTGAGACCAGAGGTACCAGAGCTGTAATTTCGCATAATGCAGTGCAAAACCTTGTGTTAGAGCAACATTAACAAACCTGGGTCATCAAACTGCAGTCTCTACATAGATGACACACGCACTGAGGAAAATAAATTATTCAGAATAAGGATTGCAGCTTTGGACACTATAAGCACATACAAATCAGAGAGAGAAAATAAGTTTTTTAATGCACCATTATCTCACCTGCAAGAATTGCACACACTGTGTATGTGAAAGTATCAATTTCATAGCTGAATTGGTAAACGTAGTATATATATAGGCTACACAAGCAAATTCATGTTACGTGAAAAATCTTTACTATGTGTTTAGTTCCTGTTTTTCTTACTGTATGAAGGCAGAAGCCTATATTTTATAACCTTGACCTCTTTGAAATACAAGTAAGAGGGGAAAACAGAGGAAGTGTGGCAAGTTATGTAATTGGGTTTTGGAAATCTTTAGGTTTTTCAGTACAATTATCCTCGCTCTATTTTTAGGGAGGGGGAAGCACAGAACTGTATAAAATGGCAGCTATCTTAATAAATGTATCTTTTTGATTTATATATGGATGAATTACAAAAACTGTCAAGAAACTTCCCTTTAGGAAGATGCTTCATTTTTATTATGTATAGATCTTTCAAAGTAATTTATTAGTAAACGCTTACTGGGTCAAAACCTCTAGAGTTATATTTGTACTAGTAAAATAGGCAATGTAAGGACCTTTCTCTAGCCCTACAGCCACCTGACCACCTCCATGGTTTAACATTGATTTAGCTCTAAAAGAGAGTGGGTGCATGGAAATTGCCTGCTGGAGTGGTCACCAGCACGTGCTCTTTCCTAGTCCATGCCCGGGAGTTGTCTATGAGCTATCCATTTCACAGCCAGACTTTGCTAACCATTTAACTTACAGATAGTTGTTCATGAAGGAGTGGATCTGGATGCCGAAATGGCCCAGAGGACCATTTAGCAGTAGAAAAAGAGCCTGGAAGCTCTTCTTGTGCATCTGGCTTCAAGGCAGCATCCTCCTCCTGCGTGGGGTGCTCCAGCATACCTGTGTTTGTAGGTTCAGAGCACTGACAGCCTTTGTCCTATCTTTACTGAACTGTGCTGTGATCCGTGTTCAGCAAGGTGGATGAGAGCTAGACTGTCTTGACTGTCTTGTAGCACGTGAGCATTCAGCAAGATGTGTGTTTGTCCTCAGGTAAACAGCTCCTGCAAATCAAAAACACGTGGGAAGAGAGTCAGGTCCCGGTAAGAGGTTAGCAGTCAGTGTTATCCTAATACTGCAATATCTGCTGGATTCATTTTCAGATAAATACTGAATGTTTTTCATGAAAACCGTTTACATCCAGGGAGTGCTTTTCTCAAAGCAGAAGTATTGAGGAGAAACTTAATGACTGGTATACACGTTAGATTATCAGATGATGTCTCCTGGCCTTATCCAATGTAATCTAAAATGAAATCAGTTAAAGTGAAGTTCAGAGCTGCTGCAGGCACAAAAAAATCTTTATGATAGTTTTCATTTTTAATTACAGATCTCTACTTTAAAGTGTTTTCTTGCTAACTGCTGTGTTGTGAAAGAAGATGAGAAATTGGCTGACCATGAGGAGGGAAAGGAAGAAATAGAGTCTGTGTCAAATTCTCAAGTGGACCATGTAAATAAACTGACATCTCCTGTCTCCAGAAATTTAGCTAATCTCTCTGTGATATACAGCATTATTTTTAAAAATGGTAAAGATTCTTAGGTAGAAGTTATGCATTTCTTTTAAGCTGAGGGTAGCCCTCCAACTGGCAGTCCAGACTAGCTATTAGTTACAGCAATGTGTAATCATTTCAGGGTTCTTTGAGCAAGATGTAGTGGGTGTTTGGTCATGTAATTAACCTCTTGCCATTGGCCACTCATTCTCTCCACCCTGTAATTACTTGACTGAAAAAATAACACCTTTCAAAGCATACATTGTGTAGAAAATTAAAAGAGCGTTAATTTTAGTCTTCCTTCACACTCACATGATGACTATAACTCATATGTACATTTCACTTATTAGCAAAAGTCATTCGGCCACATCTGAGCAGTTTTTTTTAGAAAAGTTTGATTTGGGAGCAAACTGGGTCAGTGTGCTCTTGGCTTTTTTGTTTTTATTTCACTTTTTTAGAACTAGTCCATAAGCACCAAGAGGATTTTCATGTAGAAATATCCAGTGAGCTGAAAATGTAATGGATATTCATTTCTTTGGTCCAGCAATTGCTGTTCTTTTAACTCATATAACATGCATGAGTTCTGTATGTGGAGAGCTTCAGTCTTGAAACAGATACTTCAGGAAGCTTGTATGTGAAAACATTGATGTAAATCTGTGAAATGAAAGTGCCTGCTCAGCAAAAAAAAAGAAATAAAAAAAAGGTCTATCTTTCCCTCTACAAGTTTTCCTTAGTAATGTTTCTGCATTTTTGAGGTCTTCATCCTGAACAAGTATGGAATAGAAGTGGAGTTTGTATGTACGAAGGAAAAGTAACAGAAAGCACCAGGGAACTCCTCTGTAGAAACATGCAGTGGGATTTATATTAGCTAACCTAAGTTGTCTAAAAGTCACAACCAGAGAGTAAGTATAAACTCCTTTATAGGTAATAGAGAGAGCAATTGCCACGTATCTTGTGACAGGATTAAACCATAATTTTAGAAGGCCACAGAGCCTCTCTTGAGGGTAATGCTGCCATCCCTCACCTTCCTCAGAGCTTTAGTCTGTTGATTTGGCATAGACTTCACCTCCAAGCCCTCCATTGCTTTAGCCAATGATGCCGTTTTTCTATCAGGTATGGTACAATTGTATTGGTCATCTCATTTACATGAAGATGAGCCGCTCCATCTGTGTTAAACCAAATGTCTCAAATTAAATGAAGAACCTGGGTTTCAACTTACAGATATCACAGCTCAGCCCTGCCCAACTGGGTAAAAAAGGAAATAGCCGTGAGGGGCATATTAGGAAGTAGATTTACATTGCAAATATAGAGCTACCTGGGCTACTTTTTAAAGTGTGTCCTTTTCAGGTAGCTAAACTTGTCTATGTGAAATTCTTTTCTGTATCACCTTCTTGACAGCTCTCTGTGATGTCTGTGCTCAATACCGCATCTGCCAGCGCAGGAATATTCAATAATTACACTTTGATATAATGGAGCCCTAACTCTTCTCTGTGAGATCAACCTTTAATGCCAGGTTGTGCTTTTTTTTTAATTGCTTTTGTTTGGTTAGACACCCTCATCTTTATCCCATGCCACTCCTTTATTGTGGGAAGACACCCATCCAAAATGATGAAGGTACTTCCTTCAGACCTTTCTAAATTCACTACAGTCGTGAAGCTTGTCAAATACTAGCATATGGATAAGGCACTTGATGTGCTGTGACCTTTCTTTCCTATGTTAACCACAAACCTCGCGTTTTTACCCTGTTTTCCACATCTTACCCCTTTCTGTTTAGTCATTATATTCCTTTACTCCTTACTGTGTTTCGGCGTGTGCTGAGTTTTGCATATTGGTTTGAGGCAGGGACCAATTTTTTGTGCACGTGTACAGCAGTTAGCACAGCTCAAAACAGGAGGAGAATGTTGCATCACCATGTGATAAATATTAAAGCTTGCTGGAAAGCAAGCCAGACCCTGGTACAATAATCATTGCCGTTTTGTACCCTTGGCTGTCTCTTCCATGAGTGCAATTTTGTACAATAACAGGGAATGGAAAAAGCAGGCCAGTACGGTCAGGCTGACACAATAGCAGCTACACCTTGCTGTTAATGACCTTCATAGGTCAGTTAAGAAATGTGTAAGAGTGTCCTTACTTATTGTTATCCAGCAAGGCACTGTGGAATCTGTTCACTTAAACAAATCATAAAGACAGCATACTCTACCTTGTAAGCACCTTCAGGATCAACACCTCCTAGACAAACTTTCTCAAATGCAGTTTTTCTATGTGCAGAATTTGTCCCTATATTGTTTTCACGTTGTAAAAGTGCATTTAGATGTTACCAGACGAAAAAGAAAACCATTAACAGTTGGAAGTAGATCTGACATAAAGTACCGTTCCCAAGGCATATATTCCAAGGAAGTTTATTCAGATCCAACCCTGCAGGCCAATCAAATGAGAAACCAAGAATTCAAAGATGATTGTAGACAAAGATTATGGAGGAGTACAGCTCTGTGAGTGAAGGATCTCCTGAATTACATTACTTCTACATTTCAAGATGGGAAGATCACCACTTTCCTTTTTCTGACTAAAGTTAGAAACACGTGCACAGAAATAGGCACCTAGATTTATGACCTCTTTTTCAAAATGTCATAAATTCACAGTCATCAAAGGCACCTTCGAGTCTTCATTTACAAATTTAGACCACAAGGCTTGAAAAATGTGTCCTTTGCCTCCCAATAGCACCTATCAGAATATGGGAATTCAACAGAAAGGCTCTGTAAAATTGCTTCACCTGACATGGTTGTGGCAGATGGATGTAAACTGCTTAGTGTGACAAATCACCAGTGTCTGGAGGCACTGCTCTGAAGCTGGGGCATGCTGCCAGGCTGTGGGTTTTCCCTTCCAGGGGCTCTGCCTGCTCAGTCCTGGCCCCAGAGCATAGTGACCAGCTGCTCTGGGCCCAGCGATGCTGTGCTCACTGCCATGTGTTCCCATGGGGCTGCATTGGCCACTTTGCCTGTTGCAAGCAAGGATGCTGTGGCAGCAGAGAGCTCTGCAAACCTCACTGAGCATAATGCTGAGCCAAGGGGTTGGTCTGGTAGACCTCTCTGCTGCCAAGGTATGCTGCATTTTACAGCTAGGGTGGTGTAGTCATCCCAAGACATGGGCAGTCCAGCATGAATAGGGTGTTTTGAAGCCCCAAACCTATGCTGGATTTCCATGTAGTTATTGGCCCTAATCTGACCCCATCTTGTGAGAAGGCAGTATGATGAGATTACAGCTCCTTCTCACTGTAACTTGATTTACAATGGACTAAGTAAGCTTCATCTGCAAAGGAGACATAATATAAAATGCTCTGCTGCAGGCATGGACTGTGACACAAGTGCCACTGTGCAGAGGGAGCAATGGAAAAACTCATCTATATGAGGGAGAATGAGCAGCAGATTTTTTCTGGCTTGTTTAATGCAAACTGTAGAATTTAATTCAGCTGGTCTTTAGGGTAATGCAGTGACTTACATTTGGTGAAGTCCCATCTTTCGTAACGCCTTGAACTGAAGATGGCAAGAGACCGAGGATAAAGAACCTCATGGGGTTTGTTCCAGCCATTAATCATCCTTGCTGCTGAGAGATGTGTCATATCCAATGTGCCCAAATCCAGCTTCCAGGCACTAGTACTTGTCACGCTTCTCTGTTTTGTTGAATAGCCCTTTGGTACATTCTATTTTCTCTATTTTAAGACACTCATATCTTACCTGCTGGTTTAAAGAGATATCAATTTATCTTCTTTCTAACGAGCTAAACAGACAACCCTCTCTCGCAGTGTAACACACTTTTTCTAGCTTGGAAGTAAGCACTAAGGCTGTTCACTGCACTTGCAAGCATATCTTGACTTTTCAGAAAGGAGATACCCAGCAGAACAACAGTTTGTATTTTTGGCTGTAGGAGTTGGAGCACAGACCAAGTTCTCCAGGGCCTCCTGGCACGAAGGTTAACTTAAGGGTTACTCTGCATATATCAGGCTGTACTTCTTGTATCAAGTTCTTCCTGAACTTCCAGTATTGTATTGTTTCATTTGAGACTACAAAGCATTACCAAATTAATTTTAAGATGTGCATATTAAGACAACATTCCTTCATGTGAACAGTAGCATTCTTTCTAGCCATATGTCTTTTTAAAAAATATAAAATATCTTAAGGAGAAATAAATTCTGTTTGCAGTAATACAACTAATTTCACTCCTTAAAACCAGGCTGTTGATGTCTGAAAGTGCAAAGAAGCTTCTAATCACCCACAAATCTCTCTAAATGGAAATTAATGCATATAATTTTTTTCCTATGTCAAGCATTTAGGCCAAGAAGTGATGTGTTGAGCTACATCAGAGATGGTCTAAAGTTCAGTTCTAATGATCTGGTGGGTTGCTTATGGAGGAAATGATAAAACATCCGTAAGGAAAGCAGCGATGGTTGTTTGCAGTGAATCACAGATTGTTTGCAATGGCTCTGAAGGCTGTGTGTATATATGATAACTCTTCCATTGTTAAGGATTATAGGCTGTTCTGTTATTGTTAAACACAATACTGCAGGTCAGAGAGGACATTGTTAAAAATTCCTGTGATCCACAGCATTGCTCAGTGGCTAGTTTGGGGGTTTCTGTCTCAGAACAAGCTACAGCACATACACTTCAAGAAGGAGAAAAAATATGTAGGGATATTAAATGTGCTTTCAGAAATATTTACAAAATGTTCCGAAGGCCTGGTTACTTGCATTTGTCCCTGGAAAGCAGATATATCAGTGTTACAGCCTTTAGCATTTCAGCAAGGGTAAGAAATTGAAACAGATTTAAAAGAAAATAGCCATTTTGTACTGTGATATACAAATAATGTCTTGAGCTCAAGGGGCTCCATTAGACTGAGCAGAGAAAAAAAAAGTCTTCAGAAAGTATTATTCCTTTTAAATATAATTATTTCCCTTAAGAAACATCTTAAAGTGACTGCAACTGCCCAGTCTTGCTCTGATACCCTTACAGCAGCCTGTTGGATTAACTGTACAGGAGATTTAAAAGGGTTATTCTAGGTTCCGCACCAGTGGTGGAAAAATAAAATTACACCAGACCCAAACTGAATTAAGTAGTTAAGAACCCAGCCTAACACGTTATAATCACCTTCTTGCTACCGATGTAATGTTTTTCAAGCAAAGCCACCATGATCTTTAGCCCTTGACATAAATGGATTTGCTGGTGACTGTAGCAAAATCAAAATTGAGGTTCATTTGTGGTTCAAGACTTTTTGCAAAGGGCTTTGGCACACTTAATGCTCAGTGATGAAACCAAATCAACATTGAACCTGTAATAGATACACAGGGAAGGGATGAGAGTAGAATAAAATAAAACCTTGTCCATTTTAGAAGAAAGTTCCTCTTCCCAGTCTACCTTTTCTATGTTTGTCTGTTCCGTTTTCCTCCTTCCTTCTTATTTTCTTTTACTTGCATTTCTTTGCCTAGCCTTGCCCATTCTAGAAGACAGTTATATATTTGCTCAGTTCCTCTTTATGAAGAATGTAACTCAGCTCATGCCCAGTTATGCCTATGCTAACATATCTTCCCTGACTACAGATATTTAGGTGAAGTCAGACCTTAATCAGAATGTTCGAAGACTTCTCCAGCTGATAACAAGGTGCTCACAGAGGCTGTCTTTACTAAGGGAAAGCCACACTCACTGCAACTTCTCTGTTGTTAAAGAGGGGCTCTCACTCACAGAGGGCACTTCAGGACAAGATCCTCTCCTTGCTGTTCAGAATCAGCCCCTGGAAATTATTCTCTTCCTTGATTTAGAAGCAACAGTAGGAAATCCTTTCCATATCACACACCTCAAGTCTCATCCTGTGCCAGACCCCACACCCTATGTGTGGAAAGTCCCACACCCTGGAGCAAGGTGTTTCAGTCACTATTTCTGCTGTTCATGGTGTGCCTGTCTCTGGTCCTCATGGAGCTGCAGTGGGCAGAATCTGGTGCAGGGCAGGGCAGGGCAGGGGGGCAGATGATGTGCTTCAAGCTCGCTATTACCACATCCCTGGGAGCTGAGAGACACCCAGTCCCTCAGAGTAATGTCAGCCGCAGCAAATATCCTTTCCTTGGCCCTTCCTGGGGAGAGAATGCTGGGTAAAAACTAACGCTGATCAATCCCCCACATTTATTATACTTTACATTCATATACATTTATTATACTATATACTCTGTTTTCTTGGAGGATGAGCATGGCACACACACATGTGAATGATGATGAGGAGGAGAAGACACAGATGCATGTTCCAGAGTCTCATGTCATGGTGTGGTGGATCCTCCATTGCTTGACATTTTCACTGCTGTGCCCCCATCTACCCTGCTTTGGCACTCATCTTGTTCCTGCCCTGAAGTACCTAATGATGTCATGTTCCTGAACAAATGCCTGTGCTACTCCTTAGACAGGACAGAAGGAAATTCACCTACTGCAGAGGGAGATCCTGATCCTGTCTGATAAAATTTGAATATCCAAGTCAGGCAAACAAGTTCCCTTGTGGGAAAACTACTCTTCTCTGTCATACCCAACTGGTGAGTTTGACTGCATTGTTGAAACTGCCATATTTCAGAGTGGGGTATAAACCTGCCACATGAGAAGGTTTGGCGTCCACTGACTTCTGAGTCTTTACAGAGCTGGGGAAGGAGTCAGATCATGGTCTCAGTCTGATTTTCTCTTTGACAGAGCTTTTCAAAACCATGAGCAAGCCTAATAGCTGCTTATGAAAATTATTCATAATGTGCATCACCTCTTTTCATCCAGCTATCAAAACTGGGAGTGAGCTTAGAAACTCCCATTGTACAGAGAAGGAAGCAGATGCTGAGGCACTCAATGAAGCAGAAAGAGGAAGCAAGCTCCTTACTCCTCCTATCCACTCACCCCCTGCTACCTGTCTTGCCGCTCTCGGCTGTCATTTGTGAGGGGTGTTAGTAAACACAGCTATTCTTAGCTGTCCCTGGGCAGAGCCCGTGGACACCACCCTGGGCTAAATACCTGTCAAGTACCCTAGATATGTCCAGGGACCTAGGCAAGTGCTGATCGAAATAGTTTCCATGCCTGTGGAGAGGGTAGAGGGGAAGTGCAAGTGCCTTTACCATATTCAGCAGTAGTAGCAGCCCCAGCATACCACTTGCCTTGTCAAATTCTCCCAAAAAGGACTGCTTGAGGACCTCCCCGCTCACAATCTGTTCCTGTGGTGTACTACTTCCAGGTGAAGAGTTTTGTTACAGAGGGAGGTCAGCGAAAGTGTGTTTGAATCTCAGCAGCCAAAGCTCTGCATTCGAAGGCAGGACTCCACCACACTGTTGTGACTTACTCGGTAAAACTTGTGTTACAATCAAAGTGAAAAACCTCAGATTTAGGCACCAAGCAGAGATGAGATCCTAGAAGTTCGGACTATGCCTGAGAGGTCTTGCTGGAAAATGTCTAGTAGAGGAGCTAGCAGCAAAATCCACAATGCCAACGTGGAAGCCAGAATAGATTGCAGAGAGTCTTAAGGGTTACTCAGATTATGTACTCATTTATGTCAGCAGTGCTGGCAATTTGCCTTCTACATAGTGGCAGTGAGTATCAGCTTAAATCTACTTTGTAGCTCCCTAGAAAATGAATGCATTTTCTTGCAGAGCTTCAAAGAAAAAAAAAGGCAAAATAAATGCACATTGACCTGTCTTTTAGACAGGAAGAAATCAGCCAGTTATTTCATTACTAAGTTCAATATAAATAATTCCTTTACCAATACATAATAGTACTCTGACTCTAGCTATCAGATAAGCAAAACCTTAGTCATATGGATGAGAACTGGAAGAGGTAATTAGCAGCAGAGAGGCAATTTTAACAGTTTTGTGTTTGATTCCCATGGAGAATTTCATATGTCAGCCACATTTTCAAAACAAAAGATTTTTGGCAGTCCTGTGGAAAGTAGTATGTATACAGATAGACTCATTGGCTTGCTTTCGCTGAAGCTTGTTTTGATACAAAGAGATAAAAGCATTAGATGTTTTATGAGTGTCTTAAATTTAGACTTTTAGCTGGTACAAGTCAATGCACTTTCAATGATTCAGGTCTGAATTAAATTCATCAAAGTCAAGGCAATGCACTGCAGTGAAGCTAAACTGATTCACACATGCTGAAAATCTGGTGAATTTTTAAAGTCTCTTTCATAGTGATATAAATACAGCACAAAGTCAGTGTGAAATCATGGATACATAAGAATTTTAATGCTTGGCTGTAACACTTATGTGTATGGCTATGTAACTAGAAATGCATGAATATTTGTTTTACTCCCCAGTGTTTGTCACAGGTTTAATGTAAGGGAGTACGACTGAGTGATGCTTCTGGTGCCACTTCATCTGTAGATAAAGGCGGGTCCTTACACAGTACTCATGTTCCCTCTGTATTGTTGTGGGAATTGTAGCTCAGGCAGGTATAGAAACTCACATAGCTATGACCATCAGCTCCAGCAGCTGTCCATCAGCCTAGGCTTCCCTCTGTTCTGACTGTTGTAACAGCCCTAGTCAGGAGCTCCTGGCATAAAGAATACCCCATCCCCAAGCCTTCGGATGGAGGAAGAAGAAACATAAAGAGTAAAGACTTAAAAATGAGGGACAGTAGGACAAGAGTTAGTCCAGGCAAGAGATGCAAAGTAAAGCATGTAGACCAAGGAGGCATGGGCAGAGATAAAGATGACAAACTGTGTCTGGGCAGAGACTAAAGAAATAAGAATAGTGTTTAAGCAATTCTGGGGGAAGGCTTCCGCCCAAATCCAAGAACCACAGCTTTGAAACTGTCTCTGAGTCATAGCTCCTGATGGTCCCTCTCTGTTAATCTACATCTGCAGCCTGCAGAGTCATTCCTTCTCAGCACTGGCAGTTTCTGAGCAGTTTTCTGTTTGCTCTTCTCTTCTTATTGTGGGTAAATGACGAAATCTGCCTTGTAGAGACTCTGTCATGGGACAGTTTCCCTGTAAGAGTACTTGTTGCACTAGTAGTTCTGCCAACAGGATGATTTAGCCCTGGTTGTCAGTACAAAGAATTAGTTGGCATTTATGCTTCTATTCCTATCTAAGAGTCACCATGGCTGTAATGTTTTATGCCTTGTTAATCACATTCACCAGTACAATGTTTATTTTCTTGTGTTTGCTCTGACTTCAGACAAAAGGTGGCTTGCTATGGGATTCAAGGAGAGAATGATGTAAATGTCCATGTGGATTCATGTAAATAATATTTTCTACTGCTGCTTGTATTGCGAGATGGTAACATTCCCATGAATGCAGCTCCCAGTGAAAATAACATGATGGAAGAAACTTCTACAGTATTTGCTATATTTTTCAACCGTTCTCTATTCTCAACAACACGGAGCTGTGAAGTCCAGATTTCCAGCACAAGAAGATGAGCTTAAGAAATGCAAATCTTCTATATACAGTTTATTGCTTTATGTGAATTTCACTCCTGAGCAGCTTTAAAATACTTTTCCCTTGCAAGTTGAAATTTCCAGTTGACAAACAGCTTGACTTGGAGCTCATTTGAGTGCCAGTAAAACATTGTATATCAGCTGTTTCTGGGACAAAAAATCACCATAGTGAAACTTACCTTTAGAATAAACATGCTAAATATCTCTGATGGGCAAATGCTTGGTAATGAATGTTTATCATAGTTCCTTTTTAAGTAGTGACTTCTATTTTTATGCTGAACGTTCTCTACATTGGTGACACAATGTTATCTCAAGACCTTTCAGCCAGATAAGACCATGCCAGTTTCCTCAAAAATGGTCTTCTGTCTGTGGATTTTGTACATAATTGGAGTAGGGAGGCACTATGGGAAGCAGAACACTGAGTATATTTAAATTACTTTTTAAAGCAGAATTCTTAAAAGTTTATGTTAGTTAGGGAGTTGACCTGAAAGTTTGTCATAACTGACATGACTTCAAGATAGGCCTCATACCAGATGTATCAAAATGCTTTGGACAGATACTCCGGAAAGCAAGCAGAGCCAGCCCAAAGAAGAATAAGGAAACTCTAAAATCTCTGTGGCCATCTACCTTGGGTGGAGAAAAGTCGCAGTACCCCTGTACCCCTACCAGCCTGTGACCAGGCATCTTGAATGGAGCTAAAGTCTGTTCAAGAGATGTGATGACCAGCAGATCACCATCTGCCTTACTGGCTGCAATCCTAGGTTTTACTTTGTACAAATCCAGAAGCCTGAAAGAGTTGATATGTTCTCAGACTGTGGCTATCTTCAGAAGTTTATTATTCCCTCCCTCCCCTCCCCCCCCAACCATCTATTCTTCTATGCTGTGAAATGCCATGGTCTTTTTATGTTCCCTAATCTGATGCATGAAAACAGGCATATCAAATGCATGCGTATAAGCACATGGCAGGTCAGTCTGGGAAGGCTTTGTTGTTCAAATAATATTTTATAAAGTTGTTTTTTAGAGTCTACTGTATGTTTGAAAGTCTGAAAAGAATCAATTAATCTATAATTCTTGATAAAGTTTTCAAACTTCTTACCTTTGTATAAACATCTCTGATGGCAGAGGCAGGGAAAAGCAGCAACTAGATTTTCAAGGTTGCCAATATGATTTTCAAAAGCGTAGAGAAGGCTGTCTGTTTAAGTACTCAACCATTCAGCAGCATAATTCTAAGAAGAAAGCTTTAATCATTGTCCCTGGGACAATCAAATTGTCAGATGGTAGTTTTATTTCAGTAGACAGAATGTTAACATTTTCAATCACAACTGTACAGGTTTCGACAAAAGTCTCCCGCTTTCTAGACAGAGGATGTCCCTCTTCTTTGATTCTTTTTAAAATGCTTAAGGTAAGATCTGATTATTTTTGAATTTGACTAAATTCCTATATAGTATTGAGGGTCATGTGACTTTAGTATGGCAGTTGTACTTAATTCTAAATTAATTATATTAGAGCCAAACCTGGCAGTGTTTGGAGGCAGTGTCCCTGGCTGTACATGTGTCCACTGACATGGCAGTGAAACCATTGCACAGATGTTTGGGGTTGGCTTAGCCGTTTACCTTGGTGTGACTTACAGTTTTCTTCCTCACTGCCTCTGCTGTCCTGTTGGTCATGCAGATGCTGGAGCTGCTCATGCAACAGTCCCTCTGCTGCTGCCATTCACAAAGGGATGTCTTTGGAGCAGACCAAAATCTGCAAGGTTTTTCTTTCCGCTGCTTGACTGGAAATCACAGAAGCTCAGACCTGAACAATGAGCAGCACAGGGCCAGGTACAGCAGGCATGGTTAAGACATCTAGAGCATTATATTCTCAGGCATCATTCCCCAGGACAGTCCACCCTTAAAAGAGAGGCTGAGGCTGTTGTCCTGACTCTGCTCTGGGTATGGTGACAGCTGGTAGAGAGGTGGCAAGAAACAGAGGGTAAGAAAATCTCCCAGTGAGTTTTGAGAAGAACATGAACCAAAAACCTCAATACATCTTCACCTGAAGAAAGAGTCTGCAGATAAATCTAGAGCTGCTGGATTAAGTGAGAAAGACCTGTAAGAAGGGAGAGCCTTGCTGCAGCCTAAAGCAGCTGTCCTTGCTGTCCCTAAAGCAAACGATCTTGGACAGCTACCCCTTGCTTGCTCAGGCAGAGCCGTGTGTGGGCACAAGCACGGGTGTGTTTGGTGGCTCCCACAGTGTGATGTAGGTCAGGAGTAGACATGAAGAGCTAGATCCAAGAGAGTTCAGGTGGCTAAAACCAGGGCATATAAAATCTTGCATCTAAACCAATGTTTAGGGGCTTGGTTGCCTAGAGGGAGCGCAGGAAATGGTCAGTGGATCAGAACAGGACACAGATCAGCCAATGTCAGTGTGCTGCTGCCAAGTGTCCCTGTGTAGAAACTCTGGATGCAGCTGCCTTTGCATATTCTTTAAAAAACATCACCGTGCTTGCTGCTTGTAGCTAAACATTGATGAAGAGTGTACATCTCCTATGTGTGAAATAAATTGGTGGCTAAGGAAACTATGAAGATACAGAAGGCTTCACACACCCAGGGGCTTGCAAGCAAAAAAGCAATGCTCTGCATTCTGCTTAAAGGAAAGTTGTTCAGTACTTCTTCATTGGCATGCTGTTATGTCAAAAACTTATAATTTGGGGCATGAGTGTGCAAGTATTCATTTGATTTTATATCTGTGTTGCTAATTTCTGGGATGAAGATTAGTGCTTCTGGCCCACTTTATGAATTCTGAATGCCATCTATATTCCCAAATATCTAAACAATGACTGTTCATTAGATGCACTAAGAAAGTGCTAGTATTTTACAGAAATTTTTGCATTCATTTCACTGAAGTGACAAGCAGAGCACACTCCTGGTTTTTTTGGTCCCCATATGTCATCTACTTTGAGCAGCAGAGGGGGCAACTAGGAGGTTCACAGAGGTTCCTTGCAGCCTCAACTGTTCTGTGAGTCTGTGACTTTGTGATTTCATGCATAAAGTATTGTCTGAGGAAAATGCTGTTTTCTAGCTGTGTTTCATTTTAGCTTTAATCTGTTTTTACAATTAGATTTACTTCTGAATCAACAACAAAGTGAGGATGATGATATAAAAAGAAAGACCGATACTTTCACAATTTCTGAAGAGAGTGGAAATGAGAGAAATCACAGTTGCTTCACTTTCACCAAAAGGAGAAGTAAAAACCACAGAGGAAACCATCAAAACTGACTGTGTCACATCTTCCTGTATGTAATTGTTGGCTCTCTTACTGTTAACTCTCAGTGAGTATCTGGTGCATATATTTAATCTAATTACCTGTTGGAAGACAGGTATCAAATACAAACTTACACACACCATCTTTTGTTTATGGTGAAGATGTCTTCTCTCCTGCTCAAAGCCTAAATTCTACCAATTTGATTTAAAAAAATAAAAAGAAAAAGCAATGCTCTTTTTCACTTAAAAGAAGATAAAAATGAAGCTAAAGGAGGGGTAATTTAAACTACCTTTGTATCACACCTGAACTCAACCATATATCTTTCCTCTCTGAAAAATTAATAATAAGAATGATGAATCATATTTTGATCAATTGCAATTTGTCAGAACTATGATTTTGATTTCAAAATTTGTGTTGCTCTATCTTCTGAGATTAAGTTTTTGGTTTCTTTTTGACCCTTTGCCTGCTGCTTGCAGAGGGGTGACTGCCCAATTCCTCAGTCTCAGCCACAGTGGTCCCCAGCCAGCAGCTCTTGCTCTGGCTCCTCCACTGAAACCAGGGTGACCTGCTTGGCCTGAACAGCCCATCAGGCACCACACCATCCCTTCCTCTGCTGGGAGTCCCCAACACTGGGCAGATGTGGGGGTTGGTGTGGGGAGGCTTTTGCTACTCACAGGTGTGAGGTGACCTGCCCAGTCACAGTCTTCCCTTCTGCACACCCTTGATTTCAACAGCACCACCTGTGCCATTTCTTCATTAGATGAGATTTGTCCAGCAAATGAACTGAAAGTAGCACTGTTCATTTGTGCTTTTTCTGGAATGTGCTGGGCAGGAGGAAAAGCTTCAATTTTTTCACTGCTAAAGCGCTGCCTTGCAGCACTGTGTTGTCAAGTGCAGCTCCCACCACAAGAGGAAAACTCTCAGCTGTCTTGTTGGTCACCCACAGGTATTTGCTTAAGGCCTGTGAACTGATATCTTTAAGCTTCTGCACAAAAAGTAAAGCTCAACCTGGTCTACTTTCATCATGGATCAAAAGGAGGAGTAAAACATGCATGGCCTTGAGCGAGGAACCCACCTGCCGTCTGCCCCTTTGCTGCACTGCACGTCGGGGACCGAAGACTTGGTCTTGCTGCTGTGGATAGGGCCCTATGGACACGGAAGGGGGATAGGACTGTGCACTTCTGCTCCAAACATGGTCTTCCCTGAAAGTGCCATCATAGTCACAGGGATGGTATGGATGAAGAAGTGCTGTGCTGGGAGATGAATGCAACTGGGAGGAGGAACAGCTTAGATAGAAATCTGCCAGTCCTTTCAATGTGGCATCTGTACAGCACTTCTTGTCGACACGTCCCTAAGTGCTTCCCTGTCTTTGATTCCAGATCCTTGTCTGCTCTTTTTTTTTTTCACACCTCGCTATCAACCTTCCACTAAATGAAGATCTGCACTATGATGGTTTCCAAACCCAAGACTATTTTTAAAGGTTGGAGAGCAATATAACTCCTTCTAAGATATGCAGGAGTGCAAGGCTTGGAGTTATTAAAATGAGCCCCTTTTTTCTGGTTTGGTTTTTTTTTTTCTTAGCATTCTGAGTGTACCTGGTAGCCTTCCTTTTATTTCTGTAGTGTCACTGGGACTGAGCACGAGCCAACAGGGAGTGCTGGGGGCCAGTTTTGCCTGCACCCTTTCCTCCTGACTGTGAAGTAACATCTGCACAGCACATTGCTGCAGTGACAACCACCACCTGGGAAGGGGACTCAGTGGCTACGAAGCACATATGGGAGTGGGAAGGCAGGTGAGGAGATGCACAAACCTCCCTGGTGCTGATCCGTGAAATGCATAAGGCTGTGGGTCATGCCTGAACATGCTGCTTCCAGCATCCCTTTCTTGGGCTTCAGCTCTCAGTAGCTGTACCCTGTACTAGCTGCTGTGCAGAAGTAGCTCTTTCTGCATGCTGATGAGCAGTGCTGAAGACAGGTGTGCTTGTTTCTGGGCTGCATTCTGGCTGGGCTCGTGTCAAGTGCAGCAGGGCATACTTGAGGCTTACAGCTCTCAGTGTGCATCCACCAGCATGCTGCTGCCCACAGCCCCGCTGGCTGTCACCTCCTGGGGTCACACACGTGCACTGTTGCCGTGTAGAAGACTGTTCACACACATCAGCAAGAGGCTCACTACCCAACAGACAATATCCACTCATTTTTAGGGTTTTTTTCCGCCAGGGCTTGTGTCTCTATGCTGGCAGCCACAGTGCAGATCGGCAATGGGGTTGTCAAAAATACTCCCAACTCCAAAGCACAGACACTGGCTATCTTATTCCTTGCACTGCAGGAAAGCCTGCTTTAATTCTTGCCTGTTCTCTCATCTGGGTCACCTGGTGAGCCATGACTTGCACATCTGAGCAGCCCCTGAGGAAGGGCTCAGGACTGCATATTGCTCAGGTGTGGGGTCAGGTCCCTGCATTCCCATGGGCTGTGCTCAGTGCCAGCCTGTCTGTGTCTCCTCCTGGGAGCTGCTGAGGGCATGAGCAGCAGGGGATGAAGAGAGGCCCAGAACAGAGGACAGAGAGTCTGTGGTGCAGACAGGTGTCTGTGAGAAAGGAGACTGTGACAAGCACAAGTTTCACCAAGACCATGGCAAAAAACCAGGTTCATGATGTAGTAGAGTAGGGAAGTAACAGGAGGAAAAGGAGAGACACAGGCAAACAGAAAGATTCAGAAGCAGGGGCAAAGGGGGAGCAAAAAGGACAGAAGAGGGTAAGAGAAAAGCTGATGAGAAGACAAATAGCAATAAATAGTATTACGGAATAAATAAATGTCAATAGCAATCTGCTCAGAGTACTGGACGAAGGACGATGAACTTGCAATCAATTAGGTGAATAAGCTGTGTATTAAAGTCAGCCAGCCAGCACACAATCAATCAATAACAAAGCAGAATTGGAGGGCGGGGAAAAATTCTAACAGCAAACAGGTAACACATACATTGCCCTCTTGGTGGGATGCTCCTAGAAGGACCATAGACTTGCATGTCTGGAAGTCAGAGGCGTGAGGAGAGGGAGAGTGCTGACAGAGTACTCTTGCACATCAAAGAGGTGTCAAGCTGGAATGGCTGTCAGGATACTCATACAGATTCTCTATCAGATTTCAGATGTGCTTTGAATTCATGCCACACCTTGAGGAAGAATACAGAGAGCTGTCCATACAGTTTTCTCTCTCTGGAAGATACTGGCAGGTAAGACTGGCAAAAGGTCAGCTCTGATAAATGACTGGATTTCAAGACTCTCCTCCACCCCCGCACCCCCCAATCTATATATGCAGAGAATTGCAGCTAGCTTTTTTACTAATCTTGCCCACAAAGTAATGTTCAGATGCTGCACATAAAATCAATCTAACTGACAGCGGGCAAGAAAGCATAGCCTAGATGTCCCTATAACTGCATCATTCCCCAACCTGTTCCCTAAAAGTGCTGGCGTGCATCCTCCAGGAGTTTGGATCTAAGAGTTCCTCATAAAACACAAAGAGGACATAATTAATCCGAGAAGAAATACCCACTGATCAGGATAAAATACAGGTCATTATAAATACAAGAAAAATCACAAAATCATCTGCAGTATTTTTTTTAGTTACAAATTTTACCAATAGGACCTGACCTGAGTGCTTGATACACATCTTTGAAAGACATTCTATCTCATCTTAGTTTTAATCTGTAACTACACTGGATTGTTGCCATGCTCCCAGAAGTGTGCTATGTGGCATATGCATGTCTGTTGCAGTATCTCCCAAAATGTGTCAAAAAGACACATATTTTATAGAACATGCGAATAGCAACCTGACATTCTTTGCCATCCTGTCCTCCTCCCAGCCAGTGCTTTCGAGCTGTCGGGTTTGCCTGCAGGAAGCACCTGAGCACAGCACCCTCACCTCCTCCCACCCTTCTGTGCACCAAGCCTTGCCATATGTACTGTGCCCGATAATGAATGAAGAAGGGATGGGATATATTATCCAAGGAGAGAAAGAAAGCTCAATCCGATGAACAATTTGCCATATGAGCCATAACACATGACAAACCTCTGCAGAAAGGAACAGCAGTCATCTTCTCACAGTGTGGTTTCATTGCAATGACCTATTGCAGCTCATCTAAGTTATGGGGTGAGTGAAGGCTAGCTTGAGTTTTCTTGCATGCCATTCATGTTGCATGGTTCCTCTGCATCTTGTGCATGCTCACAGGAGATCTTGTCTTTAGTTTGTTGAGTTCTAAAGTGCTGAGAAATGCTGTCTGAATACTGAGCTGTCAGTGGGAAAGAAGCTGCGCTGTCAGGCTCTAAGATGCCTTAATGCTCTTTGTCATGACGTGTCCTTGAAGCTGCACAAAACAGCTGCTGCTGAACAGCTTCTCAAGACCTCAGCTCACAGGAGTCACAGCATTTCTGCTTCACCACCTGCTCTGGCTGACTCTGGGTCAGCAGCATGCTTTGGCATTTTACACTGAGAAACTTGAACAAAACAGAAAGCCTGCACTGATGCTATGCAAGCCGGCAGCATGGCTGCTGCTCCCCACAAGTGCCAGCTGGAATGATGCTAGGTGTGCCTGGCAGGAAAAATGCAGCCACCTTTTTCTTTGCCTCTACACCACAGGGTTAAGTTCATCTGGAAGGACATTGGTCCCACATTTCATGGCTGGATGATTCCAGCACAGGTACCAGTCAGCATCCTGGGAGAATCGCCCTGGAAGCTGTGAGAGCAAGGTAGATGTGGTCTCCTCTTCTGTGTGCTCACAGGCTTCTGTAAACCTGATCCTGCCAAGGATCTCACAACATGTGAGACCTATAGGGTACTCTTTAGTAATCTATATTTCACACAGCTTGTGAGTAATTAAGATCAAAAGCAGTGGATCCTTTTTTCCTGCTCCATACAGCTGATAACAAATATTTTTCTTGCTTTTGGGGAAAGGTGAAAAACTTAAATTTTCCTGGAATCAACAGTTTTTCTCTTGGTGACTAGCCCTTTGAATGTGTGTCCAAGGAACAAATAAGTGGTGTTTTGTGTCTTGTTACATTGTGGAGCTGTATGATGACATATTGCTTATGAATTATGTCTAAGGTGCAAGAAAATACTTGTGTGTCAGTAAAGCAGACTGCCATCCTGGTTACAGCTGCTTGATGAATGACAGACTGAAGGAGCACAGAAGAAAAGGAGAAGGCTGTGACCCAGGAATTAGGGGCTCCTTTCCAGTGGCAAAGAAATACGACAGAAAGAGGCAGTCAGTGGCCCAGTACAGTGAGCTGAAAGGCCAGAACATGGCCCAGAGTGGAAAGCATGGCCTTGCAGAGAGTTACCATTTTTCGGATTATACTTTTTCCCACAGTCCTTCAGAACAGGGAGAGAAAAAAGAAAAAATAAATATTCTGTTTTCCTTATCAGAGCCTTGATACATCTCCGCAGACAGCATCGTCCTCCTTCTTGGCAGTCAGATCTTTTTTCTCTCCCAATAAAAGAGCCTCTGGAGAGCAACTAAAATGAACAACTTCACTAGAGCAGCTTAGGACAGCACGTGCCGCCCTACATGGCCAGATTGAAATCTGAACTTCTGCCCCTTCCATGCGCATGAGTTCATATTTTGGCAAGTCTGTAGAGTTTCTAAACAATTATATATTTAGTTGACTGGTTTGAAAGGGGAAGCCACTCCAGATGAGTAAATAAGATACAGAGATACGTTTCTTGAGAAATTAAGGTCTCAATGAATACACAAATATACAAAGGATGTATAAATAAATGACATTTATAAATAGTATACTTGTGTACCATTATTCATACTAGCTTTCTTCTCCAGTTATTATGAAGAAAATTGTTCCATAAGCATATTTTTCTTAACTGTATTCAAGATGGCCAACACGCTGGCTTGAAATCATTAGAACGCACAATAAAAAGATGCTGCTTCCCTACAGTAAAAATAAACATTCCTATATGATGTCTCTTGTTTTAATTTAATGCATTCGGAGAAGTTATTAGTCTTGTTCATCATAAAACAATAGTTTGTCCTGTTTTCCTCTTACTAGTAGCAGGGAGCAAATGACTTTCCCAGTGTAGTTCACCTCTCACTGTGCTCAACACCAGAGCCCATGGTTACTGTGGGGACAAACAGGAAAGGAGCAACCAAAATAAGCTGCAGCCCCTGTGTGCTTTTCATCCACTCTGTTAAAAAGCCCAGCTCAGAGACATTCTTGGGGTTTTTATCTGGTTGTTGAAATATAACCTGGAAAAAAAAATAATCTGTGTGTTATAATGCCCTGTAGACTTGTGTAGGCCTCACTGGTCAGTTTTACATGTGGATGGTGCCAAACTCACATTCCTTGTGCAGTAAGAGGAAGCTTTGCAGATCCTGACAAAGTGGGCTATAATGCCCAAGGGACAGGCCAGCAGAGCACCTCGGAAACACCTAACACAGGTAACCTGCTTAAGGGCACAGAAGAAATTGATAGCAGAGCTGATTTTGAAAGTTAGAGCATCAAACTCATATCCATCTTCCTAACTGGTCTTTTTCTGGTGAATAATTGGGCAATACATCATTAATAGGAAGGTGATGGCTGGATGTACTCTGATTTTCAGAGTACACTATTCATTACTGTAATATTTCATGGTTTGAGTTCCAGTTTGAGACAAAAGGTCTAGTTTCCAGAAAAAAATAAACTCGCTTGCTGACAAACAGGCTTTTTAGATGCTATTAAAGTGGATACTTCAAATAGGAGGCAGCCAAAAATCACTAACCCAGTTTGCAAATCTTTCTGCCTTTCAGCCATCATTTGCCATAGAAAAAAAAAAAGAAGCAAAGAAAAGAAACAGAATTTCATTCATTTTAAGAAGCTTATGATGTCACATGTGAAATGTCAACAGATAGCAACTTAGAGTAATCCCTAAAAGATGACCTACTTGAAGGTGTTTGACATACCAGGCAGTCTCTCTATACTGCATCGATGAATGACATTTTTATGAAGCCAGATTTTAAATGTATCAGATTTTGTGCTAGCCAGATGATTTAGTGTTGGATCAAACTTTGATTTCCTAGTCTAACATTTAAGACAGAGAGTGTTAAAGACACAATAATCTCACAATAACCTACAGACCTGCAGCTTTCACATTCCTTTAATTCATTTTTATCTGATCTGTTATTTTTTATTGCCATAGATGTGAAATAAGAATTTTCTCATAATTGCTTTTCTTTCCACAGAGGTCTAACTCCCTCCAGGTTGATGGTTTGCTTTTTTCACAATCAAGGGAGTGTTAGCCACAGACTCTGGTGGGAGCAGAAGTATAACCTTAACAGATACAGATCAAAATTACAATGAAATACATACCATGTAGATAATTTTAGGGGAAAAGAAAATTCCACCCAGTCTAGACCTTTCAAATAATCAGGGAGGGTTTTTTCTCCCAGCAGAGGTATTTTTCCACGTGGAACCAAACCCAAGAGATTGGAGATTACTTCAAGATAATAAAGATGTTGGCTGAGCAAAATTCAGCCCTGCCCAGAAGGCCAGCCCAAGGTCTTAAATGAACTAGGGGCTTTGTGCTGACCCCTGACTGTCTATGCAAATAAAATGGGTAGGCATGCCTGCACTGAGGCTGGGAAAGGGCAGGGGCCAAGTGTGGTTATACAGGCCATTCATTTCATGCTCTTGTCTTCTTAATTTCCTTGTTTCATCAGTGCTTTTTGGCTTAAAGTTAATGACTCCTGGATGTGCCTGTAAGAAGTCTGCCAATTAAGAGGTATTTGGTCGGGAATGGTTGCAGAGATTCCCCTGGAGGTGCTGAGAGAGGGGTTTTGACACCCGTTAGTGCAACCTGTGTGTGACCAGATGGGATACACTGGAAACCAAATCAAACATCACTGCGGGCCCCCTGACACACTCCCATGCCACAGGGGTGTTTAGGGATAAATGCTCATTAGCACGTGGAAGAGATTCTTATTTTAGCTGCAGGTTATTAGGTATGGAAACCTGTTCCTCTGTGTGCTGCCTGGTGTGGAGACGCTTGAGAGAGGCTGGTTCCAGGACCTGCCACTGATGGTTTAGTGAAAATGGAAAAGGTTGGTGAAGAGAAAAAGAGTACTAACGTAATGGAGTCAGCACTGCAGAATTAGGATCTTCCAAAAGGCAAGATCATTTTAGGAATGTTTATGTGATTATGCTGTATGCCTAGCACATTTTACAGCATTAAGAAAACCCCCACTGAGCAACCACAATAAAGACGATGCAGTAAATAAAACATAATTAATATGTGCAAACCAGCTATATTGACAGTGACTATTACACAGACCAACTTAGTATTCAGGGACAGCTTCCAAACCTAAGTGAGAAGCAGGGGACATAAACAAATCTTGCAATGCAGAGTCAGATTTATGGAGGTTTAATTTCTTGCCTGTGTCTGTTGGCTTCAATCAAAACTGAAAAGCAAGTGAGAATGGACACAATCTCTTCTTTAAAATGCAGAAGGAGTACAGAAAAATGAGGCCTTTTGGAATGTTACTCGCTGTTCTCCACCTCCACAAAGGGAGAATGCTTATTACACATCGCTACTACATTTTTCAATAAAAGTAAAGCCTGGCACTTTTGTGAATGGTATGAATATTTTATTGATCTTATCCACCCACTGTGGAACTGACAGAAATAGTTTTTTAACCTAAAAGAATATTAAAAGAAAAATAAAACTGAAACACCAGATAAGCAATTGTCAGAAAAATTGGGACTTACGTACTTATCACATTAGATGAAATTATACTGGGCCTTTACTATGATAAGCAGTTATCAAGGTTGTCTTACCTGCACTTACTTGTATTTTGCCCATATTTTACAGAAAGTGTATTAATATTTTACAGGTATTTTTCTGCATACAAGGGAAAAACGCAAATGGGGGACAGTGGGATAGAAAATCTTGTAAGCCTGTAATAATGGAAAGCTCAACAAAGCTTGCAATAGACTACAAGTATAGATGAGAAAACAAAGCAGCCTATTTATTATAGCTCTACAATTATCCAGGCTGCAGGATCAATTTTAGAGAAGCTAGCTGGTTATTTTCCTTAAGTCTTCCTATAATCCTCTGTTTGACTTTCTGTGATATGAACTCCAACTGTCCAAATGAACCAGGGAAAACCTACTCTAGTGTCTGCGATAGTCTGTGTTCTGGGGGACCATCATCTGTGGCACCCTCTTAGTATTGCTGGCACAATCAAGAAGATGGCATGGATTCTTTTCACTCTTTTCAAATCATGGTCTAATTTCTGGGGAGAGAACTCCTTATGACCTTGTGTGAACTGGAATTTTACTGACAGCTCACTTATTTTGGGAACAACAGCGAAAGCATGTGCTGGCAATTTTGCTGGACTGCAGAATTGTATTCACCTTTGAGTCTTCTTCAGAAGATATGCCTTTTGGTTTGTTTCATTGTGCCAATATTGCCTTGTGGCTAAGAAATAGATAAAAATTCAGGTGTGGGCAGTGAAATACTATGCTTAATCCTTTTTGCTAACAAAAGTCTCTTATAAAAGATAGGAAGCAAATACAAATTTTAACTGCACTCTTTGATACTAATTATTATGCAAACGTGGCATTCTTTTATATTAAATTTCTAGTGTAAGAGGTAAGGTTGTGCATACTCGCATATATACTGCAACACTTATTTATCTTACCAGTTTTTGTATGTATGTATGCCTATATATATACACACATACATAGTGGACAGATATGTGCATGTGTATTTATACACAAGAATAAATGCACAGGACAGTGTCAGTGTGATCTACTCTCCCTCAGAACATTTATGAACTTTTTAAGTTGTTAAATGAAGATGAAAAATACATGGTCTAAGAAAATATGTGAAGCCATTCAAACTTAGTGTTGTACTGAAGACTGGGCTATTCAGCTTAGGAAAACAAAAAACAAATGTCCAAACTTATGTTTTTGGTGAAGAGGCTCTTTTCCCAAATCATTACATGAACTGGGAACCAGTTAAATTAAACCTTCCTCTCAGCTTTCCCAGTGTCTGAAACCTAGGTCAGAATAGGATGAAAAGTGAAAGTCATTACTCTTTGGTGTGGAGCCAAGATGGGAGATGTTACTCACATCTCTACTTGCAGCAAACTGCATGAATTATGCCCAGGAGTGAGCCCCTGAGGACAGTCTGCATTTTTCAATTCTCTCAGCCTCTGTCCTCTCTGAACAGGCAGAAGTTTTGCAGAGCCATGCTGCAAAATTTGTCAGTGATGACATTTTGTAGGCAGAAAAAAAGGATGCTGATATACAAACCTTTTTTTAAACTTATGCTTATACATAGAAAGGCACATAATGTATAAATAATATTTTACTTATCTATTTACGTAAATAAAAGTGACTTCAAAACCAGGCTTTGCATGTGAACATGGTAGGCTTTCCGGGGACTTCATAGTGCAGTTGAGCTGGCCACTAAGGCATCTTTTGAAGTATTTCTTGAAAGTTATCTGGTTTTGTCAATTTAATGTCTTTGTTCCCTGAATGGAATAATCACTTAGATTTCTGAGCACTTGGTTTCCTGGAGGATGGTTTGGTTTTGTTATTCAATACCAGACTGCAAAGTTTGCTTAGCAGTTTTGGGTTTTGATTGGTCAGGGTATTTTTAAAGGATTTTTTTAAGGGCATGCTTCTGGTCCATCTGTTTTAGTTAATGCTGCACAAGTTCTTGATAAATCCGTGCCAGGTGTGCTGGTTGATTTTCTGCTCCTAAAACTTTCTGCAGCTGGGAAATGAACAGTCTCCCAGCAGCAGCCTCACTCCATCTTTTATGTAAATGTGCAATGAGTGGGGGCAAATGGAAGGGCTATGATCAACAGAGGGTTCAGAGCAAAGTAAAGATAACCTAAATATTTGATGAGAAACAAACCAGCAAAGAATATCCAGAAATGTACGGGTGAATGCCATTGTGAAATCCCACAAAGATTTATCTATTCTGGACTAAATTGGAATATCACACAAGTTTCCAAATAGCCCAAATATTCCTAATTTCTGCCAGGTTTTTGGCCATATGCAGGAAGAAGAATCTCTGAAGATTTTTTCAGAGACAATAAATGAGACTAGGACTGCTTAATAGGAAAAAGGTAATGAAAAATGCCTCAAATTGAAATCAGTTGGTTTTCCTTGCTTCAGGAAGAGAAGGGCAGTGACTCTGGATCAGGCCAGAAGTCACCATAGCTGGTTGCATTGCCTTGGGCAAGAAGTCCAGGGGCCTAGAGGCTTGCATGCAGTGTTTTTTTTTTTTTAATAATTTCCCAGCTTACAATGATTTCTTGGCTTCCATAAGAAAGAGAAGGTGCATCTGTATTTAATTCTCAGTGTAAAGTCCATGGAAGAAAAATCGCTTCTTAAGCCCCCTTCCCCCCAGTCAAGGTACACCATTAACCAAAGAGCTGGACATGAGCTTCTGTTGCAGTTTTGTTCTTGCAGTGGTTGGAACATTTGCAGTTCTTGGCAAGGGCCATTTACTTACCAATGATTCAGTCTCCAGCAATCAGCACAGTGTCGAAACTGTTCTGTGGCAGCTCAGGGACAAACTTACAAATCCAACCAACTCCTCCCTTCCTTGTCCATTTTCTTCCTTTTTATGAGGTGGGAGGAATGATGTGAAGCCTTCTTCTGGCATTTGAATACATGATCTGATAAGTTATTTCTGAAAAACACCTGAAATACGAAGAATGATGAGAAGACACTTCGTTCTTCCTACTAGTCAGCTGTAGCAACTTTTTATCTCCTAGCCTTTTCTAAGCTTCTACATTAATAAATTGCCTACTCTTAGCATTTAGACTAATTATGTATTTCACAGTTAACATTTATGTTACTGCGTTTTGCTCATGTTTTGGATTTTTTTGGAGTGTCTGATCTCTGCTTCGAAAACAGAAGTTGTCTTATATGCAATGGCTCCAAATCAGTTGCTTTGGATTGCCCCCAGGCCATGCTTCTGTCTGCCCAGAAATGAAATTTTGGGTACCTGGCACAAACATACGTATTAAATTAAAATATGTATTATATTAATCCATTTATGAGCCTAAAGAGACTCTACTGATTGGAGTGCTCATGTTTTATAACATTTTCTCAGCAGATCTGCAAGCTTTTTGTCTGTGGATCTTTGACTGGACCTCTCATAGCCTTTTCTTGCCATCTACATGCCAGTGTTTTGGTTTCTGGATATTGCTGCTGTGCTCTGTAAGCAGGTTTGGACCCTGAGACTTCCTCTTCTATTTGCACACTCCTGAGGCATGAACTGTGACCATACTTCTCCTTGCCTGCTGCCAACACGCCTCGGTTTCCAGTCATGTTAGTGCCTGGACTCACTCACACGCAGCACGAGCAGTGCGGCTCCACTGCTCTGTTTGCTCCTGCAGAGGCAGAATCCAACTTCCACATCTGAACTGCATCCTAACCGAACCCAAGCACAGGTCCTGACACGGACATATCGAGACACAAGTCCATGCAATTGGCTGTCACTTGAAACTTATAGAAGAGTACAGTCTACAGCAATATCATCCCACACGATTATTTCAGCACCTTGTATAAACCCTTTTGGATTAATTCCCTCAGATGACCCTATGAAAAGCCAACGGCAATGACGTGTGGTAGCAAGTGTTTTGCTCCTCTTGGGGCAAAGGAATTGGACTGCATTACAAGCTGGGACCCAAGCACAGCCCTTGAACACAACAGCGATGCTTTGTGGGAGCATGTCTTACCCTGTTTGTTTGGAGGCAGCTGATCTCTTCCAAAAAGGAAGAGGAGAGAGGAGCATTAATGATGACCGACGGTACATACAGTGTCTCCATTTACCTCGCTGCTCTCCATAACAGGAGCCCATGTGCTGGTTTCGCATGCTTTAGCCAGTAAGGAGTTATGGAAACCAAGGTGTTGCACAGCTTACCAGACTAGCAGACCAAACCATCAATTGCTAAGGTGATCCAAAAGATCCTGACACAGGGTAGGCATCAGCCTCCTCCACCGAGTCTCAACCCTGGAGACACCCGTATAAACAAGCCCAGGCACACTGTCCATCTGTACTCATCCACTGCAAAGAATGTGAACAGAGACTCTGCTGAGCTCCAAAGTTATTTTACTGGTAGTCCAATTTCTGCACCAAAGCAGAGTGGCAATGTGCAATACACATTCACTGTATTCACCAACAGGCAAGGGATCAGGAAATTTAGCTTAAACAACAGGATTTAAGTGAATCAGTTCTACCAAATGTAAGGATGCAGTTAGGTGTGGATTAATCCTGCTGCTTACAGTGATTTGGAAATATTTTGCCGACAATAGTGCTGAGCTTCCCCTGAACACCTTTTGCAGGACCACGTCGGAAACACACGTGACCTGTCCTTGGAACTGGAAGGCTGGTCCCTTGGAGTGCCACCACCAAACATCCTCTCAATGCAGCTGGGACAACATTCTTCATTTGTGTGAAGACACACTGAAAAAAGAGGGTGAACACAACACCAGGGCTGCCAGGTCATGATGATGGTGCAAGCTGGCACAGACTCCCTAAAGTACACAATTACTAACCTGATAGAAATGCAGCTGAGGGCTTGTTCCTGATCTGGATTAGACTTGTACTGCCAGATGATCTGGTAGATACAGAACTGGTACTAATGAATGTTGAATCACAGACTCGGTGAATGATACCTGGGTCAAGCCCACTCCAAGTCTACAAATTGCTTCTGCTGCTGAATGTATCCCCTTATGCTATTCAATGACTCGATGTGATTAGATAGAAAATATTTTTATTATTTGTATTGCCTCAGGCAAGAAAAGGGATGCAGGTAAGGAACACAAGAACAGTTAGAGTGGCAATTAGAGCTAATATTAGTCCGACTGACCTGCCTTGACATTAAATGTATTGGAGAATTCCCTCTGCCATTATGAAGTGTGCTTTTCTGCATAAGTCTGATTAAAAGGGGACAAGTTTCTTGCATATGCCATTAGAAATATGTAAGGATATCTCAGTAGGTCCAGGCTGACCCTAGTGGCAGCAGAACTAGTGTGGAGGCAGAAAATGACCACTGCCTTCGGAGGGAAAAAACCATGATCTGCACCATAAAGAGGTGGGCTGCTATTTAAATTAACAGAAAAAGGTGGGTAATATTAGTTTAGCTTAATTTCTGTTTTAGACAACATAACAAATAGTTCATGGCAGCTAAGTGTGAGGCAGATCATACTGTGCTCATCCAAACTTATGGAAGGATGTGAAGAAATAGTGAAGGGCAAGGTCCTTCTCCACCTTCCAGCATTTTATAAGATGTGCACTCCTCTCCACCGGATAACAAAAATCAGAGCTCACCCTTAAATTCTGCAAGTCTGTTTTCTGCTGCAAAGCTGCATTAGTGAGCCCATCAAATGCTTGTGCATATCTGCAAGTTAGCACATGGGCCTGGCAGCTTCTGTGTCTCTGGGGAAGCAATTGGCCTTGCTACCACCAAGACCACTGCTAAAGTAAAGAGTGTGGTTCTTCTCAGGGTGTCCTATGGGTCAAGGGTAAGTGTGATGTAAGTCAGTAATGGGAGTAAAGAATAGTGCAGGAATTTAAACAGCTCTCAAATTCTGCTCTCCTCTTTTGCAGCCCAGCACCCAGGCTAGTGGGATATTTGGCAAATGGTGTCATTCCTATGGCAGCCTGTTTATCATAACATTTGAATTCAGCTGGTTCAGCGTGGTACATATGTTTGCTGTTAAGCTCAGCTGGTACAAAACGCTCAGTATAACTGATGTGCTGGGTGTGAGGGCACAGGAAGCAACAAACTGGTCCAGACTCAGAGGGTGTTTAGATGGGTATAAAGAGAAGCTGAGCAAACCATTAAAAATGAAAATTACTTACAGGATTGAATTCAAAGCACTTTTTCTCTGGTAGTTAATTTTTTTAACCAACTCGCAGTGAAAAATGCATTGGGGTTCAAAATATATATTATTGTACAAACAATAAAGAGTTAAAGCTTATGCTGAAAACAGAATACCATGCTACTGCCATAGCCATACCCCTGGAGAGGCTGTAGTGTGGATAGAATGGCTCTGTTTTAAACACAGCAGACCTCCCGTGTGGCACACATATTCCTTGTCTATACTAACAACCTTGATACAGATGTCTTGGCAAGCCTTCCTGCTGCCTACAACTCTTCAGTATTTTTACAGATGAAAAAAAGGTTGCCAGCTGGGAATGTCACAGCATGTAGGGAATTAATTATAAGTGATAATAATCCAGCAGACTTATGCTGAGATTGAAATGTCTCACAGAGTCGTTTTTGTCCTTGAAAGGTGGATACTGGCTTTTTTGTACAGTCTAACGTAGGGACACGCAGCAAAAAAGCTCTCTTGCAAGTCCTAAAATGAAACAAACCATGTCAACAAAAGCACTTTCCCAGTAGCAAAGTGCCACAGGCCATCAGCTAACAGAGCTTCAGCAGTTTGCTGTGCAGACTTTCCACACTATTGGCAAAGCCCAAAGATGGACCAGGTCCCAGAAGCTTCTGAAGGTTTTCCACAAATGAAACTATGGCTTTCCAGTCTTTTGGCTAGCTGTGCTATGAGTTTTGGCAGAGTGTATGGTCTAATCAAAGATGACGATCTTTGTGGCCAGTGTATTGTATCTAAACCCAGCATAATCCCTTCATCACCTTACCAGCAGTTTGGGAGGCAACAGATAGTGGCAGAGTCTCTTTCCAAATGCCTTGTGCCCAGATCCTGCACGCAGGTGCAATCACTGTGGCAAGGTGGGTACCAGGCAGCAGCACAGCCTTTTTGGCATTGCCTAACACAGCCCTCATCCTGTACAAGACCTATCTGTGGCATGGGAGGACTGCAGCCTCATGATTACTCCTGGTAAGGCCTGCCCTGGGTGCTGCACAGTGGCAGAGCAAGGGAAATCATGGAGCTGCTGGCCCAGGGCCAGGGCAAGTGGCTGGGAGATGACGACTGATCCCTTCACTGCCACTGATGTGACCTCACTGTGTATCCCTCATTTCCTCTGAGGCAGGATATGGCTTGACCTTCCAACAGCCACAGAAGGCTGGGGATTGTAGCAAAACAAGGGCTTTAAAACAGCAGTTTCCAGCTTCTGTTGTCCTCAGCAGTATGGGGATGATGACAGAGATGAACTGGAGGTTCAGAGGGGAAACAGACCTTCCAGGCCAAGCAACATACCCTAATGGTGCCCACTGCCCTTGGCAGGTGAGATTTCACCTACATTCTGAAGCAGCTGTGAGGAGAGACCAGCCACTGCTTCCCCTTGCCAAGACAGGTCTACAGAGCTTTGCTGCTCCTGGGTCTCTCAGGCCCTTTTTCAGCAAGGTATTAATCTTACAGTTAATGCAAGCAGATACCCAGTGTCACACTGGGATTATGCGTGCATTTATGGTTCCTGCTGAATGGGAGTCTTAATGCATTATGGGGAAAACATTAAGGAAATTGGCTTGAAGGCTTGGAAAAATCATTACTGTATTTGCCCAGACTGAAAACACAAGGTGTTTACCTCTTTTTTTTTTTCAGGTAATTAAGAGATCCTAGTACATGATAATTAACACCTGAGCTGTGAAATCTAACACTGGCCATTTTTCCTATTAATTAAACACTGTAACAGCAGATGGAGTTTAGAATAGATATGTTTATTAGATTTGGGATGAAACAGTACTTTTAGAGGAAGTATTTGGTATACTGGTTTGGGGGTGGTGATGAAACAGTGCTTAATAGTCCTGTTATCTTACCTACTCATCGAACAACAATCCAGGAGCAATTATCTAGTATCTTATGAGAAGCTGTAGGAGCTGCCAAACTCGCTGAGCGAGTCTCTCAGCATCCAGATAGATGACAATAGGCTGAGAGCTACAGGACCTGCTGGGATGTTGTCTATCCTGTCCTGGCCGGGAGAGCAGCAGCATCCCCAGAGGGCAGCTAGGATGGGCTCTCCTCATGGGGGATCCTGCCCACACTGATGAAAAGCCATTTATCTTTCAGAGGCTGGGAAACAGACTGAAAAACCCAGTCCCTCACAGACTCAGAAGTGAGCATGACCTTTTCTGAGCATGTTTTATCTTCTGCTCCTCAGTTTCAGTTTTATCAATTCCCCACATATTCAACCTACATTTACTGTTTTCTCACTATCTTCAGACCCACTGCAGGCATTGCAGGAGAATGCACAAAAAGGAGTTTGTTCTCTCTGGCTAAGCCTCATGCTAAGGCTGAGGTGCCATGGGCATGAGCAATGAGAAAAAAATTTTTAAATCTAGATAGCTGCTCAGTTGCATGACATAACACTCCCATTTACAAAAGACAGGAGACACACCTAGAAGACCTAGTTTGGAAATAACAATAACAAAACAACATGTGTCCTATCCACCCTGTTTGAAGGGCAAAGGCACATTGAATGCTTAGGGGAAAAGTGGTTCTGAAACCCAGTTATTACTGTTGTTTTCCCAAAACAGAGTCAGTGGCTAAACAAGGCCATGGTTGTTCTCAGGCTGCTCAAGGAGCTTGAGAATGGTGACACATTAAGACTTCAGAGAAACAGAAATCTTGATGTTAACCCTGATGTTTAAACTTTATGGTGTTCATTGTTGAGATTCAAGTTCTTTAGCAGATGATGCAAATAGTGGCTTCCTTCAAAGAGCCAGATTTTGAACAGAGCTTCACCAGCAGGTACATTGTTTTCCCTTACCATAAGAAGCTTTTCTTGTCAAGGCCCAGAATTTGGCATCTTCTGCCTATAGAAACTTTGTTTATAGTGTAAATCTAAACGAGCATTTTCCCCACATTAGCCCTTCTATTTAAAATGGCAACATGCACTTCCTCATAAGCATCTTGGTTTTGCTCACCCATTACAATCTGGGGCAATAATGTGTCCTTCATCTAAAAACTGAGCATGGAAATTTGCAGCCAGTAGGGCAGGACTGGGGTATAACTTTAGCAGAATTTCATCCAGCTGCTTTTTAAGTTGCTAGAACAAGGAATACATAAAGCACATATTTCTTTAATCAGGATATTTGAATTTTCTTTTGGATTTTCTTTTAGATAAGGTTAGTTAGTGAGTTGTTGGATTCGGAAGCCCCACTCATGGCCAATGATTCTGTGGGGAAAGAAGCATGCTGGAGCTCTTACAGAGTCTTAGGGGTCCAGCTCTACTGGGGCAGTAACCAGGTCAGCTATTTAGTCCAGTCATTACTGAGCATCAGGCACAGTGCATCCCAGGGTTTTTTTAGTTTGGGAATGCAACAACTATACAAGGACTTTTGGGGGCAAAGCCTCCCTGTAAAGCAAATTGCTTGTGACAGGAAGTACTCCTTGGAAAGAAGAATGACTTTGGAAAACATTGTTTAAAATCCTGAAGTTATAAGGGATTACCAAACAAGTTTCTCACTGACAGAATGAGATCCATAACTGAATTCTGATCTGGGTAGCTTTCTGCTGTCTCACGCCATTGTGCAAATATGCAATTGCATGCCACCACCAAGGCTGTGCAGTTGCGTACCTCTGAAATTGCCAAAGAGCTCAATTAGCTAACCCCATCATCATACACCTACCACTGCTTGTTCTGCTTTTGCCTTTCCTTCTTGACTTAAAAGGGTGGAGGAAACTAAGCAAGCACTTTGCTTATTAGGAGTTACCATCTCCAGTTCCCAGATCTCAGCAAATGAGGGCTCTTGGTGATAACTGGCAACCCAGGCCGTGTCTTTGCCCAGAGTCCCCTGTGGTACCCGGTGCATGGTGTGGGCTGGGTGTGGTGAACAGGCTGTGTAGGGTGCCAGTCATGCTTGTAATTTGCTCAGTCTATTCACAACTGCCTCTGTATCTCTGGGTAGGGAATCCTGGATGGAAATGGGTGTGCAGAAGACATATGCCGAGTGTGTTAGGTATCTCAGACCTCTAGCACTTATCCCACACAAAAATATAATATATCTGAAGGTGTTTGGAACAAACTGAGCCTGTATCATGTGTGCTGTACAGCTAAGTGTGGTAAATCAAAGACATCTGCCACATGTGGGACTTGCTGAGGAAGTGGATGTCACTTTGGCAGCATAGACACAGATGATGTCCCTTGTGCATAGTTGGTGTAAGAGAGTGTGTGTGTGTGTGTGTGTGTGTGTGTGTGTGTACAACGACTCAGGAGTCAGTGTGAAGCTGTCTGCTGAGACAAAATGTATTTGACACCTGCAAAATCTGGAATAAGTCCAAATTCCTTTTTAGTTTCCTCATTTAAACAAAACTTTTATGCTGAAAAAGAGGGCATGCTCATATAACCCCAGACTTACAGGACCCTAAGCTCAAACTATTTTAATCTCCTAAAAGTGCTTGTATGGGTGGGAAGACATTTTAATACTTGACTCAGTTGCTCCCATTGAAAAGGGAGAATTGTATTTGCTGAAGCTAGTGAAAAAAAATAGTTCAGGCTACAGGTGTCTCTCACACACCTGTGCTGCTCTGTTCAAATTAAGTTGCTGGTGATGGATGTGTAATTGTGTTTGCAGATGTGTATCTGATGGGATCTTGGAAGTGTTTGCTCAAGAACAAAAGGAGCAGCACCCAGTCCACTCCCCTTTGGCTGACATGGTTCTGCAGGGACAGCTTGAGAAAGTCAGAGCTTCAGACTTGTCCCAGCCCTGACAGTGATGGAGATGGCTGCATTACCTGCTTTGCATTCAGCGACCTTGCAGGGTTTGCAGGGCTGTGACAGTTTGGGGAGATTTTAAGAGGTGACTTTGGACCTGCCAAACAAGCAGTGTTGATGTGGCAACGCAGGGCAGACAGTGAGCACCAGCCCTGCCTACCCCAGGGGCAGAGGTGGCCACAGCTGCCCTTCCCTCCTGCCCGAGGCCCAGCTCCCAGATCCTGCTGCTGCCTTCCCGCACCCAGCCCACCTGCTTGTCCCATTCCTCCTCCTCCTCCTACTCCCAGTCTGATCACCTGCTCCGTGCCCTCTGCTACCTGTGTTTCTCTTGGCAATTTCTCACATGCAGGTTGGTGGCTGCAGGCAGCCCAGGCAAGGTTTCTTGGAGGGAAGGAGGGAGGGAGGGAGAGAGTAGCCCAGGGCTACAGAAAGATAATCTACTGTGCCTACAAAATTAATCTGTTGTGTCAAGGCCAGTATTAAACTATGTCCCTGCTCTTCTCATCACTGTGCTCGTCAAGCTACACTATGCAATCACGTAACTCAGTAAGTGCCTTAGCCGCACCAGGTCCTTCCTGTAGGGCCTCTTCCTGCTCCTTCCTTTTCCCCATGGAATAGATCAGAAATACTCTTAATTTGCAAGCTGTAACTAGTCAGTAATCCCATCAATATATTTTTCAAGGACACAAGTATAAAGCAGATCCTGGGCATGTCTGCAAAATCCAATTGTTTTTAGTCGAGGAACCATCATTTTTGATTGCTATGCTCCCTCCACAGTAGATAATCATTCTCATCTTATTATATTTTATTCTACTTCTGTATACTGATTTACAGAAGAGGAAAACCTACTCAGTGAAATATCCACCGTCACTGATAAATTCTGCATGACATACATGATTAAATGTTATTTAATTTTTTAATGATGTTCATAAGTGTATACGAGTGTTCTCCCGGGGAATATAAATTTCCATGAAGCAACACTGAGCAATAAGTTACTCAGAAACCTGATGTGCTAAACAATTCAGATAAGTCAGATGATCAAATGTGACTGTTCCAGGTTTAACATCGTTCCTGATGAACAGAAACAATTTACCATACCTGCAAAAAGAAATCTTTCCTTATTTGATTTTGTACTACAAGCATCACCTGGCAACTTGTTTGTAGCCTTGCCTCTCATCTGAGTACATCCATCTTGATCCATCCTTCTGCAAAAACATTATGCCTTTTAACTTGATATTGATCTGTTTGCCGAGGATTAGCATACAATTGTACAAACCTCTTAAAGCTTTATCATATCTTCAATGCAAAACCCATATAAACCCTTTTCTATTATGACAGAAGAGTCTGTATCACATCCCTTAGTCTGACAGGCTTCTGCAGGAATGAAAGATGTAGATATGATTGCAGAGTTTGAAAGTCCTGTTCTAAGCTGGTCCAGCTGCCTGGCAAAGGAATCTAAAGAAGATGTATCTATGCATCCTGCTCGCCTCCATTCCTTTGCCAGGGTTTTGTAATGCAAGATGCCTGCATATGATGCTTTAAATACCCTATCTGCAAGTGTATCATTAAGTGTATTCTGTATCCTTTAGAATATGCTGATAAAAATTTCTTTTATAAGATTGATTTTATACCCTTTTGCCTAATGTTGCACTATCAGAAGCAAATCTTTTACACAGAATGGAATAAATCATCTTTGATGATAAATATTGGGACCACATTAGCATAAGCTGAAGACCAGTGGAACAACTTTCATGTGCTGCTGAAAGACTTGAGGTAGACAATGATGCCAGAATCTCTTACATGGCAGTCTGCCTTCTCTGCTGAACCCAGTACTTGTCAAGGTTGCCAGGAGAAGCATTTTTCTCCTCTTCACTGCAATCTTCTGACCCGTCATGCACCTGTACAATATTGCTATGGCTAACTGGATCAGAGTAAAACGTCAAATTGTTCTAACACAATAAATGAAGTGCATGTGTTGTTATAATGACCATCGCACAGGTGGCAGAACTAATTTATTGCCTTGCCTTCATACACAGTCATGGGCCCTGCTGCTTTCTTTGCCTGCTGTCCTTCCCTCCTACTCAGGTGTCTCCTTCATTTTGCTCTGTTGAACAGCTATTCTTTTGATTGGGAGAAGTGAGAGGCAGCAGGATGGGATGTTAGTGGAATCATTTAACTGTCACGCTGTTGGTACTGTGCTCAGGATGGAATTCTGACAGGCCCCATTGCCCCTTGTCCCAGCCTTGACTGGAAAATTGCCATCTGACAGTTTGCAAGACAGGGACCTTACATGTGAAACCTTCTGAAGTAAAGGTGATGACTTAGTTACCTGAGTGTCTAGTGAAGTACAGACTGGGATGCTGGCTTTCATAGGCATACTCCAGTGCACATACATCATAACACATGAATTTATTGTGAATTTATTGAATAAATCCACTGATTTATTTGGATGGACTTCAACCAATTTTCTTCCAGTTTACTGGAAAATGAGTCTTACAGAGGACAGAAACTACTCAAGTTACTATAACATGAATAATTACATCCTAGAGTGCATTATACATCACCTTCTGTTTAGTCTGTGAACAGTTAGCTCTTGGTGTTTACCAACATCTTTCCTTTTTTAGACGAAAGAAATGAAGATTGAAACCAAGAGCACTTTTGCCTCCAGTGATTTACACCGTAGGACCACAAACTAGGCAAAGCTCAGCTGCACTCACCCTTTTTTCTCACCAGGATAACCTAATAGTTTAGGACTGACAGGCTGAGATGACCCAGTGTCACAGCAGTACTGGTGCTCATCCAACGACACTTTAACAAGAGGTGAGAAAGATGTTTTTAAAGTGAGAAACTCTGGATATAAATAGGAAAGTCACCCACACCCCTTGTTTCCAGTGAGAGATCATAATAACTGGTGTGGCAGCCTTGCTCTGGGTGGGCTCTGCAGAAGCTGGTGGAGAGGCGGATAAAAGATAATCCTCAGAAACACCCAGGAAGCAGCATGTGTGCAGGGGCTGTGCAAGGAGGGAGGGGGCAGGCAAAGCCCAGGGAGAGGGCAGCCATGCAGCAACCTTGCATTGAAACCAGGCCTTTTCATGCATTGCCTTTACATCTACATTTCTCCAGCAGAGAAATCATTCTTCCTCTGTAGACCTCAACATGTTTTCCTGACCCAACATTATATGTAGGCAGGCGAGTGTTTTGAGTCCAGATTTCTACAGGGAAGGAGGAGAGGGCTCTTTCCTTGAAGCTGGCTCTGGGTAGTGTTGTGTGTGTGCTGTTACTGCTCTCCTGCATTTCCAGCCCCTCTTTCTTCCACTGGAGCCCTTGGTCCCCTATCTGCATGAGGCATGCCGTCTCTTCAGTGACTTCTCCCTCCCCATGAGTTTGTGGGGCCTCCTTTACCTGGGTATTCCCTTCACAGAGTTTCCTGTTTGAGTCTTTTAAAATTGGAGAAGAATTTCATGGAGGTCTCTCAGTGCTCTTCTTTCACTGGTGCTTTTTCACTGTCTGGGGCCAACACCCAGTCAGGACCATGCAGCCAAAGCGCTGCAGAGAAACAGGAACAGCTTCCCTCACACATACTGTGATGCCCTTAGTGGTACTCCCTGGCCATCTTTTAGAAAAAGACCATATTTAGCTAGCTGGGTTACTTGCCAAATTGTTTGCAGAGCCTAAGCCAAAACCTCTGACACAAACAGGACCGGTATGCGACAAAGTGATACTCAATTATTCAATCAGTTCCTATTCCAACTCAAGCTAGCTGAGGAACAATAAATGATATAAAATGCTGGCTCCCCAAAACATTTGGCTAATTGATCCCTTTATTTCTGGATCTAATCAGTGTTCCAAACTAATATGCATTCAAGCTTGCATTAAATGTTTTTGTTGCTGATCCAAATCTCTTGCTCTGCATATTTGGAAGCCCCTGTGCTCATCGCCCCTCAGCAGGGATGGTGACAGCTGTCCTGGGGCTGATGGCTGCACCCTCCAGCTGCTGGGACTGGGGAGAGCTCAGCATCATGCAAATGCAAAAGCTAAATTTTGCTTAAGGGTAAAAAAATGGGGGAAAAATAAAGGTGAAATCTGAACATAGGCAGCATCAAAATGAGACTGGCACATCAGCTCGCGGCGGCTGGGGGAAGGGACAGTGCTGCAGACTGCCGGGCAGCTGCTCAGCACTGCCAGCTTTGCCTGCCAGCACTCAGGCTTTGGATTTTTATTTTCTCTTGAAATCTCTTGAGGGGTGAGATGCTAAAGTGCAGTGAAGAACAGGACTGTAAATCACTGGCCTGTCTGGCTGTGATGATTTGAGGGCATGATGTTATATTGCAAGTGCTCCCCCATCTGCACCCCCCTCTGGCAGGCACCCCAGCTGTGCCATGCCCTGCTGTTTCATGACCGACCCAGCACAGGGAGGCCACAGCCTGCCTTGCAGCCAGCTCTGCCAGGGAGGGGAAGGAGAATCCAGTCCTAAACCCTGCTCATTTGCTGCTTCACACCAAAATCCTGCAAGAAAAGGCATGGGAGGAAAGACCGACATGTTCAGTAAATCCCATTAGCATTGCTGCAGTCCCAGTTAGGAAATACTTTCTGTGCTCTCTGAGATCCCTGGACAAAGTGAGGGGTTTTTTTTTTCTAAAGGGAAAGTAGGTGATCCAGTGCAGCTGAAGCCAGCCTGCTCTTTCTGCTTGGTGCTGGGGGGCAACAGCCTGACACATCACCTGAACAGGATCCATCTCTTGTGAATTCAGGAGTTATGCCTGACTCAAAGGCCAAGCAGAGTAAGCATGTGAACCTTTGTCATAGCTGCCACCGCAGAAATTCTCCAGTTAGCTAGGCATGGAAATACTGGGCATTTCCAGGTATGCGTGAGGTGATACATGTCAGTAGTCCCACTGAGGGGAGTGGGCTGCTGCTGAGGTGGGGCGCAGGAGACTCCTTGATGCATCAGCAGGTCTGGTGCCTTTGCATGTCAAATAACTTTTTCAGTGTCTTTCTCATCCCAATTTGTCAGCAGCCAGTAAGCTTCAACAAGAGAGGGCCCCAGGGCTGGGACTGGCATTGCTCCAGAGAAGTTGCTTTGCCCTTCTCGTCAGGATTGAGATCATCCTGGTTCTTGTCCCTTTGGTCCCTTTGGATCATGGTGCCAGCTCATCATGGCTCATCAGTCTGGAGAGGTGGCAGGAGCGGTTTGGGGTGTCCACGGCTATCGAACATGGTCCTGTCTCCCTGGGCATGAGGAGATCCTTGGAAACCTGCTGTTGCCATTCCAGGGCACATGTCAGGCAGCAGCAGTGAGTACAGGCACAGTGTCAAGGGCTTAGTCTAGAAAACAATTACTAGAGGAGATGAAAGGACAGGGGGAGGGATTTCGTCTGCTTTATTTAAAGTTACATTTAGTTTCTCGGCAAGGAAAGCCACAGAGAATATTTTTCAGAGACCCAGCTATCCTGAAAGATTTGAATCTGACATGGCTACCACTTCTTTCTGTCTTGAAACACAGGAGAGAGAGGAGATGGTGTCTGTGAGGCAGATATGAGCACTGTGAGTCATGCTTATCACCATCCCACTAATGCATCTAATTTGGACAATTATGTTAAACTTGATGTTAACCTTCCCCACAGTTCTTTGAAAGCAAACCAAAGTCTATCCTGGCCAGGGGTACATAATCCTCCATCTTCCGTGATTACTATCAAAGGGCCAGCGTGCAGCTTAATTTGTTATTGGTTGCAAGGTATTAGACCCTTAGATCTCAGGGTGGTTGTAACAGTGCAAAATATATAATTAATAATGAGTAATAGCTCCATAATCTGTGGGTCTCCCTTCCTTCTTGATGTGTTCTCTTCCCAGCCACAAAGCACAGGAACCCTCAAGCGTTCCTTTATGTCATCTTAAAACCATTAACCCAACACTTTGTTCTGTTCATTCTTCTTCTCCAGATTGTAGCTACATGTTCAGACTGCAAACTATATTAGGCAGAGACCTTACTCCCACTATACGTGAAAAATGTTTGCAACAGAATAAAAATATTGCTAACAGAACAAATGCTGTAGTAATTAAGTATTCATTGAATTTTAGGACCCAGTGGTAAGAGTAGATGCATTACTTGGTCCCCAGACACAAGGATAAGCACTAATCTGCTGCAGCACACACCATGCCCTGATGGGAGATAAGAAACAAAGGGTGTTGAAGTGATTGTCAGAGAAAGATCATAGGGAGGAGAAACTGGGAAAGACCAGCACAAACTGCTCCTTTGTGGGAGGAACTGACCCTATGGGCAACGGCCTCCCCCAGAGTTCACCTTTGGTGTTTCTTAATATCGTCACCCTCTCTACATATGACGATATTTTTGTTGTTTATTTCGTCATTGTTGTTATTATCATTATTTGGTATTATCACCCAGTGACTGCAGATGTGGTGCAAAGTAGCTTAATTGAGGCAGCAGATAGGTATAGGAGCTGCTTTTGCAGCCTCCCAGCTCACACTTGCCAATGGCAGTGCCATTGCTGGCTGCCAAAGAGCAGCCAGAGGCAGCAGAGGCAGCGGCGCAGGTCCTCTGCTGCTGCCACCGCTCGAGAGCCGACAGCGTGCAGCAAAGAGCCCTGCACACAGCCATGGGCTGACACGTCTCCTGCAACCACATCTTCCTACGTGTGTCACTCAGGAGCCATGGATGCCCTCTGGTCACATCACATTTTGCTCAAGTTGCATCTAGCAGCATTTAAAGACATTCAAATCTTTAGCTGCAAAGTCTTTCCCCGCACCCCAGTGAATAACCTTTTCTGACATCATGTGTAGGATCCCTAAACTGTCTCTTCTCAAAGTGTTTCCCCTCTGAACTAACAGGGAAGGAGCAAGATGCAGCAGCCAGGGACAAAAAGGGCGAGGATGGGGGTTTTTTTGTGGGCCAACAAGTGCCTCAAGAGCTAGTCACAACACCCTTTCATCGATTTTGTTCGGCACTCAGCAAATGCAGAGCCATTGATTGTCCACCGAATAGTCTGTAGAGCTCTGCTTTTGCTGAGTTGTATGTGGAACTGAGCCAAAAGGAGAAGAAATAATTAACAGTCTGCCCTGTCCATATGTTTAAAATACACTACAAAATGAAAACAGTCCTGTGGAGAGTTCTCTGCATTAAAGCTTTTCCGTCATGTGGAGTTGGAATATTTCCTCTATTCCTTAGGGGGAGACTTAGGACAATATTTGGGAAACCAGAGTTGCTATTAATTTTAAGGATCTTTCTTTCCAATTCTTTCAATTCATTATTCATTATTTGTATGCCTGTGTAAAAGAGAATTAAGTTATTGTATGAATTGAAACTACTTCAGATGTTCAGAATTCATAAGTATAGTAAGAAAAAACTGAAATGAGCTTAGATCCTGATAGTACAATCGGAAAAACAGAAGGATCCTGTTTAAAGACAGATTTTTACTGAAACTTTATGGTCTAGACCAATTTATTTAAAATAGATCTGACATCACCAGACCCAACCCCACTTAAAGCAGCATACTGGGTTTGAATTTCTTGGAAAGAAATAATATACAAAAGCCTGTTAGTAAAAGGGGGCCCTTGTATGACAAAGAAGGAATTTGTGTTAGTCTCTGCTGATGTGATATGGAGAGTACGTACCCGTGTGAATGCTGCCCATGCCTGTTTCAACAACTAATTTCAGAAAATCCCCTTAGAAATCATTATAGCTCCTCTGCTCCTATCAGTGCCTGTTGGCCTCATTATCAGACTCGCTGCAATTGCTTTCTGGTGACTCACCAGTGCACAGCAAAGAAGATCGAAGCAGAACCAGCCAGCAAAGGATCCTCACTTCCCTGAGTAGCCTGACTAGCTATACATCCAGTTGAAGGACCTGCACAAAAATCCAAATTCTCCTCTTGTTTCTGCTGACATCCTCCCCTGGGCTTTTCTGGCCTCTTGCATCAAGAGTCTGTGAAAGTTAAACCGGTGCAACCACCCTGGTTTAGGACAGAACCCAAGGTCAGCCATCCAGCCTGCACTGAGTGTTACCTCGGTGGTATTTTCAGCAAAAAAGCCAAGTGCTGAACAACCTACAGAGCAGCCAGAAGCTCAATCCTTAAACACGGTCCTCTGGATTTGCTTCACACTTTTGGCCCTTTAGACTCATGTTCAGGTCTGCTGGCAGAGCCAAGCGGAGATTTCATTGGCACAACCAAGGCTGCACCTGTAGATGTTAATCTCTCTAATCATTAACCTGGCACCTTGCAGTGCAAATACTCCAAGTGGATGCATAGCCCTCTGGGTTGGCTGGACACGGATCAAATATTCTTTGTGGAATCCCAAACATCTGCTTGGCAGAGGCATTGCTGGACCTGGCACAATGGTTGTCCTGAAGGGTAAGCTAACTATTAGTTCCCCAAACAGCTGGGGATTGTTGTTATATAACATCAGCACCCTCTCCCTGTTCTCCATGTCTCAGGGGCTTATCTTTCTGTGGTGCCTTGCCCCACAGCTCTGACTGGTATGGTAGGTTTGCACAGGGCCCCGCTTATGTGGCACGTGTTCACAGTTGGAGCACAGCTAGAGTTGCCTGTGGTGGCAGGGATGGCAAAAACTTCAATGTCAATCCTCTGCTTTCTGGGGAAAATACGCCAATAAAGTGTATCAAGGCTTAAGAGATACATATCACTGGGTGAGCAGGAGGAGTGTCAAAACCTTCTCTTCTAAGAAGATAAAATACTCAATTTTCTTCATGGGAACCAATGCTCTTGTCCTGACATATTCTCCCAGCACAGCCCATGTGTCCCTGCTCACTGCAGCCAAGGCCGTTTCTCTAGCTTTGAATGCCAGAATATTGTGGCATAACACAGACCTCACCTTTCTTTTATTTTTTCACTAACTGAAAGGTCAAAACAAATTGAATTAAAGAACTATGTGGAGAATTCAGTAATTAAAAGCTTGTGAGGAGGTGTAAAAGCTAATCACAAAAATAGTTACCCAGTAACTTCATTACATTAAGTTAAGAACTGTATATGCTGCATAATATAATAGGAGCTTAGGGAGCTGAAACCACTAAGAAGCTGTAAGTCATAGCTGGAATCACAGGAGAAACCCCACATTGCTGTCATGGTCCAGGTTTAGGAGCAGCCTGGGAAGCTGATCTCTGGGCATAAATGCCACCCTGACATCCTCCTAAATTTAATTACATGCATGCCCTTGGGTACTGCCTACCATCCACATATGTGCAGCCTCCATTTCCTGAACTGCCCAGCTGAGGGGCCAGGAGCAAGTGAAGGAGTGGGGACAGGTAGGCTGGAAGTCCTTTTTGTTGTAACCAGCCTCGAAGTTGACAAGCCCCCATGCGATGCATTTGCTTCGGGAATTAGGTTGCTAGGTAGAGTCAGAAGGGCTGAATAGAAGCCTTCAGACAAAATGGAAAAGGGGGGGTCAGGGAAGTAAGGAAAGTCATTATCATATCAGTAATGTCATCTAAATAATTCTATCCTGGTCTTGTCCAGAGGGGAAAAGCTGGCAGGCATCTCCTGACAGCAGAGTAGGAATGTCCTGCAGAACGGGTTGCACCTCTCTTTCCTCCTCATGCAGAACAGGGTTCAAAAGGGAAGAATGCTTTGGGATTCTCTAGTATTTTCTCAGCACCCTTACTGCTGTTGAGGGCAATAGACAACCATTCCTTCAAGTTTCAGGTCACCGAAAAAATAGGTCTGGATGGGGCTATCATAGCTCACAGCAAGGCAGAAGCAAAAATTCAACAGCCCTTTGTAGACACAAAGATGTCCTGTGAGGTGAGCACAGGCTCAGGAGAGTAGCCTCAGGAGAGCTATCAGGCACAGTCTCAGAGATGTGAAAGTGTCTCACAGCCTAAATAACTGGTACCTAGGTTTTAAATCAAACCACAAAATCCCTGGTAAGTGGGTAACTGCATCTTACAGGTGGCTCTTGAGCAGTAGTCACAACAAGATTTCCAGTGATGGCGAAATCAGCCTATAGGTAAGGGAAAAATACACAGGCAAGATATTTAAATAACAGCAGCATTGTTATTTAAATAAGGAAACATGCCTTTCTGAAGCAGCTGAAAGAACAGTTAATTCTTAGCTAAACTGAGGGCCTCGGAGGTAAAAGAGACACCTCCACTGAGTCCTGAGGAGAAGCAGTCCAGGGAGAACCAGTTGTCCACAATTGTTCATAATACAACAGACACAGCGGAAAAAAGAAACTTTGTCTTTTGTTAGAACTCATATTTTTCTTTTGTTAAATCGTTTTGATCCTGCTGGGGTTGTCGCATTCAAATAGTTCTTTCCACTGCATAGTTAAATTTCTGTAATCCCCAGATGCTGAATTTTCTACTGATCCTTCAGGGCAGCCAGTCTGAATGAGAAAGTGTAGAGGAATCCCATGTCCAGCCTTTTTAATTTTCATTTATTGCAGTCAGTACTGTCCTTTACCACTGCATAGCTAGGGGGAAGGGAAGAGAGTTGAGCCTTCAGTTGGGGGATGGCAGTAACCTTGGTGTTCACACAGCCAGTGCACAGCAAGAATCTGCTTTGCCTGTGATGTGCTTTTTCCCATAACACTAAATTAATTCCTTTTCTTAAAACAGGTCTTCCTAATCCAAGGATCTATTTTAGATACAAACTCAACATTATGAAGTACAACACATTGCATTTTATACTAATGAGTTATGAAAATACAAGCTATCAAAAGCTGACTCTCTTCTGTGGTCTTAAACAACTGTTTTTTACTGAGCCCAAATAGTAGCTGTGTTATTTTTAACTAGAGCCATACAGTCCTACTATTTGCAAACCCACATCAGCTCAGATATTTGGTAAGTTTTGGAATTAAATAACCCAGTTTCAACATCTACTTTTTGCAACAAGTCAGTTTTAAATGGGGAGGAATCTATCTTCAAGTAGTATGAAAGGAAATAAAAGTTGTTCACCAAGGAGGAGAAATCTGAATTTTCTGAAGCATTTTATGTTTGTGGCAGTAAACTCCACCCTAAAAATTGCACAATTCACCCTATAACCTTCACATTATCAGCATGTAAACTGACAGAACGTGAAATTTGTGTTAGTATCTACAGGCCTCAATAAAATTACTTTATTTTGTGTTAGAAAGGTCTGCAAGGTTACCATGCTGGTACAGTGTTATTTCCCACCAGTCAGAAAATCTTCTGAGTTTACAGATCCCTGAGTTTTGATCACTAACAAGACTCTTACTTGAACCATTAAATCACAGCATGGTCTCCCAATTCAGCAAGATGCTTAAGCTCTGAATCTGAGCTTTAATGCCAAATAAACAAGCTTATCATACTGTTTTACCATTTGGGCTGCTATACAAACTGAAATAAAATGCATCTAGCTTAATGTGCTCATTAAACATTCTGTGTAAGCACACAAAATTACAATCCTAGTATTGTATAATGAAATCATAACCGCTGCCTGCAATAATCTCAGCATAAATCTTCCTGCTCTCTCAAGGAAGCAGTGTCAGACTTCTCTAAAATCTGCTCTATAAAAGCAATAAAGTAATGAAAAAATAACGAGAAAGGTCAGTCAGGACTGAGTCCTCAGCAGACAAACATTATTATGCTCCTAGAAATCAGATTTTTTTTTGTGTTCCCATCTCAGGATTCATTCCTGTACTGTCTCTTCCTTCCAGCATGCTCTTTTGGCTGTTGATTGGACGATCTTGCAATACTCAGCATCATTACAAGTATGACTTCATTCCTGTCTATTGGTGTGTGTAGGTTTATGGCTTTTTGCCAGCCTCTTGAAGTTGTGATCCAAAGCTTCAATTTCTCATGCATGAAAGCCAGAAAAGTCTAGATAGCATTCAGAATGCCAAAAAACATCTGATGTTGGCTTTCTTCATGTATCAGTTGATGCACTATCAGCAGTGTTTACGAAGGCTGGACACCGAGAAACCCACACCAGGCACGTACTGGTCTTTTTTCAACCCGTATGGAAATATCTCGCTGACTTTTGTTTCTTGCTAAAAATAGGAGAAAACTCTCTTTCCAGCTCATTAACAAGCATAAGTCTTCGTTAATGACTACTAAATCCATCTAACCAATCTTTTTGCCCATCCCTGCCTGGTGAGTCAGGCACAGATGTGAGTATAGTGCTGATGGTTTGCATTCACCCTCTGGGCATTGCTGTCCCTTGGCAGAAATCAGCATCGCTCTCCCAGCAAGGTGCACACCACCACAGTCATTGAAAGAAGGGGTACAAAACCTGCCTTAGGATGGGTGGGTGCTCCAAATCTAGGTGGGAGCGGGCTGAGCCCCATCCCTGCTGGTTTCCTCTGAAACAGCCTGAGGAGTGCCCAGCCCTGCATTGGTGCCAGTGCCAGCCTTAGTGCTACCCCAGATGGTAGAAGAGCTCTAGCCAGGACTAGACACAAAACTATGCTTAACAGAGCATTCAGGCATGCTCAGAGAAGCACAGGTGAATGCTGTCAGTCCCCTTTGCCTTCCTCTTCAGCTTCATCAGCTACCTTAGTTTAAGGTTGAAGTGTTCCGAGGCAGAATGGTGTTTCACAAAACCTTGCACCTCACATGCCTGCACCTCATGCTTCAGCGGCCCCGAGCAAGCTTCTATCTCAAGTCCTTTCCCCATCTGCTGTTGTGGGCAGCTGAGCCCTCTCAGCCAGCAAGGATTCCAGCTGAACCCCGGGCACAAAGGGACCCCTGCTTAGGTCAGTGGAGTCTTGGTCTTTGAGGCCTCCATGAGGCTGGCCAGGGAGCCACCCAGCCTGCTCTGTGTCCCTGCTGGGCATACAGCCTCTCCTCGGATTAATGAGCCCTTCTGTTCACTCAGTTATTGCTGGTTTAAAAACAAAGCAGGGAAGCAGTGCTTTGGTTGGGAGGGAGGATATGCTAAGGAAACATGCCTTGAGGAATAGGCCCTTATTGCTTTTGCATTGAGATTGAGAAGCCCTGAGGAGGAGACAAGGAGGAAGCTGGGAAAGCAGACCTAGAGCCATTTGAAGTGGACAGACCAGATTTATAGTGCCAGACACTGATAGCAGGGATGCTGCTCTTTGATTTGCAGCCTCTGTGTTTGCCTGATTAGCGGAGTGACATGTAAACACTTGGTAGGGAAACTTGACATTAAACTAAAAGCAGCAAGAGTTGAAGTTGCTGGCTGATTGCAGGAAAGCTTGGAGCCTTGTTATTTTAATTGTGTCTAGAGTTCAGCTTTTGGGCCCAAGCTTAGTGCTTTTGGCAAATCCATTCCTCATTCTGAGTTGAAAAGCTGCTACTCTTACGATATTACAGAGCATATTTGGAACATATTATTCAGCCCACGGCTCCTCCTGCAGTTTCTCAGGTTTTCATAGTCCTCCATTCAATTCTTTCCAGTCTAAGGAACACCAGTGCTGCAATAGGCCTAAGGAGAAAGCCTTAATTTAAAAACAAAAACACAGAGGCGGTTGCACAGAAATCCTTAACTGTGTCTTGATGCCAATGGTTACCTGAAATAAATGAAATGTGCAGTTGTATTGCCTAGCTGTATTTGGTTAACACTATGCCAGAGAAATACTTCATTCGGTTAAAAAGAAGGAAAAGAGGAAGTTTGGGACACTTGAAAATATTTTTCAGTTCAGGCAGAACATGGCCCAACTAGTCTAGCTGGAAAGAAGAGGAAGAAAATTGAACCATCATTTCAGCATCCAAACATGCCCAATTTATTTAAGAATGAATTGTAGCTAAATTGAAATTTGAAAGCAGAGAGAGGAAAATATTTTTAAAAAGAAAATAAAAAAACCTGGATTAACTTCATATTTTCCTCCTTTTTTTTTTTTTTTCTTCTTTTGGCCACAGACCCAAGAGGGGTGGCATTCAGCTACATGGAGAACCAAAAGAAAACAACTGTTAGTTGTGATCTAAAGCTGATGTGACCCAGCTGAAGGACATCCATGGCTTGCTGCAGGCTTCAGGAGAGCTGATTTTAGCTCTAGGAGAGACACAGTGTGCATTTCACTCCAGATCCTCAGCGGTGCTCAGACAACTGTGGGCCATTGAAGCCAAATTTAAGAGCTTTTGAGGGACCACATGCTTGGAAAAAGTGTCCCAGGATCTCCATCAGCTCTCAGCGGCCTTAAGACACCCGAGTCAGCAGCAGCTCAAGCTGCTTCCCTCTCAGGCTTTGTGTCTGCAGCTCTGTATCTTGACGGTCTGGCTGGAGGGACTGAGTACAAGCTGTTCTCTGTACATGTTCAAGATCCTCTTCCCTTCCCCCTCTTTTAAATGTGCCCTCACGAGGTGGGTCAGCACCACCGTGCTCTTTTTACCTGCAGGAGACCAAGGCGTTCCCTGCGGGAAGCCTGCCAAGAGCAGCAACAAGCTCTTCCCATCAGAGCCGGGAAAACACAGCCCTATTTCACACTGTACTGATTTATCTGTCCTGAATCTCTTTGATGCCCACAACCAGAACAGACCATCTCGAAAACTGCCCCCATGCTCACTACAACCCCATTAAATGGGAAAGGAACAGGAAGAGGACCTGAATCCGGGTTTTATAAAGCAAGGTGGATTAGGACTCAATTTGCTGCACCTAGTGAGAGGGGTTCCAACTTGCTTCTATGAGAAAAGATGTGTTATTAATTTTACTACCTCCCCTTCTGTCTGTCTGTCATTCACATGCCCCCTCAGCAACATTTTTGTTGGCTGGGTGAACTTAAACACCATCCAAGGCAGCAATGGTCTCAAAGGTGTTCCTGAAAGATTCAGTAGCACCAGCAGCTGGGTCCAGTCAGGACAAAAACAAGCATCATTAGCTCTGCTGTTCACAGAGTGGCTTATAATAGTGTAAATATGTTTTGTACCTTACTGTTTCTGTCGTAGAAATTTGCATCTAAAAGAAGGGAGCTTGCAGATTGAAACGTGTAGTTAGGTCCCCCTAATTATATTTCTCAAAAATCCTGTCACCAGGTAAGAACACAGTACCATAGGCACAGAAGCATTCAAACTTTAGCCTTGTGTATATGAAGGACAGAGAATCTGGTTGTTTCTTCATATGCATGGCTGGAAAACCCAGGTTTACACCAAAAGATAAGCAGGGCAGCCTCTGAGCAGCTCGCTGACACATGGGATTAACATAACGAATTATCACACAATGTGTTGCAGTTTGAGGCACGGAGATTAATTGCTGAAGGCCAGATGGGAGTGGGTATGGGTAAATACAGCCTTTTGTTGAAGGAAGAGGGAGAGGGCTGACTGCAAAGCTGCAGTGAACAGGAGGAGAGTGTGACCACTCCTGGGGATTATGTCTTGGCAGGGGAGATACAGGCAGAGCAGCCTCAGGAAGAGCTGCCCTGAGCTGAAGAGCTCACGGCTTCTGCAGAGAGTTAGCACCTGAGCACCCCATCATCTGTCAAGGAATGGGGGGCCACTGTGGTGTCTCCAGGTCTCCCTACACAGCTCTTCATGATGGTGCCACATAGCCTAGCACCACCCCTCTCCCTGCACCCTTTTTCCTGGGGCTTGCCCATTCCAGCCTGGATGCCAATTGTACTCAGGTTGCTGCTTCTTGGCTGGCAGAGTTGAAACACCATTTTGTTTTCTCCTTCTGCCATTCCAGGACCTGGTCAATATCCTTGTGAAGGTCATGGGATTTTAAGAAAACTTCAAAGTGGTTTATGGTCATGACACAAGTATAAAGTCATACTTCTTGTGGTGAAAAGTTATATTTAGATTATTAATGAAAGCTGTAATGACAACTAATTTAAGTCATTACATTTCATGTCATCATTGAAACAGGAACACTTATTTACAAGAAAAGTCACCTCTATTTTCACATGGATCTAGAAACCATTGCCTACCAACTTGCTGAATATGTCTAAAAATCCTGCTTTTGGGGATCCCGCCTTCCAAATATCACCATCTAGGGCAACATTTTGATTCTGACATTTGAAACTGAATTGATAAAATGACTGCCAGTGAGGCTAATTTACTGGAATGGGCTTCAGTAACACACAAACATTATAGAGATATTTCCCACTCTAATTTCAGCATTGATGCATCTCAATTGATTTACCATCACAGAAAGCATCTGAGCCCTAGCCCTAGTGCTGCATCGTTTTTCCATTATGGTGATACCTTCCTCGTTGATTTAGGGGGGAAAAGTAATTAACACAAATACTATTGTATTTAGTGGCACTTACAGAACGACACATTAAGACATGGTGCTCTTGAGCACTACAGTGTTGGGCAACATTTGGTACATAATCTGACAGTTAATGGAGGATGAATATATATGTGTTTGGTAAAAGCAGGAATTGCCAGTACTACCGGCATTTACACTTCACCAAATCAAAATCACTAATGGGTTTTAAGCTCTCCCAGCCATCCACTGAAATAACATGTTAATCTCTCTTATACATTGCAAGCCTCAGCTTCTCAGGTAATACCAAATAGGACCATCTATACCCCAGAAAGGAACTTCTGTGCAATTCCAGTCTTATGCTTTGATGACAAATATGTTTATCTGTCTTCTTACCATTGAAAAATAGCATTCATTTAGTTGAGGAATAGGAACACAGTTTGTGCAATGTATGAAGTAGGACTTAATACATGAAAGAGGCAAAACACACTAAGGAGGACATCAAGAACCCAAAGACAGATCTAAGACTGGGCTATGTGAATTGCACTCAACAGACTGAAGAGAAGTCACAGAAAGGTCTGAACTACATCTACTCAGAAATTCCCAATCTGAATACTCAAAACTAAAAAGTTTGTAGTAGTAGTTGTTCAGTTTCGAGAAGGTTCTGTTGACAAACATTTAGTTAGGTTTCTTGCTAGTCCCTGGGGCAGGCTGACGGGGAAGCCATGCTTCCGGAGTACCTGGTTTCACGGAGACCCCACCACAGAAAAGTCTCATGCAGGAGTTTCAAACTCACAGCTGCACTTCAGGGAGCCTCGAAACTTGCAGAGCCAGCTCAGGCCAGGGGTTGCAGAATTTCAGGTTCCCAGGCCTGTAGGAACTGGGCACAAGCTGCTGTTGTTCAGGTTGATTTTTTAAAGTGGAAAAAACCCCAAACGACCAACATGCAAAATTCAGCCAGGGACAAGCCTTTCACTTCAGAAAAAACTTAAAATTCCAGAACTTATTTTCTCCATGAAGTACTGGAGTTAACTGCCCCTGTTCTAGATTTAGCAATGTTGGAGTTTTCCATGAATGGAATTTTGACAAGTTCTTATTTATCACCCTCCCACTGAGAGGACCCAAGTTTTCAAGGCACAGGAGATAATGTTGCAAATATCTGCATGACCTTCTGCCACTGATATCTCATGTTGCTGGGATGGGGCGGGGGAGAGGAGAAGGAGTTTTTTGCAGACGATTCTGATTTTCATCCTTCCTTCCCAACCTCCCTCATAGTCTTAGCAAGATAAATTTCACAGAAATCCAAGCCTATGTTTCTTTGGAAACTTGCTGAACAGCATGTGAGTAGTGGAACTGCTGAATCTAAGCAGCTGGTAGGTCTATTCCCTTTCATTTCTGTTTTAGCTGTTGAATTTCTGCAGAGCCAAGTGTCATGTTGCTTCCAATATAGACCTCTGCTTTGTACTCCATGTGTATTCCCAGCCATCAGGGAAACAAAGAAATATTACTGTATATAACATACGCCTCTTTTTTCCTGTAGTTCATTCTTTATTGCTATAAAGGGATTTAAATGGATGGCATCTATTAGAATTTAAGTTTTGAAGGAAGAGATAGAAAGACAGTCAATTTTTTTCCTTGTCAAATAATGTATGTGTTCATTTTTACATAATACTGTCATCTCTCCAGATATATAGCTGTCATTACCTATGCCAAAACTAAAAATCACTTCACAATAAAATATCTTGTCATATTTTACAGCATAAAGAAGGCCTCAGATACAAATAGACCAGGGAAAAAAATAGCCAAAACCAATGTATGCTGACCAGGGGTGCAGTTGAATGAGTTTTTGAGATGTGGTATTAATGCTCACGTGCAATTTAATTTTCGGAGGCAGAATCCTATGACCCTTCTGCTAGCTATTCATTAGCTATTGCTAATGAATTCTGCATTCTTCAGTTGTATTTTAAAGCCTAAATTTAGATGATGGGAAGGCTATTTCAGGCAATTCAGTTAAAGCTAGTACAAACACTAACTGATATGGGCAATTGTTTCTAGAAAAGACATTGATCTACTGAATGCACTTGAAATTCAGGTGGAGCAGAGATTCGTTAAAGTTCTTTTTATCAGAAAAAACCAAAGAAAACTGCGGTCCCCAATTACCGAAACATTAGCAGGTCTGACACTTCTTACTGCTTTATGTACACAGCTTTTGAGAAAGAGGCTACTTCTTGCTGCCTTTTAGTCAAGAGAGCTGAAGAGCAGAGATGACAAAAGGTGTGGTAGATGACAGCACAAGGGCTACTGTGGGGCTGTGATCCCTGTTGCTTGTGTGCCAGATGAGAGCAAACTCCCATCCCATGTGCTAAGCCACAGTCAGGAACTGGACGCCGTGCGGGTGCTAGCATGAAAGCCTACTGCAAAGTTAGTGGTGGAAAGCTGAAATACCTGAGCTTTACCTGAATGTCTTATGCTTTGGGTGGAGTCTGATAAATACGTGTGCTCCAAGTAACCACATAGGTGCTGGTAATGGAAAGAAACCATCCAGTTGAGCAATCATATTGGTGCGGAACAGAGAGAGAGCACGAAACACCCATCAGGAAAATAGTTTATTTAGTAGGAGTCATCAAAACAAGAGATCTCTGATCGTGCCAATATTCATCAAGGATCCAAGAAGGTCAAAACAAAATTTAGCCACTGCAGAAGAGATTCACTGTTTAGAGCACTCGTCTTAGATGTGGGAAAGCCAAGCTCCAGCCCGTGACTGAATCATATACACAGATGATTCGTGCATGTGTCTCCTGCCTCCCCAGCGAGTGCCCCAGCCAGCAGGCTTCTGCCTCATTCCAGGAAGGGAAGATACCTGGAAAGCTTTTCATTTCATCCCAAGCAGAAGCCGGGAACACCTCTGAACTCTTGCTTTTTTTGCCAGAAGAAGGTTGTGTTCCTCTTCTGACTCTGGTGTGGTGTGAAATTACATTGGGCACAGCCCTGTGCTTGTACACAATCCCACAGAACAACTTACCACTGCTCTCTTAGCAGCCAGGAGAGCGTGACTGCTGCTCACATGCTGAGGTGTCAGCAAGCAGGCACAGCAGCAGGGTAGGAGAGAGGCAGAAACACTGCCGTGCTGGAGAAATGCTCACTGACTGCTTTTTGCCTAGAAAGCGGCACGGAGTTTAACAGTGAGTTGCTAGAGCAGAAGGAGAAAAAGCCTCAGGTGGGAAAACGTAGAGGAGAAAGAGGAAGGAAGAAACCTTTAGACCATTCCTGTTACCAGTCATAAAGGCAGCAAAATTTACAAGTCATCAAATTGAATCTAACCAAGTGCTTTCTCCCTCCCCGACAGTTTGCCACCTGTTCAAGCATGTAGTTTTAAACTATAACCCTTTGTACAAGCTCTGTCCACAGTTTTATGAGATAATCAAAGCTCTTCAGGAGAGGATACAGGAAGACTTGGAAGCTGCACAGTGTGAGAGGCTGTAAACACAGCAGTGCAGCCTGCAAGCCTCTCTCTGGTAGCACATGGTGCTGGGAAGTGGACCTGGGTGCCTTTGTTCCATGAGAATATCACTCACACAGAGCATGCAGTGAATGGCACCTTTGCTACCTCCTCTAGAGAAAGGTGAACTCGTGAGTTTCCAGGCCGCCAGGAAATGGGTCCCCAGAGCCTGTGATAGGGCCAGGAACAGACCCAATTCGCGTCCTCCTTGCGCATAACTGTGATACAGCAGAAAGCCTGTCCAGTGGATCTGTGCCAGAGGAATGAGCAAAGACTAATTTCCCTGCCCCTAGTGTCCTCTGTTTCCTTTCATTTTGCAAGTCAGGAACAAGGCAATGTTTGGCCCCAAGTGTGGATGGCAGGAGAGAAGCAATAATGACTTCACAAGAAATACAGGGCAAATAGCTGAACACCTCCCATTGCCTCATATGCCTGCTGTATATGAAGATGAGTGGCTTTTGGTCAACTGCTTATTTACATAAACAGTCACATAAGGCTGGTCTGACCTAAAAAATTATGAAATATGTCACAGACTCACACAGTTGCAGGACTTGAGTTAACTAGGACAAAAGTGCATGACCCTCCTACATTAAATGGTAAGGGTGGAACAGGAAGGCTGATGCTCTGTCAGGAATAGCACAGAGAAACATTTGTTTCAAAATAAACAGGTAATTCTTTAGCCTTTAAAGCCAGTATATTGCTTCCCTTCCTGCCAAGGATGACTGAGTAAGGGATTATTCTTAGATGTGTGACTGAGAGTAAAAACAACCATAACCCCTCTACAAACCTTAAGGAAAAGTGTTTCTAATGTTTTATTTAAACAGGTCTTTGCAGAATTCATCAAAACTATACCAACAAATAATTCCACCTCCCTTAACACTGGGGAGAGGCAACACCTGTCATGTTGCCTGTGACCAGTTCCCGAAGTTCAGTAGGTGGTTCTGGCCCTGCCCTGCCTTACTGCCATCCACAGCAGCTTCTCCTCTAACCTACACGGCAAGAGCTCAGTTTAATATTTGTACAGCAAAGGAATAATGTTCCTGTGGGAGACTGTGAATCTGGTCTTACACGGGCTTTGGTCGTATCTCCTGCATGACACCCGGCAGGCCCCGGAGGCCTTTCATAGCTTTACCTGCTGCTCAAGAGGAGCACTGTGACCACCAGAGAAGGAAGGTTTTGGACACGAGGAGCAGCTCTTGACCTCAGCCACCCCAGCACTTCCATAGTACAATTTGTCATCAGACAGTGAGGTGTCTCTGGATCACTTAGGGGATCTCAGGTCCTTTAAAAGGTACCTCAGTGAGAGTGAGCCTGGCACAGATGGTCTGAGCATAAATCCCCACTCAGTTATTCTGAGCTATGAGAAGCTAAAGTGCACAAGCAGGAGCACACTGAACAGGAGAAAGGAGGCACCTCAGCACCCCCATTTGCCGTGGGACATTCCTGTGACTGGGTGCTTCCAGCTGCCTGTCCCACAACACAGGGGAGTGGGTGTGGTGGTGCATTCTCCCGCAACCCCCCAGGCTACACTATGATCTGAGAAATGCTTGCTAGGCCTTGAGGAACAGCACCTGGGCTCAGCTCCTCTGGAACTTACCAGAAACGCTGTCTGCTTTCAGGAACCTGTGTGTCTAATGAGCTTTTTTTTTTCTTAAGGAACAGCATTGGAAACTTTTTTTTTTGCCTGAATAATGACCCAAGTGGGATAATACTTCTGTTCTCAAACTTTCAAAGAAAGTTTCCCACCTGGAGTGTGGCCAGGATGAAACATTATTATGAATAAAGCCCACTCTCTTGCAGCCCTATAAACAGTGACCCAAAATGAGACACTTTGAACAATCCTGGACCACAGCAGGCTGTGACCAGCAATCTCCCTCTGAGTGGGACACCTCTCAAAGCCGGGGAACTCTCAGGTTTGCTATACTTGGGGGATCCCTGAACTATGACAGATCCCACTCCGCGAGGCTTGACCCTTCATCCTCTGAGAAGATGCAAAAACATCTGGAGTATTTCAGTACCTTTGAGGGGAATTTTTCACAGGTATCTTGTACAGACTCCAGGCCTGTGTGCATGCAAGGGTACATACGCTATAGCAAATGTGAGAGAAATGCTGCCCTCCTAGATTCTTAAGTACTTTAGATTTGTAAGTCAGGCCTGTAAGTTAGCACTGCAAAATAGTAAATCCTATACGAATCCTTTGCTAAATTGTTTAACTTAAGTTATAAGTTGAGTTAAATGCTGTGAAGTTAAGGTGCTGTTCAGTTTAAGTTTTAAGTGCTCTTGGGCCTTCAGGCCTATTCACTTTAATCCTAACCTTTTCTATCATTTCTACACCCCCTGACCCCGATCCCCCCTTTTGGTTTTATTTTAGTGTGGTTTGATTGACTCTGGATTTTTGTTTGCTTTTCCTCGGTGTGCCTTAACCATCTAGTAAGTCACAGAGTGAACCTTGACAATGGTTGAACTTTGTTGTGCTGTCATTTTTATATTATTTTTGTATCTGTTTTTATGGATACCTTCGCCAGTGACTCTTTAAGCGATATTAAAACGCTCATTCGTGACACTGGGCAAGGAACTCCCCTAATAAAAAGACAAAGTTAAGTGCCTGCTTGCTCCTCCATACATGCCCACACAAATTGCCCAGAGTGAGCACATCTTCTCCATAACCATCTCAGTTAGAGGTTAGCTTACATTTTTGTTAGGCTGGCTCTACATGAGAAAAACTCTCTTCTCCTGGAGATTGCTGGGTAGATTGCTTGAGCAAGTAGGTTCAGTTGAAGTTCAGATTAGCATCTAGACTAAATTAACAAGCCTTTTTATTTGGCCTATTATTACTTCTTAAGCTGGGAGACCACATGAATCTCTACACCTGTGACTAAATAAGCAACCTGTAAACATGCATATGTAGGGGTTTGTCAGTAAGCGTCCACTGGTATTCTGTCTTGGCCCTGATTTACTGAGAAAACCTCTTATTCTTTGATTTCTTTTTCAGGTCAGATTCTCTGTGCGTCATTTCAGAGAATGTAATTTACAGACCGTTGTTATCATGTTTACTTCGATCCTAGAAATACTCAGTTGGAAAGAAGAACAAGGAATTTAGGGGGCATAATTACTAGAATTCCCTATACCTGCCAATCTGGCTGCATTGTGAAAACTCCATTAAGTGTATTGGAGAAAACCTCAGGAAAGACGCAAAGAATTTAAGCATTACTTGCCTTATTAATCTGTCTAAAAGCATTGCTCCAAAGAGGAGGTCAAGTATAATTTCAATTGTTTTACAGCCGCTGCAGTTAAATACCTTCAATTAAATCTCTATGACTGCATAGCATCATAATAATACCTTATACCTCCAGGGTCTTCAGTCAAAAGGCTTAATAATTTTATAAATCTCCTTTCAAAGACTAAGAAGCTGGCTTTCAAGCTGCCCCCTGAGATGGGACTAGACTTCAGAATACCTATTCTGCAGAGCACAACCAAAACATTTAACTCATCTTCCTCCAGTCATGATGTCCAAGTAAAAGCCCTGAAGGACCCCCACTGCAGGAGCTCTTCTCACACAGGTCTGTCTTAGCTTCCACAGCCTGGTGCTTTATATCCTGACTCCTCTCAGGCTGCAGAGAAAATAAATACTGGAAATTCTGGTGCACACAAAATGGATTTAGGCACTAACTGTTAGGAACAGTGCTACAGCATAGAAGAAAATCTACAGAAACATTATGCTTGCTTGTATTATAGCTGTATGGCAGCAAACATGTCCTACAAAACACAGAATATGCCAACTGATTCAATGAGATGCGTTATTGTTAAAATTAGTCTTTAAATGCCAGCACGTGCCCCATAGCTGAGTGCCACAAACCCTGGCTTGTTGTACAAGCCTTGTACAAGATACTTCATCTACAGACAGTGCAACTAACAGATGAAGGACTTGCTTCTGAGATTACTCAGGCTCCAGCCATGAACAGCTGTGACCTCTCCTCATGGATGCTGAGGATATTCCCCACTCAGCTTGGATAACTGGTCTCTTTGAGGTAGGGGGCAGGTTTCAGAGCTGTCTTTGATCTTTGCCCTTCCCATCATATTGCCTGCTGTCCTCCATCGCCTCACTTCACCTGAGGGTGTATTACACTACTGATTCAGGTCCCACAACCAACCAGAGGGAGAACTAAAGACCCTGTGATCTCAAAGAAACCACAAAATAATTCTGCTGTGACAGCTGATACTGCACACACTTCTGCAGTGGTAAAATGGTATATCAACCTGCTGCTTTTGTGCAAGCAGTGATGGGATTACCTAGAGATTGCAAACACAACACAAATAAAGCAGCTTCTTGCTCTGTGACTTCATTTGAAACTCTTCTTTCTTTTAGTCTGGAGGACTTTTGCCAGTTTCTCTATCCACCCCTCGAAGGCAGCAGCGGGCTCAAGGGAGGGGAAGGGATGTATCAGCCTGACACTGTAAGCCCTATCTAACACTATCCCTCTGCTCAGAAAGTTGAGTATCTTTGTGCACTGCTCTACTCTGAAATCAGCAGATTACAACTTTGAAAAAAATTGTACAGCTACATTTCTAAACCTACTTTTCTGGATTTGGCCCTTCCTCTCATGTCCAAACTGAGGCCAGTTTGAAGCTTTGCCTGTCGCACAGACAGACTATCCATGTCCTGATTTCTCTACACATGCTACTTTGGTATTTATTAGAGAAGGGTCCAAAACTGCTTCAGCCATGTGATGGTGGCTTTCCAAGGACCTCGAGTGCAAGGCTGGCAGCCCTGCCCTGTGCTTGTCAGGGTCACGAAAGCCCACCAACACAGACTACCAGACCAATTGCATGGTGTATTTGGACCGGACCACGGCTCGCCCCTCACCTGGGTGCTTCGGGAAAGGGGAGTTGCTGCAGCATCACCCCCCACCCCACCCCACCCAGCCCCCTGCAAATGCCAGGTAGGTTATTATATCCAAATGACTTCAGTATCTACCACTCCCTACCTCCAACACCCCATGAACAAGCAGGATGGCACGTTGTGAGCAGACCTGTTTATTAAGCACACAGGAATTTCCAGGATTTGCTCTCAGACAGACCAGGAGGTTTCCTCCAGGAGACCCAGAGACTGCTGTTCTCGTGATACTGTGTGCAGAGTTCTCAGAATTTCGTGGGTCACTCTAAGTGGCATTTAGGGTTGCTAATCCTTTTAAACTCCTGCACTGGTTCTTTTCATTAGGTTACTATACCCAGCAATTACATATGCAGGGCAATGGAAAGCTCAGCTTTTCTCTCTCCTCTGGCTCAAATTCTCAATACTTTGGGAAAATAGAAACAACTCACTGTATAGAGGCTGTCACCTTCATTTCGTGGATTTTGTCATTGAAAGGCAGCGTTTTGCATAAAAATGTTCACACAAGAATAGCCAAATGCTCATCCAGCCAGTATCTTATACAGCAGTTGCAGATACCTAGATAGGAAGAAGACAAGCAGAGATACTTTCTGTGCATATTCTTTCAAACTTAGCTTGGGGCTGTGGTATTTCCAGAACCCAAAGTAAATTCTTTGTATTTGGGTTCTTCACATCATCCCTTCCTCCTGTGTTTCCCCAGCTGTTTTTTTTTTTACTCACACACTAGATGCTACAGGTTTACAACATGTGGTAGTGGTATGCAATTTACCAAGGCACCATATGAAGCAGACCGTCCTCTTGCTTCTTCTGAGCCTCCCAAAACATCTTGGGGGAGACTACTTAGAGGCTTTTTTGCCAGCCATGTTTCCACCCCCCTCCAAACACCACTGTACTGTGGATTACTGCAGACTTGCACTGGTTAACGAGCTGCCAGGGAGCCATTGTCACAGGGTATTCATCTAGAATAATCTCACAAGTGGGCATAGTTAAAACCTAAAGAGTGAAGGAGAGAAAAGACAGATATAGCCTGGAGCGTCATGCATATTTTGAAAGAGCTTATCACTAGAGATGAACACTAAGGAGATGAACGCTCCACCATCTTTTGTTTTCATTCTAATTACTTGAAGCTTCTGAGGACACCAGAACTGACTGAGCCTTGATATTACCTTTTCCATAGTATACCTAAGTGCGAAGTGCTGGATGCAGATGGCAGAACAATGCAGCTGCATAAGGGCTTCTTGCTCCACAGACTTGAGCAGCACAGGTGAAGCACCACCATGGATGGCTCTGCTGCTTGCTGCTCTGGAGCAGCAGTGCATGGGGCAGATGTAACTTCCCTGCCCTGCCCAGCCTGCTGTACACCCTAGAGACTTTTCCACTCCAGTGCATTCCCCGGAGCTGCAGCAACACCATTACCCTTTATTTCCTATGGAGTCTCCTGACAATATCTTCCAGCTTTCTTAGTCAAACCACCCAGCATCGCCCTTGCAGTCACGTGTACAACAAATACTGCAGTGCATGGTGTCTGTCAAACACCGGCAGGCTAACACGTCAGAGGCTTGATTTTCCCATGGCTGCAGTGGAAATGACTGTATGACATGTAGAAACTGGTTTTCTGCATAAGAATTGCAAGAATGAACACGGTTATCAAAGTTGGCAGCCCTTGTATGAGCTGGACTCTGCTCAAGGCCTTTCTACTTAGGATTTTTTCCCAGCTGGCAGTGAAGAAAACAGTCTGAAAGAAGTTCTGTCGCAACAGGCTGGAATCTTGCACACTTGATGATATGTGCTGGGCCCAGCTGGGTATTCTGGTCGAGAACCATCTGGACTGAGTCAGCAGTCTGGCACTCCTGGGTGTCTGAGGCCAGGAGTGTGTTTCCCTACCTGAAAGGACAATATACATCCCTGTATGTCTGGAAGTTAAGGCCGGAACTTTGCTGGCATGAAAAAGGTGCATGCTCTCCTGGCAATGCCGCCCTAAGGCATGATGTCTGAGGAGCCAGAGGGAAACATAACACTTTTACAGAGGCTGGTCAAGTGATTGATACAAAAACCATCAGCAGAACATACAGGATCCTTGCATTCACCTTCAGCTTCTCCTGAATTCTTAGGCAAAGATCACTCGCTCAGATCCAATTTCTTCGACTGTAAGTGAGAAAAGACCTCAGTAAAGGCTCAGTCACCACCTATTTTTCTTTTCCTGTGTGAGTTTCCCCCTCTACAAATTGTTAAGAGGTAGTTTGTGCATCACCAATGCCTTTGTCACAGTATTTGAAGGATTTCCTGGCAGACAGCAAAGAACACACAAGCTCAGAACTAACTGACAGCAAAGGAGATGAATAAAACCCTCTGAGGGTGGTGGAACAGAGGAACATCTCATTGCAGGGAAAGTATCTTCCCTTTGCCCTCGACAAGTCACGTTGGGTGAAGAAAAAAATCCCCAAACTCAGCATTGCCTAAGGTGACTATTCCCTAAAGTACAGCACCCTTCCCATGGACGGCCACTTCAACTCCCTTCCTTCATCTTGGTAGGGCTTGAATGTGGCTTTAAAAGGGATAGAGAGAACAAGAAATGGTGAGAAGGAGGTGCAGGAGGAAGTAATACTGGGCTGGAAGAGCAAGTTTGCTGAGAAAAGCAGCCAAGAATAATCTTATAGAATTTTTGTCTCATTTATCCTGTACTAATAAGAAAAGAAGGCACGTTCAAGTGTGCAGCTGCTGCTGTATGGCTTTAACTTCTCTAGTCTGAGTCAACACCAAAACTCAATAATGCAAGCATCCAAGTGACTTGTTCTTGTCGCCTGGAGTCACCAAGGGACTACTTGGACGAAAAGGCACCCAGCTGCAGCACAGTGTTACTGCTTTGCCTGCCACATATTGTTAATGCTTCTCTCAGATGAGTCAGTCTGCACTGAGGACCTGTTGGGTTGATGAACAGGCAAAGCTGGATAACTCCTATAAAAGCAGTCGCCCTAAGATGTCATACACTTCTTCCCCTCACATTGCCACCTGCCAGCCTTTCTACAGCTGCAGGGGCCTGAGCACTGGAGACTAACCATCACATTTGAAGATAACCTACTTAGTTTATTATACTGTCTCTATCTCTTGGGAAGCTTCAGGATGGAAACCAGCCCAATCACTCCCTCAATTTCACTGTGAGCTTGTCAGATTGGCCAATGGATCAGAACTACCATTTACTTGCCCTATTTGAGATCATCACCTCCACCCTTCCGACCACCTACACAGACACTTTTCTTCAGGAAGCAATTACATTGCCATTCACTTTAACAAAAGTTATTCAGCATCTGAATTGGCCTTCAACAAGGCCAGCATCAGAGAGGTACATTTATTACAGGCTCGCCCATGAATACCAACCCCTCCCTCACCCAGAAGGCTTAGCCCACATGAAAGCCCAGCCTTCTGGGAGTTGTTTGCAGCATTCCCTCCACGAGAGTTCTCCAAACAATGTGCTCATAGTACAACTCACATTGATTAAATAGGTTACCCATTAAGCAACCTCTTCACTGTCAAGCTTCACATACGAAGTCCTTTCCTCTCTTAAGATATAAAAGACCTTCTTTTCAGGTATGAAGCCTAAATAAACTCAGCTGCACCTGTTATTAGATACGCGATGGGAACTGCTGTCTGAGAGAGGGCTGTTCTGGGCCAAGGAATGAAGCAAAAAAAGAGCTGGCATGGCTCAGGGCATGGCCAAGATGTCTCAAATCCTCTGTCCCAACAGGGAAACCAAATACTTTTGTGCTTCATGACTTAGAATTTTCATTTTCACATCTTGAAGTTTTTTTAACCTCATTTTATTTGGAAACAAGACTTAGGCTGCGTTTTATGTGAATGTGTGCTTGTTTTATGTGTATGTGTGCATGTCCCTACAGATGTTTCAACTTATTGGCCAGTTTCAGGAACATTTAACAGATTAAAATACAAAGTTTTCACAGGTTTTGTGGAAACTGACTTCTTAGAAAAAGACTAGAGACCTGGGTCAGCTGCAGCATGAGATCACCCTCTATCAGTTATCAGTGGCTATACTTTAGAGAGGTCTCTTAGAAGTGCTGAAAAACTTCTTTCAGATGTTGTGGCAATAGAAATACAGTAATTCATGACTTGCATATTAGCTACCCAAAGATATGGCCAGCCTTGAGCTGAACATCTGTGAGAGATCCGCCCTTCATTCTGGCACTCAAAAAGTTCTTGTTTGAGTTCTTACCAACCTCGGCTCCCATCCTACTCCCTAACTCTGTAGATTCAGGTCTTCCAGTCCTTCTCACTGACTTCCTTCCGTGTTCCAATGCCATTTGTTTTGTCAACTGTGTGATAACTGGGTGCCCGGATGGATCTGAATTTGGCATGAAAATAAACTCCCTGATGAATAATGCATCTCTCTAACTCTTACCTTCCCTCCCTTGACAGTGAAAGGTTGTCACATTGGTTTTCACCCTTACGTTCAGCCAGCTGAAGAAAACTGCTGGCATCTACACCTCGTGCAGACTCTTGGAGAGGCCAGAATTGCAAATTCATGCTCCTTATGCCTTTATCATCATTACAAGTTGGTAGCTATACATTTTTACACTTCTGTGAGCAAAAAAACCAGTCGATCTCTCTTCTCCTTCTGCAAAAGTCTGGTAAGCAGGGGAATGGTAATTTAATTTTTGCCTTGATTTTCAAGCAAAGAGTGGGGATGGATTAGTTCACAGAAGAGGAATATTTTTTGCACATCAGCAAAATGAATGAGAGCAGACACCTTGTCAGTGAAATGTGAAGTCAAATTCTGTTGTGAAGTGTCCAAACTCTTAAGACTTTTCTAAGTCCTTAGCTCTTGCAGAGATATAGTTCTGAGTCAGGTCACTGAGAACTTTTACCTGAGCACAGATTGAATGACATGAATAGGTTTCAGATACAGCCCCAGGAGGTTCAAACCCTTATTTCAGAATTTGGTTTGTTCTAGTATGTGCAATAGAAGTTGCAAGTGACTCTTTTGGGCACTTTCCTATATTTTTCCTTTTCTATAAATAGGGAGCCTATGGAACGAGATGAAAAGTGACCACCTCTTAACCCAGGGACAGGAATAGTCCAAAGGGTTGCCATGCAAGTTTTTTGGATCTCCACCCTGCCAGGATAATGTACTGCCCACTGTGAAGCTACCTCTGGGCTAAAAGAGCCGTGCAGCCCCCATGCTGATTTGGGAGTTTGGCCTTTCTGCTGTGGCTGCCAAAAGTGACATGGGTTAGTGCTAGGTTTGCTTTCTATTAACAGCTGTGCTGAGATCATGAGGTTTCTTAAGCTCTCAGTGTCCGACTGAAAACTTTCAGTCAGCAGTGCTGTTTTCTGATGGAATCACACTGGTGACCTAGAGGTGAAAGATGATTTCATCTGTGTTTCCACTAAAACAACTTCATGGCTCAGAGTTCATTCTAATCCATAAGTACTGTGAAAGCAGCCCTAGAAATGAGCATGAACGTGTGTGGTTGCATCTATACACAGCAGTGCACCTTTGAGCATCTGCACTTGAATGCAAAGACCTGAACTATTCAGGGAGAGTGATTTAGACATTTGTAATTATGGCACAGCCTGGGTTTATTAAGGCTACTCAATAATGAACTTTGAAGTACACTTAAAATGAATAGAAGTGGAGTTAAGATGAGGCAGGTTCAATTTCAAATTAATAGCTGGAATCTATTAAAAGGGCAGTAACAGAAATACTGGGGATCCATGAAGTCTGTCATTATACCATATTCTAATGGCAAGCTAAAAGTTCTAAAAGTGCACATGGCAGTTATATAAGGACTTGTGACTGAACCTCTCTGCCCACTAAACACAGGTCTGGGTTAACTCCATGGAGCAGTTGAATTGAACTCAGAACCCAGCTATTCATACTGAAGGTAACAGGTAACAAGTCTTACCTACTAGGCCCACAAATAAGTATCACAGAACCATAGAATATCTTGAGTTAGATGGTATCCATCAAGATCATCACATCCAACTCCTGGTCCTTCACAGGACATCCCCGAGAGTCACACCATGTGCCTGAGAGCATTGTCCAAATGCTTCTTGAACTCTGTCAGGCTGGTGCTGTGACCCCTTCCCTTGGGAGCCTGTTCTAGTGCTCAGTCACCCTTTTCACCCTTTGGGTGAAAAAAACCTTTTCTTGATATCTAACCGAAACCTTCTCTGACACAGTTTCATGCTGTTAGAGTTTTTTTGCTAAAATTATTGAAAAGGTCCTGATAATAATTTTTCGGTACATCTCAGTAAATTTCATGAGCACTCTGAAACCATTTCTGATGTCTTCTTCTTGCTCCTGGCTTCTCAACACTAAAATTGGAGATGGGCCCAAGTCTGGGTTTAGATCCAGACCTGGTTTACAGGTTAGCTGTGGCCTAAATCTACAGATGCATCCTCCTAAATATTTAAACCCGGGTCAGGCATGTGCTTCTGAAGCAAATCTCCTGATCCTGACTACTGCCTGTTCTTTGATTTACATTGCAGAGAGGTCTCAGGGCACATGAGACCCCTCTCAGATTGAAATAGGCAGTAGGATGCATTCCCACTGTCAAGGACTACAGGACCCTGCCTAATGTGAAGCACAGGCATCGGGATGTTTAATGTGGTCACTGGATCTTCAGGACCAGTGGTTCAGGCCAGCAGACCCACTCAAGGCCCTGCACTACAATCTGATAGAGACATGTCATAGATGCCCTAGCATAGAAATATCTGAGCAGACAATAGGTACAAAGCATGTTGGGTTTACACTCCTTCTTTAAAAATGTGTGTGTTCATATTGAAAGAGAAGGAAACAAGGATTGCTGTCCCGAGTAGAGACCGCGGCCATTGCTCAGTGTAATCTTGTTTCAGACTATAAAGGGAGTATTAGAAATGCTGTTTTCCTGTGCTGGTAAAACAGAGAGCAGGATGTCAGCACAAATGCTTCCTTGCTGCATTTCCTGGGCTTGATTATGACAGTGTGTTTCTGTGAAAAATAACACAAGCAGAGGTGGGTTTGGAAAGCACAAAGCTCTGGGTGTGGTAGCAGATCTCAAAGCTGTCAGTACAGAGGTAAAAATGTTGGTGTGGTCTGCAGGAGGCCCTTGGGAGCCCAGGGGACCCTTGACATAAGCGCCTGCCTAGCAGAGCAAGGCACCCTGAGGCAGTCGGGCAGCTGCCGGCGAGGCCTCCTGTTGCTGAAGGGGCAGCTCGAGATCGCCTTGTCCGGGTGCCGAGCACAGCCGGTACCTCCCAGCTAGTCTGTTCCGTGCTGCTGCTGCCAGGAGCCCGCCTCTGACTCCTCTCCTACCAGTGGTTTAAACTCCAGCAAGGAAACGTTTTCTGACCCTTTGCAAAAACGTGATTTAATCTTAGTTGTTCCAGTAGGCTGCAGTTTGCTAAACACACAAGGCAGATTCAGCCTTTTGAGGTACTTGTTTACTAAAGATGATTAATGATAGCTTTAGAAGTTGTATGTAAACCGTGGTTTAGCAAGACTGGAATAAATATATAGACAATATTTTCCCACCTTAGATTTAGTTATGACATAGGAAATTAGGGGACCAGAAAAGCAATGGTGATGGGGAGATTAAGAAGTAAACTCTGGGTTTTCTGTGAGCAGTGTTTACCACGACAGTCTTATCACAAATGGCCAGTGGATTAATTTGTCACTTCATACATAACTATGTATAATGAAGTGTATATAAATTATGTATTAATATGAACAGTAACACTGATTACATTTACAACTGTAGAGTATTTGAAATTAAAAGCAGAACTTTCCAGAGACATTAATATGGTTTTGTATTAGTGATGAGATAGGAAGAAATAAGATTATAGGAGAGGCTTTGGCTCACACTGGGGTTGTAGGAATGAGTGTCTATCCATATTGAAACTTGCAGATGCCCTGAGATCTTCTCTGAAACAATCTCTAAAATTTCTTGGGTGGGATTTCTCTCCTACTAGGCTGCCCACCTACGCATATCCTGTATCACAGATCTTCAGTTTTGTAACTGAATGTTTTGTCTCTCTAGCTTGTTATCCACATAATCACACAATTATTTGCTTCTGTGTCATTGTTGTCCACGATTTCTGCATGCCATTAGCTCTGTTTCATTGCTCTGTGCTCATTGCATTCCATGTTTACTTGTGTAACTAAAATTCTTCTCTTCCACTGCAACTTCCCAGTTTCTTTGCTGCAGACTTCTCCCAGTGTCACAGTTACCAGCCCATGGCCAGGGATCAAGAGGCATCAGAGCTTAACTTTCATCATATGGTAATAAAAGCGCCTTCTTTGGCCGAGAGCCTACCTGCTGCAGCTGAGCCTCTGCTGAAATGAATGCAAGACAGCTCTGGTTTAAATAATGCCCTGGGCACTTCTGCAGTGCACACCAATTCAGTTGTGCTCGTGCCCAGGAAGGCAAGGCAGCCCTACCAGCTCCTTTGAGCCCTTTGCACCCTAGTGATCAGGGTAAGGAGCAAGCTGAGTCTCTCTTCACTCGCTGCGCACTACAGAGCAGATGACAAGATGGGCTCATTAGCTCTTTCACATTAAAAAGGCCGGCAAATATTTGACATGAACCATCCTTTCTCACAATACATATGAACTTGCAGGAAAAAATGAACCAAAAAACCTCACAGCCTGTCTATATTCCTTAGCCATCTTAATACAGACCTGCTGTCTGATGCCCCATCTGCTCCAGTGTGGCTGCAGCGCATGCCAACCAAAGGATTTTTCTTGGACAAAGATATGGTATCCTTCTCAGCAGTGGAAATGAGGATAGCAATAACTCTTTGTCAACTATTCAAGGTGAAAAACGAAAGAGACACAAAATGACAGCAGTGACAGCCCTCTGTCATAAGGGCTGAAAATTGCTGCAAACAAAAGAATGAGTGAAAAATTAAAGGCTGATGGATGGTTTGCTGTTTAATGTGGGGCACTTAATCCTGCAGGAGAGGCTTCTTCCATTATTATGCCTGGCCAACACGCACACCCCAATGAGCCTCAGAGGCACAGAGGGCTTGGCAGATCTCTTGTGTGGCTTTGCAGTCCCTGACATTCCTCTCCCTACACACTTGGGAATGCCACCAGCACCAGGCAGTATTTGGTACATTCTGGGACTGGCAGTGGAGGTGTGTCATGAAGGAGGCAGAGTTTGGCCCCTACGGTGAGGGTCACACTTGGAGAGGTGCAGGCTATCTCCCACAAAGGGGTTACACCATTTCAGGCTCCCCGGGGCAATGAGGCTGGGCACAGACCAGACCACCTTGGCTTAACTGAGGGTACTCCTGCACCGCCCTGCAGGGCTGATTTTCCCTGAGATTGTATGTCCCTGCCACCGCCTCATGGAAACAGGTATCGTCTGAATGCTGACATGCCCTGAAAGGTATTTATGAGACTTGTGTAATTAAACATTCATAACTTCAGCTGAAATATAGAGATGAAAATGCAAGATGTAATTACCAAGCATTGTTATGGTGATAGTGTGGATAAAACTGAAGTGGTCCAAGAGGGACAGCTTTCCAGCCTTGCACCTTTCTGTCAATATCTTTCTGTCCTTAGGGATTAGGAGCTGAGAAGCTGGGGGGCTAAGCTCGATGTATGCTCCCTTATTTCTTGCGTGGTCAGCAGCTCTGCTGGGCATGGCAAGTGGGACCCTCTCCTCCTGTGTTCCAGGACATGAGGACTTTTAGTGACAAGGCATTTACTCACCAAGAACCATTAAGAGGGAAAGAAATCTCTGGAGAACCTGCCTGCTCACTGTGTGAACCACGGTTTTCATTAGCTTCATAAGTAAGAGCTGAAATACAAGATGAAGACCAGAGCAGAGCCTTATCAGTTAAAGTGTCATCCATGGCTATGAGACACACACTGTTCTCATTTGGGCTTCTCTCTCCTCTCTGGCATCCCAAACTGCTGGTAAGAAAAAAAGCCTTGAGAGCAAGAGCAGGACTTGCTCAAAGGACCGTTAGCAGAGTGTGTTGGAGTAGGTGGATTAAGAGCATTTTTTCCCTGTCTGAGGGTGGGAATGCAGCTCAGAGCAGTATGCCCAAGGCACCTCTTGAATATTTGGGGGTGGAACTGTATGTACCTTTCCATAACTTCACTCTGGACAGATTTTAGGTTACAGTTACAAAAACAAAACAAAGTGAAGCTGAGTGTTGGTACAGGAGGAGACACTGCCTCTGCTGCCAGCTCTTTTACATACTCCTCCCTAGGGAAGCATCACCACAGCTGTGTGAATACTGAGGATGGTGAAGAACCCAGCCACATCTGGCACCACTGACTGCATCTGCACCAGGAAACAAAGCAGGGTAGGGCATGGGCACTGACTCTAACCTCTGAGTGCCCACACCACCACATTTTGAGCGTGATGACTGGCATGATTTTGGCCTGTCTGCACCAGGCAGCAGCTGGAGACCACATAAAATGCAGAGAATGTAACCCTGTTTTGAGGACTGAGAAAATTCAGCAGCACGAGCAACGAACTGTAATACCTCAATTAGCCTCAGAGTTCAAAAATGGTCTCTGGGGAGTGTTATGTATTTGTATAGAGAGCTGCTGGGAGCCTGAGCACAAAGACTGTGGCCAGAACGGGCCTGGAGCACAGACTAGTCTCTTATCTATATAAAATGTCCTGCTAGAGCTGGAAGGAGGCTTTAATCTCATTTTGCTTTCCCTTCTGTGGGTAAGCCCAAGATATTATGCTCGAGGGCTGTCACTGCAACCATTGGTTTCAAGTGTCCACCCTATGACATTGCTCCCATGAGGTCTGCATAAAACACAGGGCTCCTGCAAGAAACTGACCCCTCTTTCTTCACGATAACTGTCATGGGTGGGAAAACAGGGTCCTGGCTGAGAAGGCAGCAGCCATGGAGCAGGTGGCATGAACAGCTCTCCCCATTCCCTCCCAGCACCCTGCCTGGTGACTCCGAGATCCTGGGGTATGGTTTTTCTGTCAAGACAAGCTGAAGAGTTAATCTGGCAGGTAGACCCGGCTTGAATTGCATGATCTGAATTCAGATTGAGTAAGTGTAATTAGATGGTGAGAACCTCATGGCAGGGCGTGCCCTAGTTTCAGTCAAAGGTGGAACATTATTAAGTACCATTTACATCCAGAGAAACACCCACTTTTGAAATCGCTGATGCCAGTAACACATGCTTTGCATTTAACTCAGTGAAATGGGAAGTCAGCGGCAGAACACAGAGTTTCTAATTTGCTTGCTGCCAGCACAGTGATTAATGAGTTTCAAAACACCCCATCAGCCAATTATGATGGATACTAACCCTTTAATAGGACTCTCTGGCTGGATCCTTGTTACTCGGATTTAGTGCTCAGACCAGTTAGACCATAAATTATTTTCTCACTGGGAAAAAGAGCAATCTTCTCCAAGATAAGCAATTCAGGGTTTTTGTTTCATAGAGACCAGCTGCAGGAGCAGGGAAGCAGTACATTTTGTGCTCCTTGCCTATCAACTTGCAATTAGGAACAATCATTCTGCACCATAGGCCACCCTTCTTCGGGTGGGTGGAGGAAAGGCTGGGGGCGAAAACCTAAACCTCAATTTAAGAAGCATGCTAAGGCAGTGAGCCCAAACTGTATACCTTCACAAAATGGACATGTAGTGATGTACTATTAATAATAAAAACAACTCTGATCCCTCTGCAATATTACAAGAGTTTATGGTGATTTAAAATGAGGCAGAGATTTGTCTTCCCCTCATGAAACCATTGGGGAATAGTATGGTGCAGTAACTGCACCTCGCTTGTTAGTTTGCTTATGTTTAATTTAACCCAGACGTTAAATATAAAATGAGCAGAGAGAATTCTGTTCCCCAGAGTAAACAAGAACAGGTGGAAAAAACATTTTGGGGTTTCCTGTATTTGCATATCCTCTGTTTAAAATTTTGGGCATAAATTAACTCCTATGCACCTTGAAAAAGAAGAGTGTTTCTGTCTTCTATTACCTGTTGCACAACCACAGCAGTTGCCAGGGCAGGAGCCTCTCCAGTATCCAGATGAAGAAGAGTGTAAGAAGCCAGTCCCAGCCAGTGCATAGGAAAAGGTGCAAGAACTCCTGCAGCTGGCATACACTGAATAATTGTTCTAGCAGAAGAATAATGTGCAAAAATATTTGATCAAATTACTTTTTATTACAGTGAAGCGGAGCACGGTGGCTGGGGCACAATGAGATTTCCACACAAGATCAGGTCGTCTGTCCACCCATCCCAGATGTCTGCCTCTGGCCATAACAGGAATAGCTTTAAGCCAAGTGTGCTGCTGTTCACTTGGGGCCCTGTATTGAATTATACTCATTTACAGCTCCCCAGAGGAGCTTAGTGTCTGCCTTTGGCAACAAGAGAGGAAGGAAAGAATGAACCTCTGCTGAGTTTCCACCTCTGGTCAGGAGCAAATCCATCTCCTGCAACAAAGTCCCATTCTCTTACCCTCCAAATGGTCCCAGCTCCAGGTTTTGCCCAGAGATGCACCACTCCTCAGCAGTAGCACCACAGAAGCAGCAGGACCATTTCTGAAATGTTTGAAGCAAGTACTCCTGCCCCAGTTTCATGCTCTAGATCCACCTGAGTGCGGATCACTTCCATCACCTGCAATGACACATCTTATTTGTCTAATATAAAGTCACTAGCTGCAGAACCATCCTGTGTGATTGTCTACTTTCCTATAATGTCAGAGTACCCTGAAAACTTGCCCTTGGATGAGGGGCACAGAGATGATGGGGATCCTTGCTGAATGTGGCTGGGGAAAAGACTTTCCTATGGCAGCAGTACTTCTGTATCCTCCACACCTCACTCCTACTGAGGGAAGAATGGCAGTAAGTGGGATTCCTCTCTGTTTGTCACAATTTCTTATTCTTCCAGCCTGGCTCAAGGGGGCTGCCCCTCATTAAAGACATGCTGAGAGGTACAAACAGTAGTATGGAGTGCAGGTATAAGAGTAAGGAAGGAAAAGATGTAGTATCACCGTGTGGGTGATGCCCCATCTCTTCCATCCTCTCCACCCCATTGGAGAGGCTTTGGAGGCTTCAGGTTGCCTCCAGGAGTGGGGAGTGGAGCAGAGAACAAGAGGAGGTGACAACAGAATAGTTGAGGCCTGCCTAAACTAAAGTCTGGGAAACTTCTGCATTAGGGAATCATTCTGGTCTCTATTCTAGAGTTTCCAATAAATACCCTCATCTCCATGTCAGTTTGTGGAGCATGTCTGTAATTCCTGCTGATTTCATGCACCTCAGAGCTTCTGACAAATCTGTGCTTTCACAGGGCAGCTGGCACCTGGGATTGATGCTGCACGTGAGTCTGTGGCAGCAAACAGCTGCACAGGAGTTGTTAATCTTCAGGATCTTTGTCAGAGCTTCTTCAGATGCATTGCAACAGGAAGAATTGTTGCAGCAGCTAACACAGACCTGTCCATGACCTGCACTGAGCCCACCTGCAAGTGCAAAAGATGGAGCCTCTCCCCTCTCAGAACATTGGTTAAGCTTTGCTGCAGTGACCAGCAGTGGCAACATACTTTTAAACTCTGATTGACTTTTTGTCTCTAATACAAATAGGGTATGTTTGTGGTGGAAGAGCACATGTGCAGGTCTTACTGCTGCAGCCAGGTCCTGCTGCAGACACAGCTGGAGACAGGGACAATAACTGGCAGTAGGGCTCAACCAGCATCTCCCTTCTTGGGTACAGGTCCTTCTGGACATCGACATCATTTGTCCCCAGAGTCCCTTTGCAAGTTCCCAAGTGTGGGTGGGACTTCATGGAATCAGAAGGTAGAAACTTTCCAAGCAGGAGACCAAACTGCTGCTTATGGACAAAGTATAAGTAAGGACCAAAAAGGACTCTTCCTTGGTAATGATGTTCTCCAAGCCAATGTACTTCTCTAAAGTATATGTACCACAGGGAAATGTAATGTGCTCTCCCCAGGAGCTGCTCAGCTCTGCTCAGCCCTCTTCCAGCTTGGGTGTCATCCTCAAGCAGGTGTTGCAGATGCTGAGGAAGGACAGAGGCTTCAATTCCCTTATTCCCTGCAGCCACGAGGATACAGGGACAAAAGTCACCTGGAGTTGTTTCGTACGACGTTGCCTTGCCAGTTCCAGCTTAGGAACCCTGCTGTCCCAGGAAACAGCACCCTTCAGAGACAGGTGCTGGCTGGGAGCACCTTGCCACAGTGTCGTGACTGGCCTCCCTCTTTCCAAACTCTGTCCCAGCCCATCATGGTCCCAGCACTGACTCCTGGAAATTTTCCTTTAGTAAGCAGGAGGACACTCTCTTAATGGCACATCAATGCTCTTCTTAGCAGGGCAGGCAGTGCTAACTCCTTTTTTTCTCAAGCCTCTTCACAGGCCTTCTGCTGTCTTGCAGCTGAAGCTGGGTGTCAAAGCCACACAGGTTTGGGCCTGTGCAGTGAATTTGTGTCATACCACATGAGAACAGGCCTTGTCGTGTCTGGCCTCACCCTACAGCTTTCCTCTGGTGCTCCAGCAAGCCAAGCTACTGAGGCAGCTCACCCAAAGGCCAGCTCCTGCAGAGCCTTTGGACATCTGCTGCTGTATGCGTGGAAAAAGCAACCCACATACTCCAGCCCAGAAGCACCACAGCTGCCACAAAGTACAGACCATTTAAAAGCAGGGCATTTATTTCCTGTAAGGGTCTTCTGCCCACCTCCTGTTCACAACTAGACTGCTCTTCACTCCTCTCATCCCCTCAAGCCCATAGCACCGTGGCATGGTAAAACTGTGAATGGGCCGAATGGAAGGGATATTAAAAATAATGGAAATTAAGCTGATTTTTTCCTGTCAGTATTCAATTCTCAGCTCTGGCAGAGAGCAAGCTGCAAGAATTGTTTCAGCTCTGAAATTCAGATAGGCAATACAGAGCCTTGAGAGAATCAGGAATCCAGCAGCATCTATGATAACAGGTAAACAAGAGGAAAATGCATTGAGCTCCACCTGCATAAAAAACTGTCCAGCAAAGGTGGCAAAGTTCACCTTTTCTCAGGATCTGCTGGAATGGATGTCAGGGCTGATGTACTGAGCTACCTTTTAGTGTCCTCTTCATGTAATCAAGGTTTTTCCCTGGGTCAAGAGTTCTTTGTTACTAATGGATCAGTCAGTCCAGGTTGATCATATGCTATGTCAGCTTTGTTTAGGGCTGTTGTCAGAAGTCATAAATCACAGTCCAAATTAAGTTAATTCTCCCAGTTAACAGCATTTTTCTGTCCTTCTGTGGACATAGTAACAGCTGAGCCATCTGCACAAAATGTGTCAAAATACCTTTTCTCCTCTATACAAAAAGATCAACATTCTCTTTTTAGCAAGAGTCCATGAAGATTAAACATTCAAATAATTTGCTAGTAAATGTGAAGTTCAAGAATGTCTCTGTCAGTAGCCCCAACCCAAATACAGAGATTGCTCTTCTCGATATACCCTTTACCACCAGAAAACTCATGTAAAAAACTTTTATTGATTCTTATCCAAGAACAATAAGGCACATTTCGCTTCCAACAAAAGTGGCAAAAACTCCTTTTGGCTCAGTGGTTTGATCTGAGTTGGCATTTTACACTTCTACTTATCAGTTTGTATAGATTTTTCCATTATTACATTTGTAAAGCAATTGTATTTAGTAGATAATCACTACAACGAGCTTGAAAACTTGCTGTTTGTGACCACAACAATTGCTTTCACTGTGGCTACTTGGGCCCACCTTTAAAATCTAGCCTGGTTAAGCACATTCAGCTGAAAACAGTACTCTTCTGCTTGCTCCCATTTGTCCAATAAGGGACACATATCCCCTGATCTAGTTACATCTAACCCCTTTAAAAAGACAAAACTGCTGCAGGACACTTTGATAGTACTGAGGCTGTCAACCAGAGTCTGGATGTTCCTGATACTTGGAAAACTAATAGGGGAGGATATGTTTCAACAAAAATAGTAGCTTTAGCAAGACAGTACTTTTCCCAAAGTTTCACCTTCTCTGTCAAGTAGCTGAAACATCCAGCTCTCTGTAGACCACAGGCACAGTCTGGTTTTCCACTGCTTTTTTTGCAGTCCTCAAAGTCCTGGCCCACCATTGTGATAACAGAAATGAAATAATGGACCTAGGTTTAAATAAGAGATACATTTTATACAGGGAGGTAAATAATCATGGACGAAGCTAGTCTGGAAGAAGTGAGTATATGGTGCAGTGGTGGCCAGTGGGGCGATGGCACAGCTGGGCTGGAGGTAGGAGAGTCACTGGTGACATACTGTGAAGGACGGTAGGTAAGAGCTGAAGTCCCTCCCAACCAGAAAGTAGACTGAAAGAGAAAACCTAATTATTTCCTCAAAGAATATTATTCAAGAATCATTCCCAATATCATTTTATCTTAGAGCTTCTCCCACAGGTGTTAACAACTGAGGTTTATTTTCAATATTGCAACAGTAAAACGCTTTCCTAGAACATTTCTGTCCCTTAGCCAGATAACTTCAGAAGACTTTTTCCTGTCAAAAGGCTTGTGAAAATCTGGCTCTAAGTTAGATTTGAGTACAATCATTGTCCCAAAGCACTTCTTTTAAACTTGAGGTAATAAGCAACATGTCACCAATGGGGAAAAATATCTTGCTTATAAAAGCATAATGCGTCTTTAATATGCCGTCTAAAATGCAGTAAAGAGACCCTTCCTTACACACAAAACAGTGGTAACTCAATGCTACTCCTGTGATTAGGGTGCAATAACTCCAAGATAAGTATTCCTAAACAGGGTACTTTCCATTCACCTCAAACCCCATTGATTGTTGCTTTCAGACACACTGTTGTTTTGTATCTGGCATACATCAAAGCAAGTGACACCCACATGAACTCGAAAAGCCATTAAAATCCCACACAGTTTCCCTTCAAAGAGCATTTATGGAAATAGCGGTATCTGTAAGCCATTAGAGAAAGACAAGAATAGAATCTGTTAGAGTTGGTTTTCTTCCCTTTCACTTGTCAGCCTCAGAGACTTGCAGGATGCTTAAAAAGCTAGAGAAACTGTGCTTAATGAATCATCTGAAAAAAAGGTATAAATATTGTTTACTATGAACCTTTGAGAGAGTTTTATCTGATTCTTCTGAACATCAGTATTACTTTTGTATATAAAGAAATTTGCAATTTACATTGTTGGCATATTATTGTTGGCAAAATCAGAAAACAAAACCAAACACGTGTTGCTTTGCACCAGCTGCTTATCTCAGTTCAATGGGGTGAACCTGAAGATCCTCACTGATGTGTCTGAGAGAGGACAGAGAGAGAGTTTTTACGTTGTGTGGCTTTGCTGGGAACTTGCTCACCAGCCGTGAACTGGCTCCCAGTCAGCTGCCTCCGGTCATCCTGCCCCAAGGAGAGGTATGGTCCACAATACCCTTCCTCATTCTCCACCAAAATGCAGCTGCTTGAGCTGGAATGGTTTCAAAATTCCCTTCAACTTGAACGGAGGGCAGATCTGTGTTTTGTTTTGCAGTTCTTCCACATGGGAGGTGCTTCGCTAGATTAATCAGCCAGCAAGGTAACTGTTTAAATAAAATCCAAGAAATGCCACTTAGACTTTCTAAACTTGCCAGAGAAATCTTACATGGTTGTGTACTTCTGACCTTGACACAGTGAGCTCCTTGTAGCCAACTTTTTAGCCTGAAATAAAGCCTAGTCCATTGTAAGCAAAAGAAAAATAGCAAAGCCTGAAGTCATTCTTCGTTCCTTAGATACTCATTCCCCTATCAGCCTCTGTAGGAAGGGATCCATGGGGCCGTGAGCTGGGTATGAAGATGCCCTGAGAAAACTTGCTCTTCTTTCCTTACAACACGAGCCTTTCAGACCTGATCATTCATTTCGACCCAAAAATCAGGAAAAGAGCTTTAATCAGGCAATTAGCAGTCCTCTGGCACATCTGCCACACACACATTGTCGATAGCCCAGGTTAATCCCCCAGAGCACCCAGTCACGGGACTTCATTGCAATTGGCAGAGTGATGAATGCTTACGCAGCATATTGACTCCTAATAGAGCTGACTGCAACAGTTTGGAAGAAATGTTTATTCACCTAAAAAATAAACAGTTTCAGATGAAAGGAAACTGTTTACAAATTAAGTCAAATTTGTTGAAGTTTCACACACCTCCCAGTTTTCTCTCCTGTGCAAAGCTTCGGGAAACAAAAGGAAATTATTCTGTTATCTTATGAAACAAGATTTGCTAAATACCACTGACCCATATTCATTTTGCAAGAATAAAAATTGCCCTGCATGAAAGAAAACATTTTGTTTTGGGCTGGACAAAGTGTTTCATTGAATCTTAAACACATTTTACATAAGGCCCCTTTCTGTGACAAATCTAAAGCATCTTTATGCTGACTTGACACAAAATTGCTAATTTTTTTGCACAGTTCCAAGGATCTGAGGTGCTATCTAGCAACCAGGAAACATTGAAATAATTACTGTTTTCGAGATGGCTTGGAGCTACTTCTCATACTTCAAGAAATCCCCTTGTAATGAAAGCTGCTGCCAGGCAAAATTCATCAGGCAGCATTAGGAGAACTTGGGATGAATTTTGAGTATGGTCAGGTCAGATTTCAAGTTCAAGCTGACAAGCCTGTGGCTGTAAACTAGCAGGAACTGTCAGCTTTGGGTATATTTCCATTTGGGCTGTACAGAGTGTTTGGTCCTGTTATTCAGACACAGATCTGCAGAACAGAAGTCAGAAGGACTGAAATTTGATTTAAAACCCAAAGTTAGATTTCACGTTTCCCCAAACTGAACTCCCTGTGGTATGACCTTAAAGAAATAAATAGGTTAAATGTTTCTCCCTAAAGAGAGAAAACACCACTGAAATAAGGGCTCTCAGCATGACACTTCTATCTTTTAGTTCCTCTTGTATATGTAGGTCATATTAAAATACACATCTTCATAATTTTGAAAACATCTCAACTTCCCCCTAGGTAGCATCACTGATTCGAGTGGCACCTCTAGGTATAAACCATGGAAAGCTCTTTGCGAGATGATGGCTACACAGACACATTGTGAAAGAAGGTCTGAAAATGGTCCAGAACACTGTCAGCATTTTTGGTCTCAGAAGCTTCCTTCAGCCATCAGTCTTGCTGTGCAGACTCCTGCTTTCCTAACACAGACTAACATCCTATAGAAACAATGAAGGTTGTGCATGAGTGCGGATTATGTAAAATCAGAGAAAAAGACCTAGGTACACGTGTGGGAAAAAAAACCAAAATGTGTCTTGCTCTGTTCAGCACAGCTCAGCAAATAGCTGTTTTTTTCAGATTCATAATTGAAAAAAACAAAAAGAAGAGGAGAAAATTAATTCAACCGATAGCATATGGAAAATGTTCAGGGATTTTTGTCAAGTAAAATTTGAAAAATTACTTTATTTACACTGAAAATTTGTTTACTTTTGTTATGGGCAAAAGCCATGTTATGGGTCTATGTAAACCTTGTTTGGTTTAATCCTTTTAAAATATAATAATTAAAATGGAATTAGTTTTTAAATTAAAACTGTACTCCAGAATGAACATCAGAATCTTTAATTAAAAAATACCAGAAGAAAATGCATCCATTTTCCCACCTAATTTTCTATTTAAAATAAACTGGCTTGTTGTTTTTTCCGCCCTCCCCAAATTCACAATAGTTGAAAAATTATTTTGGTGAATGGATGTTAAAAAAAAAAAGAAATCCCATAGCTTAAATTTTTTTTGGTTGTTTAAATACATTTCATCAAATCACTGTGGCTAATTTTAAGTGTCCTCACTGGGCAGTCAGATATGTTTGATTTATATTTTTTTTACCATAAAGGTTTTAGACGTCCTAAGGGCCCAGCTGAACTCTCTATGGTCTGTCATAAATTATGGATCAGACAGAAAATGGCAGGATAACAAATACCTTTTATTTCACTGAGAAATACAGAATACATTCTACAGTCTCTGTCAGCTCAGATCCCAGAGCTCCCAGACAGGGAGTTCCTGCTGAGCAGGACCTCTGCACATGAGGTGATGGCAGATGGGACCTGGGGGACTCAGGGCAACAGAAGCTAGCAGGGCCACCCAAAAGTGCTTGGGGGAGAAGTGTGACACCTGCACCTGCACCTGCACAGCATTCTCCTCACCTGCAAGGAGCAGCACAGGCAGACAGGTGGAGTTGGGGATGGCAGAGGAGCTTGGCACCACCTGGTGCTGCACCTGTGGTAGGACAAAAGCCACCTCAAGCTCTGTTGTCACAGCCTCACAGCAGTGAGGACTTTTCACTCTGCCCATGCTTCCTGGGTGCAGGAGTTTCCCAGGATGGCACAAAGTTTCTTCCAGAGACTTAGCCTTGCATTTACCTATCCGATAGTGTGGGATGATGGGAAGTGTTACCAGCCAGGATGAAGGAAGGGATTGATGTCCCAAGGCTGGATGCTGGGACTCTTGCCAGAGCTGGAGCTCCACCAGCCAGTTGGCTGAAGCTTGCAGCTCCCTCCTAGTCTGAAGGGGCAATCCTGTGTGTGGGGATGGACCCCAGAGGGGCCAGCATTCCAGCTAATATTGAGTTAACTCTGCAGTGTAGGAGAGCTGCTTCCTCCCCTCACACCTTAGACTGACTCTGCTCTGCAGCTGAGACCTGCTGCTGCCAGAGGCTACAGACACCCCACGGCTTCCTTGGGTGGGGTTGTCATCCTTTGTCCCAGGCACCGGCCTGTTGTACACACACAGGGGCACATGGCTTATGAGCATGAAGCTGGGCTGACATGTGGGAGTAGGTGCTCAGTTCCCAAGGTTAAAAGCTCTGGGTATCTGAAATCACAAAATTCACAGTACATGGTGGTCACAAGTGACATTGTGACTGTCTGCCCACAGCGTCCTTTTTCAGATATTTTCAGAGGTTGCACAAATCCAGAAAGTAAAAACAAAAAACAAAAGAAAAACCCAAGAAACCCCCAAACCCAAAAGAACAACCACCCCCCAACAAATCAAAATAAAACAAACAAACAAACAAACAACCCCGCCAAACCAAAAACCCCACTTCAAAAAGGAGCCAAAATCCATTTAGATGACACTGTCTTGCAAAAGAGGATGAGATGTCACACGTTACAACAGCTGATGTAGCATCATGTATAGATCTTATAAGTCCAGTTCACGGCCTCAAGGAACAACAAAAAGGCTCATAAGGGTTTTCCAAGTTTTTTCTTAGCTCAATGCAGTAATTCATGTGCAGTTAAGATGGGCAGCACATGTTTCTAATTCACTTAGATGTCAATCAGAAATAATTGCAGCAGTCAATGAAGCTATCCCTGCGAAACAGATAAAGAGCACAGCTCTCCGAGTGTCTCCCGCTTACTATTACTGACAGTATTGCAGACTCTGTGCATTTTTAGAAACACAGGTTTTGTGACACAATTGCAATAATTTGAATAATTTTGCATTTTTTAATTTCTTTTTTTGAAACAAAATCTTACATTCTAAAAATGTAACTTCCCTTGACCTCTTCCCACTGATAGTGCTACCATGCCGTAGAAAGCAGCTCTCTGAGTGTAGTGGCACTGTTGTCTAGCCTGACTCCATATTTACTAATTCAATTTGGAAGGGTCTGGAAGAAACACTCTTGGCTGTGATCATTGGTCCTCAGGGAAAAGCGTTCCCCTGACAGAGCAAATGTGTCTATTTTCATGCAGTTCATGGCGTCCATGATCTGTGGCTCTATGTGAGCTTAATGTGATGTAGAATATGCAACTACACACTTTTAGGGGTCCAGTGTGACTTGTTTAAACATGAACCATTATTAATATGTGTCAGGATACATGCACTGTAGTAACTCACACTGACAAAACAGGGAAGTTACTGCAGGCATTACTGCCCTGCACAAAAAAAGTATTCATCAGCACACCCTGATGAGCCCTTTCAAATTTGGCTTAGCCTGATAAGATGGATGTGTAATTGAACTGACAGATTCAATGCTAAGGAGCAGTTGATTCTGAAACTTGAGAAAAACTATGTACGCAGCACAGACCACTCTCAACCCAGGAAACAATATTGTTGTAAAACAGCTTTTCCTCCCACACTCATAATATGTCCATGGCCTTTAAATATTTCTTTTGTCCTGATGGCCAGTATGGATTAGCATTCTCTACACAGACTTGGAGTATTTTATAGAGCAGGTCTACTAGCACTCAAAAAACATTTATTAGGTGCTGGACAGTAGCCCATTTTCACAGAACGCTTTTCATTTGGCCACACCACAGTTATATATTGTCAAGAACGCTATTATCAGCCAATAACTGCACCTCATTTTACTTCCTTGCTGCATGTTATCAAGAGCCAAGTGCTGACATCCTTGCATGAATGTAACTCCTCCTGCAATGACCGATGAAAGTAACTGCTGAAGCTCTGCATTTGAAGATATCCATGGGATCAAATTCAGGCTGGGTTCAGGGCGATTTCAGATGATGTGAATGAAACTCAGTAACACCCATGAGAGAAATCTCTTCACAAAAGGTGTGGCTATTTTCCAGAATATTGCATGTCTTCCCAATTACAGGACCACTAATTGCACCAAGCCACCGTACTGCACTCATCATAGGAAGCACGATCCAGCAATTAGAACAAGAGATTGCATGTCATCATCAGAATACGAATTTCTGTACCTGTGATCTTCCATTTCCTAGGAGTCACTCACCCATCCATAAAGCAGGGGCTTTATTAAATTGCTAATAATAATTGGGCCATATAGGTCTGCAAAGCACCTTTCAGTTGAAGACAATCTGGAAAATATTATGAATTGTGTTGACATTTTGCATTTGGAAGCTATGCAGCATTCTGATCCACTGCTGAGCTGTAACCTGTGCAATGCTTTCAATGTCAGGACACTAAATTTTTTTGTACTGTAGAAATCAGAGCTAGAGGCTGTAGCAAATAATACCCTGAGTAGAAGCCTGTCTTTGTAAACATGCAAAACTGATGACAGGTTTTCATGTGCCTTTCCTAAGCATCACAGAGATTAGGAGATGAAATTCTGTTCGGCATGTTTTCTAATGATGTGCTTTCACATTTCTTTTTCCGAGACCCTCACTCACACTGGACCCATTCTAAACATAGGCAGTTACTGGTTCTGCTCCTGGGTCATTTCTGAGATAGCCTTTCTAGGCTAGGTTCCTGTTTTAGAAGTGGAAGGCACTTTATTTTTTCATATTTGTATATTTGTACATTGCTGTATGATGGTTCTACCATGAATAAACACACTTCAATATAAAATGACAAAATACCATTACAAAACTAAAAATTCTCATGATCCCATTGGCTAACTAGCCGCCTATTTTTTCCACCTTCAAGAGTACTTAATATGATTCACCCTCTGCCTTTCCTTATCAGGTTTCTCCTTTCATTCAGCTGAATACTTCTTGTTTTGCATTCTGTGCCTGTTCTGGGTGCCTTATCTGTTTCCAACTTAATTGACTAGAAAAGCTCTTCGAAACATCAATGTCATTTAGATCAGACTCTGTCTCCTCTTCTTCTCCTAAAATGCAAATGGATGGTGTGGCATTTTCCTAATCTTGATATGGCTGTTGTAAAATCATGGCCTATGGATTGTGCAGGTTGCTGACAGCACTGCCCAGAGAGAAGCTGATGCTGTCCCCACCCAGCTCATGAGCTGGACTACAACCAGTAGCCATAGCCTGCTTATATGCCTGGGGTATAAAACCTACACGTTTCGTAATGGCTCATGGCGAGCATATAATGCTCCTGTTCAATACAGGTGTTTGTTGAAGACGACAAGAAACATTTAAAGACTGGAGTTCATTTGTGCCCTGTTGCCTCATCAAGGAGGAGGAAATGCTTTTACTGCCAGGTTTGTTTAGCACTGGGAGTAGGTATGCTCTTTGTACTGAACCAGACTGGGTTGCTACCAAGCCCAAATCTTTAAGATTTGGTTCCAGCAAGAGAGGAGCACCCAGAAATGTATTGGCATCACCAAGCCTTTGATGAGGAAGGCTGAGGTTTCAGAGGGTGCAAGAAGAGCTGTGGCTCCCTGCTGCATTTTGCAATTAGCCAAATCACAGCTGTGGCTTTTCTTTATTTCTCCTTAAATGAACATTTCCTTTTTCAGTGCCTAGCACACTAGGTGCTACTGAAAGAAAAACACACTTTTAAAATAACTATTCCTGCCTTCCCAAATTACCTCCAGCTTTGAGCTCCTGGTTTTCTTGGGGAAAGCTGGTTTTTTACTTTGTTCTTACAGACCTTCTAGTTTCAGGACCTCTGCTTGTAGTCTCAAGGAGACGCTTAAGTCACACCTCACACGCAAAACCCACAACCCACTCTCCCTCTGCTGCTGGAGAAAGCTATTTCCTCCATGATACTTTGATGGAACCTGGCAGTCTTCCTTTGCTCACCAGTTCCTCACGAGTATTGGCCAGGTGCTGAAGAGCAAACAGGCCAAAACCTGTTTTCCAGAGGGTCACTGATTTTCTCTAGCTCTCTCAATGGTTAATTACACCAGCTGTTAAAAATATGCACTTTGTACTCAGTTGCTAGCCATTGGTTCATGTTTTTCTGCCAAACAAATATCATTTTTATGCCTGCAAAAGAAGAAGATATTTTGTAATAAAATAGCCCTTGTAGCTAAGCCTTCAGATTGTTTCTGTGGCTCCATCTCTAATACTCTGTGAAGATTTAATATTGAATCTGCCAAAAAAAATGTTGACACAACACCTGACAACTCTGTTAAATGACTCAGCTTCATGTAATATGTATCCATTTTCTGCTTTTTTCTCTGCAGACTGTTTATTTCCCTTTTTGCCTCTTCCACATTATTGCTAACAATTTTATCATCCCTATCTAGCAAGGGGCCTTGTTCTAGTCTACAGATGTGTTTGTTTCTATTATATTTCTAGTTGTTCCCATTGTCCCTTGCCTTGTGCTTTAAATAGCTACTTATTTGTACCCCTTGCTATCTATTTTCTCTGTATGATATATTGTTTTGTTATTTCTAATTGCATTCTCTTTCCAGAGGAGCCAAGGAGGCCTGTTAGCCAGAGCTCTCCTATCTCTGGAGTGTGAAAATGTGGCTTTCTGGCCAGCTAATTAGTTCTCTTAATGGATTCCCGTTTCTCTCTCTACACCTTTCCTCCCAATTAATTTCACTGGTAATTTTCTTTAACTTTGGGAAATTAGCCCTTTTGAAGAACCAAACAGTGTCCATCTCTTGTCTGCCCACAGAGAATGCAATCAGGTCATGATCACTGATCCCTAGGCAACCAGAGCTTCTGGACAAGTGATTAATTCATCTTCACCCATCCTAATGAGATCCAGCACAGGGTTATCTCATGATGACTGCAATACCTTTCCTGAGATGTGCGGAAATTGTCTCCCGTAATTTTGAGAAACCCTAATAGTGTCTTGCTCCTGGCTGCAGAAGGTGTCAGCAGCCTCGTCACACCAGAGCACGTGCCCTTCATTAATTAATGCCTCCCTGCTGGAGTGCATGGGAAAATCCTGCAGAGATGTTGGTTTTTATTACAAGCATGATACACTGCATTTTCAGCCGAAAGATGATGGCTGGTGACCAAACTTGTGTTTGCAGCTGCCGAGTGGGTAGGTGTGTGCAGCAGTGGTGAGCTGGTGCAGGGCATGGTTCATTGGCTGCCTAAGTCACTTTGAAGCTTGGGCACTTCTCCAGATGCCACACACTTCACTTCCAGTAATTAGATCACTGTGACAGTTCGGTACAAGAGGCTGAGCCTGTGCAGCCTGTCTCTACTCCAGGAATTTGGCTTCCAGAGTCCCCTTGTGACACCCTTCCCATCCCACAGCACAGCCACCACTGCCCTCAGCTTGTCCCTGAGAAGTCAGGGTGCAAGCAGGACTCTGAAAATCAGTTTTCCTGGAAGAATGGAGTCCCTGAAAGGTTTTTAGCCCTTCATTGAGACAAGGCAGTGCATTTTTATCCAACTACTGATGAAATAATCTTAGCATGTGAAGCTGTGGGAATTTCTGTCCACGTATTTTTTACACTCTGCATCATCATCTGGTTGCTATTTTTCTTTAAGATGTGCACTGCTAGCAACTAACTTTTCTCTCCCACCTTTTACCACTATGCTTTTAATGCACGTCCCAGCATTGAATTACTTGTGCTCAGCAGAAAGGTGGCTCAGTCCTTCTGAAAAACAGAGTTCTTTTCAACCTGTTCAGCAGGAAGCCTATCTCCACTCCTTAGCCCATTCCAGGGGGGAGAGGGGTTTTGAATAATTCATTAAAATATTCCTTTTCCTTCCACCAACACACTGATTCACAAGAGATAAAAATCTCCTTCTACTTGACTCTGAGCTTCTCTTAGCCTCCAAGAGTTAAATCAGCACCAGTCACAAAAGGCTCATACCTCTTCCAGCTGCAGAGGTAATTTGGGTGTTCTGCTGACAGCAGGGAGGTGAGGTTTTAGTGCCAGCATCTGTAGGTGCTCTGGTGTGGGCTTTGTGCCCCACGCTGGTGAGGGTGCCCTGGGCACAATGGCAGCAGTGACTGCTCCTCTCCCTGGAATGCAGGGGATGCGTGGAGGGAGCGTCATGCAATTGCCACCAGCGCTGCAGCAAGGACACATCTGAGGCACTGACAGTCTGAACATAGCTTCACATTTGGTAACAAGATAAATATCTGTCTATTTCAACCAGAGGGATGGAAGATAAGTGGGTTGCATGTGGTGGTTGGGAAGAGGCAGTGGTGACATTAGCAAAGACTGGTAGGATTTCTGGAGGTCCCTGTTTTGCTACAGACCGTGCATAAGCTTGGGCAAGTACCTGACTCTCCCTGCCACCGTATTTATCTCCCTATCCTAAACCTCTGTCCCTCTGGGCATTGGGGGATCTGCATTTGGTAAGCCTTTGTGGGATCATTTTTACATATTTCATTGTTGCAAACAGGGAAGAAAGAAAATCGAGTGACACGTTTGTATGTAGAAGTGTTTTCCAAAGCATCTGCCTTAGAAAACAATGCACAAGGCCAACACAGTCGAAGGTGAATATGTCTGGAGAATAGCCTCTTCCTTTATGGAGGAAGAGATGCAAGCAGCTGCCTCAGCTGATATTTTCTCCCCTTTGAAGCCTTTTTAAGAAAGGCAAAAGAGAATTGGAGGCTTATTATAAATTGGGTTCAGCTCTGTGTCCGTTACTGTTAGTGTCACAAGTCCCAGCAAGGAATGCTTAGAGGAAGAACGCAGGAACAGGACAGATGTGCAGAGCTAGAGCCTTGATTTTTCATTCTCATCCCCAGTGACCTGAACCTTCAATACTTCAGGAGTGACAAATAGTATCCTTGCATTTGATAACCCACATTAGACTCATCTTCCATGAGTTTGTCTAATTTTTTTGTTGTCAAGGACATTATGAAGTGACTGAAGTGGTGAGTTCCACAAATGACCCATTTGAGTGGCCTGGTGATTTTACAGACTCCTGTAATGTTCTCCTGCAGACACCCCTTTTCTAGGCTAGGAGTCCCCTTAGCATGTCTTCACACATCCTTTTCACACACTGATTCATCTCAGCTTCTCTTACTGCAATCTTCCCTTTTCTTCCATGGCTGATGGGGCCATCAGATGTACATTCAGTTTAAAAAAGTGAGCACACCCTGCATTTATTTGGGAGAATAATAATGGATTATTATTATTATTATTATTATTAGTATTAGTATTAGTATTATTAGTGTGATGTTTCCTTTCTTCCTAGTTCCTTATGCTCTATGTACTTCCTTGACCTCTCCAAATATTGAGCTGCCATTTCAGGAGTGCTCTCCCGCTGCCCTCGAGATCTCACTCCCAAAAAGTAGAAATAGTCTGGAGTCAATTGTAAGGCACATGGAATTAAGCTTGTGCACTCTCCCTTATGCACCAATTTACATTTATCGGCACTGAATCTGGTGTCTGTATATATTTTAGCACTGTAAAGGAAGAAGTGGCTGTGTAAAAAAGCACACCTGCCAAACCAACCAATAATAAGGTGAGAATCCCTGAACATCCAGCCTGTCTTAAACATCACAGCCACGTGTCTGGGCTTACCCTTCTGCATGGTGACAGATTTTGTAAGAACACCAACAGAGCCTGGGGTTGCCAAGCTCAGGCTCCTGCCCTGCATGAACTTCTTAGCTGCCAGGAATTAGGACCACGTGCATAGCCAGCAGTCCCTGAGGCACATCCCAGCAGCCTGCACTGTGACCAGGAGGTGTCTGGGCTAGCCATTGGGATGCACTGAGGAAAAGGCTTCTTCTTAAATCATACCTCTCTTAGGAGTTCTGACATCTATTTCTAGACTGCAGGGAAGTCAATCTGTCAGACCAGGATTCACAGCCTGTAATTCTCGTTTGCGTTGGATAGCTAAGCAACCCTTCCAACAGGACAGCTGGGGGAGGGAGGGAGGAGGAGTGCCAGTCTTTTCTGCAAAAATATGGCTGGGGCAGAGCGCCCACACCTCACTTCAAACAGGGGAAGAGCAATACACCACCCATGCAGTCAGCAGGAGCCATGGATTCAGTCCATCTCCAGCCTGGGAGGGTGAACTCAGCCCCATGATCACCAACGTCAAGTGCAGTCCAAGAAAGGATCATCCCTTACTCTTGCAGGTGGGGATTGAAATCACCATCTGTCTTTCACAGTGACTGGCATTTTTTTTTCCTCAGGCTTCTTCTTCAGGAGTTTTATGAGTCAAATTAGACTCATAAAACTCTTTCCTTGCCTTATAATGAGTTTGTACATTTTCGGGTCAGAAACTTTCTCTCTTGCATAATGTTCAGCACAAATGATGAGCAGTCTGTTCGTAGTTACTGTTAAAATTATATCATCGGAACTTCTATTATATCTTGGCAAAGTCTTTTCCCCTCTTTGAGTACAAAGAGATGTGATTAACTGCTGCCTTTCCACACTTGGATTGAAAGGCTTTGTGGGCTTTGTCAGTAGTTAACATAATTCACGGAAAACCAGAATACAACCTTGAGGCTAAATGTGGCCCATTGAATTCCACAATGGGGCAATGGTTTGATCAGGGTACAGCAAAGCATGCCAGAAGCAGAAGCTTTTGTGGGCCACAGCTCCATTGGAAAGATTAAATCAGCCACAATCTGCTCCATTTTATGTAAAATAGGTGCAGCCCTCAGGCTCCAGGAAAGTCACCACTGAAGCCTTCGGCTGGACAATGTTTAGGCATCTTTGTGTAAGTGCTAATTGCCAGCTGTTGGTGCCTGGAAAGTTGCCAGGGACAGAGTGGCTGCAGCAGTGTTTCTGGCTACAATATGGGTTTTTACAAAATAATAATCTCAAATCTATTTAGCACCTTGCAACAGACACATCTGTACTTGCAAATTCCTCTATTTGGAGCATCTGCACATGGAGATGACCTTAAAACAGCATTATAAATGCAGTATATGTGACATTCAGACTGCCTATTCCATCCTCACAGTGGGAGCCAATGATAAATAGCAGCTATCTCCACAGCAGCGATTCATGATGGCTTAACACACTCACATTCATAGACTTTCCTATTTGATTTGCAACAGATCTGGATGCAGAACACCGAGGCTTCTGAATAAGACTGTAGGATCACATGCAGTCCTATATGCTTCAGTGTTTTAAAAAATAGTGTAGCCATCTCATATCTTGAATGTCTGGGATATTTGCAATATTGTGAACTGCAGATTTTCAAATATTGAGGATGTTTGCAGGTATTCAGCCCCACAAATATATGACAGATTAAATAGCATTTTACTCTTAGAGAGAACACAAAGCCCAAAGGCCAACATTTTCAACTATGTGTTTCTACAGACAGTACAAAGTTGGTGATTGAATTCTTAGAATTAGTTGTCTGTGTGAGAAAATGTTGCCTTCAGAAACACTCCATGGAAGGTTAAGGGCGCACTGCCAGGCTGCAGGAAGAGGGCTTGCATTCTGGAGAGCAGTACACATTCCACAGAAAAATTCAGCCTGAGGAGGATATCCTGATGCCTGGAGCGCAAGACTGAGTGAAAGGCACCTAACTCTCTTATACCAAGAAATTACCATTTAGCTTTGAAGATAATGACTTATTTGTTGAACTCCTTCACCATCCTTGCAAGTGAATGAGAAGTTAATTCACAAATCCCACCATCATGCCTCTAAGCTGCTGCTCATTCTGATGTTTCAACTCTCACCATACATCTTTATATCTCTTGTATTGCATTTTTCTGTCATTTGGTTTCTCAGTGACCTTATCCCTCTAGCTTGTGACCTTGCCCCTGCCTGGTCCTGGCTCTGGAAGGCCCACACTAATTTTGCTGCTACTAAAGAAATGAGGTCTGCTCTGCCAGGTGACCTGCTCAAAGTCCAAGCTTGAAAGCTTCATGCCTCCATTTCCTCTGCTGCCATGTGTGTCTGGGTCTGCTCTTGTCAAATACAGTTCCTCAACACCAGGTCCAAAGGGTGCCCCATCATCCAGCAGGATGCCTAGGCTAAGCCTTTGCTCTCTGAAAAACATTTTGACTCAATTTGAATTTATTTTTTTGATCTCAGGCCACTGCCTGTCAGTGCAGGACGAGGAATTTCCTTCAGTCTTGGCCTCTCATAAAGGCACCAAGGTGCAGTATTTCACATTCCCATAAGCAGCAAATGCACTCTAGAGACTGTAAAACTCTGATCACTTTATGGAGTGGCCACTGTATGCTCTCAGTTGCTGCAAACTGCCTTGGCCAGAGTCATGGTGAACAGGGATAGTGGTAAACATTTATATTGTCATGGGACACAAAAATTACAGAGGGGAGATTCACTGTGCCAGACTCTGCTTAAACAAAAAGGTACAAATTCTGTTCTGCTCTTTTTATATCCCGAGTCCACTTTTCTCACGAAATCCTGGCAGGTAGTGATCTGTTCCATTCACTGCCACTCAGCATCCAGCATTGTCTGTGCAGCTCCTGCTCCTGTGTGGGGAGGTGAGCCAGACCAGCGGCTTGTCTCCTCTCCTTTGTGAGGAGGTATCCCCACTCCCTCCTCTGCTGTCTGTTTATTTTCACCAGCATCACGGCAGAATATCTGATTGTACATAGCATACAGACTGGTTGCAGCTGGGGCTTCAATGTGGGCCTTCAACATGAAAATAGAAGAAAAATAAAACACTAATAAAGCATAGGTGTGCAGGCACACAATTCTGCCACACAAGTGCTCCAGCTGCCATTAGAGCTGTGTGTCAGGCCGCACAGATTTTCCATTACAATCTGCTCTTTTGCCACTGCCCCTGAGCTTGTTAAATTTCTAGTTCTATTTCATGTCTTACTGTGACTATTAGTTTTGAAAGCTGTGTAGAAAATCCTCACCCATATAAAAGACCCCACAAAACACCAAAAAACTCCAGGAGGTTGTTTGGGTTTTTTTTCCCCCGCAATATCTCTATACTGCTGGTTCCAATCACTCTTCACAGAGAAGAAACTCCTTATAGCTCGCAGGTCTAGTTTAACAAACGTGTGATGGTTATTAGGCAACGAAATAGCTGCTCTCAATTGGAGCGGTTGTTCATAAAATCCATTATCCATAGCTCCTTTTAAGCAGGCATGTTTCCATGAGTGGCGTGAGGATTTTGATGCTAGCAATTTAGACACAGTGGAGCAAACCCCTACTCTCGTAAAGATTTTTAGCAACTCCCTTAGCACCTTCATTGGCTCTGCTTAGCAGTTAAATGAAATTTAATCCAAATGGACCAGCAATTCAGATGTGAACCTTCCATAAGCAAAGACTGTTCTGCAACTTATGCTGCTCCTGATGGGAGCAAATGATGCAATACTTCAAAATGATTCAGAAACCATTTAAAAAAGAGAGTTGTATTTTTTGCCTTTAGTCCCTGGGAATGACAGTGGTGCTACGTGGCTATGTGACATATCAGTCTTGACTTTACTTTTCATTTAGAGTTAGTGCAAGCTTTAAGCAGAGCAAAGATTTAAGAAAACTCTTTTCAGACATCTTTCCTTAGGAGCGAAGATGAATATTTAATACTTGCCACCATTGTACCGTAGGCACATGCAGGACATGCAATATAGATGAAGGAAGGTTGAGCGTCAGGACAACAACACAGTTTTCAAAAAGAACCATTTCAGAAAAAATTCCTTCGGTAAAATAAATATTATTTTTGATTTTTTTTTTTTTTTACAGCCAGATATTCGTTCCCAAAAATCAGTCTGTGGAGGTTTCTTGGTTCAAATTGGACTGATCTGAACTTTAGAGCTAAGCTGATCAGTGAGTTCATTCGCATTAGATGTAGGTACCACTGTCCCCTGAGAGCTAGCATGTACATGCCAGATTTCTAGCCAAATGAACTCCACAATTGCAGCAGGTTGGCCTCTTCAGAAAGTGGGTAACAATGGAAACAAGGCAGAGATTTTAAGGAATCTTAACCACTGTCCTGGCCCAGGAACAGAAGGAATACGAAAAAGGGTATTTAATAGCTGTATCTGCTCTGTATTTAGAAAAAGACAGACACCCCAGTGATTTTTTTAGGCTGTGTAGAATACCTTTTATTCCAAAAGTAACCAAGGAAAATGTTAAACAGCAGTTATTCTCCCAGGGCTTCTAAAATCCAGAAAACTTGTAATCAACAGCTTCAGAAGAGCTGATGAATGGCTCTCTGCATCAGTAATGTCAATTTTCAATGCATATTCAAACACTGGGAAAGATCCGGGGCACTGGCAGGAAGCCAAAAATATGGAAATATTAAAAAAGGCAAGTGAGATGATCCCGTGGTATCAGTCCTGTGAAACAGAACTGATCTTTTGCAGAATAATCAAATAGGTGATAGTGAATTTCTTTTCCTAAAGAAAGAAAGAAAGAAAGAAAAAAAAAAAGAAAGAAAGATGGTGCAATTAGTACAAACTCACACAGGTTTCAAAAAAAAACCTAAAGAATGTGATTTTCTTCTTTAAAAATCAGTGAAATTCCAACTGATAAAGAATAATGTTGAAATAACTGTGTTCTGAAAGATGTTTGCTTGGTACCTCTTAGCATTTTGAGTAAGAAACAAGAAAGGCACAAAATCCTCATGATAGATGAAAGATGTGAGAAACTAGTCAATTTGGAGATCTGAAAATGCAGTTGTAGATGGGAAAACATTTACAAAGAGGCCTGGATTTGCAGATGTTCCACAAAATTTAGTTTTTGTACATATGCTACGCCAGACAATTGCCACTGATCTGGAAGAAAATTTAGAGTAATCTCTCACAATGTTAATGAAACAGTAAAAACCTCGAAATATGGTAACCAGAGACTGATGTGTATCGCTTGCAAGCTGGATGCAAGGAAAAAGTACCTGCCAAAATATTACCAGCTGTAAAGTCCTACATATAGGGAAAAGAGAACAAGTTGTATTCATATAATAGTAGTTTATTTAAAAATGAGCTGGGACTCATGATGTATTGAATGAATATAGAAAATAGCACTGAAAGCCTTTTTTGCTGTAGTTTAGGTGATAGTGTGGGAAAAAGAAGGGAAGCACGATACATCACTGATATCTATCTGAAGTCTTCAAGGTGATTTACATCTTGCAAGGGCAAAGATAAAAGGTTTTCTTTCTCTGTGGTTGCTGGATCACTCTTAAATATTGTAGCATATACTCCCTGAAGAGGGGGGAACATCTCTCACAAGCCATAGCTGGCACAAAGAATAGTAAATATTGTCTCTCAATATACAGAATATCAATTAGGACTAGATTGTTATGTTAATGTACCCTTCTGTGGTGCCCTCAATAATACAAGTGCAAGAATATTACAAACCAAAGGTACTACAGAGAAGCCAGGGGTGGGAAAACACAGCCGAAGTACAGAGGAGCTCAGACGGTTAATTGTAACAACACGAAGTTTAAGAGATTAATTAATCATAGCATCTATTTGAGGAACAGAAATTGGAAAGAGGACTCTTCAGATAAAGATGTAACTGGATCTAACAGCTGGAAGTTGAATCTGACAAATTCAGTCTAGAAATAAAGCATGTATTTTTAATAGTAAGCAGCAAGCAGAGCAACAGACAGCTAACACTTGTGGTGGCTGCTCCATCATCAGAAAGAACGAGCTAAGAGTTGGCATTTTTGAATGTCTATTTATAGAAAAGACAGCAGGAAATAATTCAGAGAAGACCTGTGGCTTAAATTATGCTGGAGATCAGAGCAGATGGTCACAGCAATCACATCCAACCACATAACCTATGAGCAATCAAGAAATTTAGCTGCTGTGGTCAAAGGCTAGCGATATGGTAACAGAGAAATGGATTACTGAGGAGGCCCTCATGGAAGTGTCCCCTTTAGCAGAAGGCAGATATGCAGAGGAGGCAAATGAGCAGTTGTGATGGAAACCAGAAGGAGTTTAGAAGAGCAGAGAGTGATTGCCTGAGTGAATATCTGGGTTAGTCATCTGTGGGGGTCAGGAGACACCAAGGTGGGGGAAAGACAGACACCGTGCTATGAGGTGAGGGAGCATCATGGGCAGGGTGAGAGTCATGGTCAGGGAGGCAAGGAGGAGGCATGCAGAGGAGGTCCATGTGGCAACCCAAAGAGGTATCTGCTGTCCATGGGGCAGAGACCGGCTGTGATGGGGCAGCTGCTTGCCTGCTCCTTGGGGAGGAAAAAGCCTGCCAGAAAAGGCAAAGCCTGGAAATTGGGGATGTCATGGAAGGGTTCAAGCAGCAGAGGGTGAAGGCCAAGCAAAATGCCTGGGGGGAAGTCTAGGTCATGCATAGTGGATTGAACCTAAGAGCCCAGGGGAAGGCCAGGGATGAGGCAAAGGACACAAATCTTTGCAGTCAGCTCCCTCTGAAACAGCCTTAATGAGCTGAAATGCAACATATGAATAGTCAAATCTGAAAGGATGACAGTGTGAAATTGCTTCGGCTCTTAAAATTTTCAAGTGCATTTATTTATTCAAAATTACCATGACATCACCTTCTCCCTCAGAGAGACAGCTCACATAATTGCTATTTACTGATTCAAGGCCTTTTGGGGTAATTTCTGAGGCTGTCTACTTCTAGGATGAAAGGCAATTTTCATTTCTTTTGTCTTATAATGCAGTCACAATAAAATCTAATAGAAGCACTGCATGAGGTTACTTCTCTTCAGCAGCAGTGCATGGAGCAAGGCTGGACCCTCATATGGAAGCCATTCAGCTCCAAATCTTCCCTCCCAGAGGAGAGAGGTCAGCCAGTGTTTAGGGATAGGAAAGGGATGGGAGCAGGGAACCTGAGACAGGGTGTGAGAGGAGGAGGTGAGGTGAGGAACAGAGGTAGAAAATGGAAAATATTATTTTCTCCTAAAGCAAGACTTAAATTGGTCCCTAAGCACAAAGCAATACTAAATTGTGGACTATAGCATCCTCTTCCCAACATATGCAAAACCTTCAATGCCCAAAGGCCATTAAAATATTTCTCATTTGAGTGTGAGGTGCAGGTTTTACCTATTCTGAGATTTGTTGCAGTGCTGCATCTTATAATGTCTAGTTTCCTCAAGCCTGGTAATAATGTGTAATGTCTCAAAGGACTGACATATTGTGACTTATGAGGTGAGTGCCTCACTGTAATTAATTTTTATTAGGATCATAAAATATATATTCTGACTAAATATTAGGCTAATATTAAAATACTAACTGCTCCAAAAGGAAAACATAGCAGACTAATATAAAATCCACATGATATATATAAAAAAAGACTGATAGGTAAATCTTGATCTTAGAAGTTAACAGTTTTACACTAAGCTGGTTGTAACTTCAGTGTTACAAAAAATATCATTAAAAAAAAGAACTTCAGAACTATCAAGTAAAAAAAAAAAAAAAACCTCTTAATGTGCTACTTAATGTGCTATTATTCTGTCCTGCTGTTAGTATAAACTGTCTGTGGCTTGTGGATGTGACCCAGCCTGTCTTGACTGCTCCATCAAATCACACAAGCAAATAAAAGTAACAGATAGTTAAACAACTTCCTGGCTAATTCCTGGTCCCTCTGTAGCAGCCATCACTGCAGCTGATGCCTTGGCAAAGGATGATTCCCAGTTCTGGGCAGCTCTGTCTCGGCCACACAGGTATCAGCAAGTTTTTCAACTCTCTTTCTTCCAGTAAAGCAAGGTCCTGCTGCTGACGACTCAGAGCAGCATTTCTTTGAAGGCCTAGATTAGTTCCCCAACTTCTTGTATTTCTCAGATTTTAAGGAGGTCAGGTGGGGACAGACAGCACAGCAGTCTTGACTTTCGTAATGTCACTGCTTATTCTGCTCACAGCTTGGGCAATCATTTATAACGTGCTCACCGAAAGACTCCGGCTGACGTAGAAATTTCTCCCTAATTTTAGAAAGAGAATTTCACAACTCCTTTCTTACATCGAGGAGGGAATTTGCTCCGATGGCTTCAATGCCATTATTATGCATCATTCAAGGTACTGCATGTCTGTGGCTTCAAGTAGAAAACCTCCCCAAAAATAAATCAGCACTGCCAGCTGCACCTTCCCCTCTCCCTGAGGGCTCTGGGTTTGGATGCTGGCTGCGTGCATCTGGGGCTGCTGGCACTGCCTCCAGACTCTGTGAGGTGGGAATACCCCCAGTCTCTGCCAGCCCTCCTTGGCCTGCAGAGCACGCAGAGCTGTCACAGGGATAAAGCAAATGAAAAGCTGGGCTGAGGGACTTGTTTATTACATCCTCAAGAGCTGAGAGCCAGACAGGGTGGTGAGCATGTCCCATTCTCTCCTGGGTGAGCCAGTGGAATACCTGGTTTCAGGTTTCTGCTGAAATCCTTTTTTATTTGTTAGAAGACTTGCTTTTGACACAAATCCTTGCTGTAGATCTGCTCAGAGAAATGAAATAGAGACTTGCTCTGGATGTAGCAGACCCAGGTCCCAGATCTGCACCAGGCAGATGAGGAGCTTGAAGTTGCAACTCTCCCACCCCAGCTGAGGGCTCCCACTCGGGTGAATGGCTCTGACAGCCAGGGCTCACAGCATGCTCCTATGCTGCCAGCAGGGCCCTTCAAACACCACAACTCTCTGCCTATGGAGTTGCCAGCCTCATGCCATGAGGGCTGGGCTGGCCCCCTCTCATGAGGGACCCTGTTTCTCTTCTGCCAGTCTGGGCACAGGGCTGCCCCTGCTTCTGTTCCTTCAAGTATCTCCACAAAAACCTGTGTTACTTGCTAATCTCAATACATTCACAGTGGAGAGCCACGAGCCTCTGTCTGCATCTGAACAGTATACCCTGGGTCCATCTTTATTCAGCCCTGCTGCAGTATGACTCAGAGTGAAGCATGGCAGAGTACTGATGCAGACATACTCATCCACACAATCATTTCATAAAATAACACTTCGTATCTTGTCCTCTAAGGACTAAACCTTGGAGCAAAAGTAAACATGCTTTTCAGCCTCTTGCTCATTGTCAGCTCTTTTCTTTCCTGTGTAGAGCAGGCAGGTATGAGCTCCCATGTCTGGCAGAGGTATGATAGAGGCCCCTTCCAGTCCCCTTTCTTCCCGGATGGGACGCTGCTGGGATATGAGCTTTCACCATATGAGTGATGGCCTTCATGTGCCTCCAAGTCCAATCCTCCTGGCCAGCAAGTGCCTCAGCACACACTGCAGCCCAGCATGCTCAGTTCTTTGCAGAGCAGTGATATTAACAATTCCAGAAATGTTATGGGACTTTTCCTTTCATCCCTGCTGGGACAAGCAGGACTGAGGTCGTGGCAAGTCACTCCATTTCCCCAAGCTGTCCGCATTTCCAAAATGTCATAGGCATTTTTGACTTGATGCACAACACTGAATCAACTGAAGGCCTTTTCTTCCCCACTTCTAAGCAATTTTTTTTTGAGGGGGGCATGGCTTTTCAGATGAATCTGTTATCTCTTGCCAGTATTTTTCCACTGGCTTCCTTCATTACCTTACTGGTGGTCTGTTTTGAAACTGCACAGACATTATCAGCTTCAGGGGAGCCGAGTCCTTTTGAAGGCTGCTGCAACAAGCACCGAAGGCATCTTCTCAGATGCGTGTGCACAGGGCCCGGAATGTGACTCAGCCCTTCATTTCAGCTCCTGCCAAGCTCTTGAATATTGCAGAGTTCCTCTGGTTGCCAAAGGGGAATAAAATCATTCACTAGCTCATCTGAGGCTTGAAGAGGCCCCCTGTCCTGGATGCTGCCCCTGCTCAGGAGCTCACATTCAATGCCCACTACTGCTGCTCACCATCTCTGCCTCTCCCCTAAAGACCATTGTGAAGATACGGCCTCTTTTCTACACCAGCAATCCCCTAACCTAAAACACCAAATTTCCCCCACCAAATGAAATGTGCTGGAAAAAACATCTTTCTCCATGCTAATACCATTTCTCAGAAGTACATTGCCAGTAGAATTGATGCTCTGAAGTGCACTTTGTAGGGGTGGAACCCCTGGTCGAGGTGGGGAAGAGCCAGGGTCTTCCCAAATTTCTACACTCAGGCTCCATTGATGCACAGTCAAAAGTCCTCACCACTCCATAGCCCGCAGGTCCACTTTTGTTGAGTTATGCAACAATACAAACCCAACAGTATCACGAGCTGCCCCAGCAGAAGTACATGTATTTGCCAAAAGCCATGCCAGGGAGCGATGGCTGTTTCCTGGTACCCCTGGCACTGTTTCCCACAGCATTTGCTCCAGGCTGCTGTCAAAGGCAGAGTAAGCAGGCAAACTTTTGCTCTAACCCAAATAGCCTTTTTTACCTTCTGATATTAATGGGGTATCCTTCCCCAAATCAGGATGCCCAAAACCAGCTGGCATTGCCACTCTCCAGGCAGGAATTACTGCATTTTCTAATTGGCCCTATTGCACTGTTCCTCACCAGGTAAAGGATAGATTACTGCAACTTTGTTTTTGTTGTAGTTGGTGGTTGTGTTTTAAACTGTGTATGAACTGTGCTTAAAAAACAACACAGAAAATAATACTGAATTTTTAAAGTAATGCTGCCATTTCAGATAGCAAAAAACCTTGGCTTAGAAACCAATGTCATTTCTGCATCTTTGCCATAACCTTTGTTCAGTTATACCTTACATCAGGGAGTGAGAGCTTTCTCCCTGGCACCAGCTAACCCACCTGAAAAATGGTGTTTTTCTCTCTTTGAAAGAGCTTGTCTTTTCATCTTCTGTTTCCTTTAGGAATTATCTTTGATTTCCTTCATCTTTCTTCTCTTGCCCTTTGCTGCAGGTCGCTTCCAATCAGTTTATACTCCAACTCTCTTTCTGCTACTTAATTTTCTGCATACTCCTCACCTACCTCCGCTTTCTGCTCCTCTTCCTCTGACTGCCAGACACCCACTTCTGCCCAAAAATGTGGGCACAGGGGCAGGTCCCATATCTCATGTGGGAGGGGGACTTTGGTGACCAGTGTACCCATGATCACAGCAGAGGAGCCAGTCATGGGCACCTCAAGGCATGGAGAATTGCACATTATGGTGCAGGAAATCCAGGTGTGATGTAGGGGTCAGTCTCACATGGCCAGTCTGGAGACAACCCACCCAATGTGTGGAAAGTTTTCATCAGTACTGCTGGCAACTCAATTTTTTTCCTTTTGTTCTCTTTTTCCCAGGCCCTTCATCTGTAGGATTTCACAGCAGGTGGGAGAAGGTGAGTTTTGTGGAGATATTCGGTGGAAGCAGCTTATCCAAGAGTCACCAGTGGACTCACATGGGAAAGAGACACTAAGAGCACTTGGACCCCAGAGAAAGCGTAATGTGCAGCTTGTGTCTTGTCGGATATCAGCTAATTCAGCCACAAGACTGAAAAGAATAGGGAAACAGGCTTTGCTTTTTTAACGCTTTTGGAAAAAAATCTACTAAATCTTTCTAAACTAGAGATGTGTTGAAAGCAGCTGGAGAAAGATCAGGAAGGTTTGACATCCATCCTATTGCTAGAGCATGATCAGCGCAGTTCAGGCATGCTCATCCAACACAGGTCAGACAGAGAACAATCAGTACTGATTACATGAAGATTTATACTGCCCTGTAAACAACATTAATTTCAGTGGCCTATACTGAAACCCTTTCTCAGACCACATACATGGCTAGCTAATGACAACAACAGTGTCTGAAAGGCAGAACATTACTTAGCCAGTTGAGTAAATAGCCAAAACACATCTAATCAAAGCCAGAGTCGCTCTGTGAGAAGGACACCAGTCTATGGTACGATCATCCCATGCAGTGGGGTACTCCCTCCTTGCATTAGCTGCTGGGACTGCTGCCTGAGAAGGTGACTGGAGAGCTCTGATGGGGCCTTTTCTGCTGAGTGCTTCAGGGTCTTCTTGTGACAGGTTTGGTCAAGGGAGGCATTTGTATTTTCCATTGGAAACAGCTGTGTCATGCTGGAGAGAGGGCCAGGCAAGCACATGTTACGTGCACTTAAGTGTCACAGCAAGATGGGGCCTCATGAGCAGTCAGGACATTGTCAGCTATCACCTAGGAGCAATAAATACTCCCCTCATCTGGAACCAGGAGTTCCTGGCAGAAGGACAAGACCATGCCGCCCAGGCTGCTGGCATGTACAGCTCCAGGATCTGCAACCCACAACTGACTGGGGCAATCTGCCCCCTGACTCTCCTTTTGGGGCAGACACCCAAAGCCAGCAAGTGCTGAGTGCCCTGGTGCAGATGGAAGCCTTGCTCGCTGCCAGGCTGCCCCGGCAGGCACCCCTGTGCCCTGGGCCAGACCCGGACTCGTCCTGCCTGGGCACGCAGCAGCGGGAACATCTGGGTTATTTTAATCAGGTTATGTCAGTCCTGCCCTCCCTCTCTCTCCCCATTCTCCCTGAAGCACTGATCACTGTGGCAGGATGGATTTGCTGGACTAAAAGGGCCAATGGTTTAATTGATATGATATGGCAGCTCATATGTAATCTCATTATTCTGTCTAGCAGGACACATTATTCTCTATTTATCACACTTCTGTCATCATAGGTCTGTTGTTCCCGTGCTTTGAGGACAAGAGAATGCACCTTTCTGTCAGAGAAATCTCAATGGGGGCACGAGCACAGGAGAGGCAGTGGCACACAAAGCTCCTGGGTGTGGGTTGTAGGCACCTGTGCCTCTAATCTTCAAACAGCAGGGCTGGGAAATGCAAAAGGGCTGGCAGAGGAAGAGTCAGGGCGTCTTCTGTGAGCGGCAAATTTGCTGGAAAGTGAAGCCTTTGCGAGTGTGTATGGATGGGTGGTGTTATTTATTAGTGGGAAATCAGTTTTCATCTGACAAACGCAGCTTGTCCCCCAAACCTCCTGTGAGAAGGGCAGCCTCTACCAGCAAATATGTTCTTGTGTTTTCTCTGCTAAACTGTCTTCTTTTTTTAAAATTTTCTTTCTTTTTTTCTCCTCTGTATCAACCCACAGCTGAAAGGAGAAAGAAAAGAAATACATATTCTGAACATGCAAAAACCCCGAAACAGTTTCAGGTCAAAAAATACTTGGTTGATTGAAATGTTCTGACACACACTGAAATGTTCCTACACATCCTCTCCCCCTTGATTTTCTCATTGACCCTTAAAACAAAATAAAATTACTGGGCTAGTTCTAGATGTGTTTGTGCTCCTGCTGCTTTAATAACAGCCCATGTTGCTGCTGCTGACTGCTACTGAATCCTCCCAAGGTTTAGTGTGGCAAACGAAAACATGGCTTGTTAGAGGGATGTGCCTACAAGGACTCCACAAAGGAGCACAGTATGTGGTTGTGTGTGTGGCAGTCAGGAGGCGAGGGGCTGTGGGAGGGAAGGGCCAGGAAGCTAAAAAAGTGTCACAGGCAGAGCAGCCACTGGCATGGCACTTTCTACGCTCAGAACTGAAAATGCCTTGCAGAGGATGGGGAGCATAATTAGCACAGTATGCCATAGGATAGATGCTAAAGCTGTCTAGCAGACAGATACTACCGTACTGAATAATATAGACATTAAACCAATGACCCAGAATCTAGCCAGCTAGAATCTTAATCCCCCTTAAACAGATTCACAGACATCCTTTCATTGCAAACATTTGATCTGAGCAGACACTGGATGCTGTTGTGTTGTATTTAGAGAGCACCATGACAAAAGTTTGAGATGTTTGTGCTTAAATAATGCTATTTTCCTGTGTTAATTTGTCAGCACAGTGCTGTCTTTGCACAACATGCTTTTGAGGTGGAAAGAAAAGGAACATCAGCTCTGGATCCACAGGCAGATAACAAAAAAAAGGCTTTGTGCAGGCAGAGGCTGCCCATATAACACAGAACAGGGGAGAAGGGCACCCAAGCTTAGAGCCATGGCAGGCTTGACTGGGAAGAGACATTTCATCCAAATAACCCCCAGGCTGGAGCTTGGCAAATGCTTGTGGTTAAGTGCATTATTTGACCAAAACAAAATCCCTCAAACCAGCAAATGGAACAGTTAAAAGGATCTGTGAATTCAATTTGTGTTCATTAGCTTGGATCAAAATAAGGAAGAGGCGGACCTGTAAACTTTCTTCCTTTGGCAGCTGTGGAAGGAACTACTTTGATTTTGAAGCTAGAGTCAAGGGTGGATTTGCAAAACTGACAAGGCAGGGGTGGCTTTCCTCTGGCTTCTTGAGTGTCAGCAGACCCAGGAAGGGTAGAGGGGGACATGGTTCAAACCCCTTTTCTGCCACAAGGTAGACAGAGGCTGAACTTAGGCTTCCCAACCACTATGTATCTGGAAAATGCTCTACCAACTGAGCCATAGAGAGGTATAACAAAAAGGCCTTTTCAGCATCTCCTTGTAAAAATATTTGACTTTTGTATGTGGGTGAGCACAAACTGGAGTGAAGGCTAGTGTCCAGCTGTTCCCACTACTTCAGCCACTGGGCTACCAAATCACTCAAACTTTTCTTATTTTCTAATTTGTATTTAACAGTTTTGCAGGGAATATCTATTTCTAAGTGAGGAACACTCATTTAGAACTCCCGTGCCTGTGTCCACAGCTCAGAGAGCTTGGATGGGATACTGAAAGTTTGTGTCCAGCATCACAGACCAAGGATTCCGTTCAAATAATCCTTCTGCCTAATTCTACCTCACTTTTTCACTCACTCACTCACTCACTTACTCGTCATGTCCCTTGGAAAGGTAATGGTTTATTTCCCAGTTTCTTTCATTGTAGAAAATACTCAAGGATTTCCTAAACGATATCTGTAATTTGAACCAAACAGCTTTTGTCTCTCCAATTTAGTGGCTATTATAAAGCAGATAACTTGGCAGTATTTCAGCAACCTGGTTTATACTGCCTATCTGACATTGAAACACTGCTGTGATGGAGCAAGACTGCCCACTGTCCCCTCGAGCCTGTGGTAAGGATTGCTCACAGCAAATGAAATGGAGCAAGAAATAACTGCATTGAAGTGAGTCAGTAATTTTCTTTGCAGACAAGTAATGCTCAACACAGATAAACATACTTGAGTTTAGTTTTCACCGTAGCACTCCTTCATATTTGGTTCCTTATCTATAGTAATGTTTTGAAATTTTTTTCAAGAGCACTTCTTCTCTCTTCTATGTCAGCAGAAGTCAGAATATGGGTAATGGACTTCATTCTGCTGATAAGATGACCAGCACTGTACTCCCATTCATGGAGTTTGAAAGCTGTTGAGATTCTTTATTCTAATTACTTCTACCAGAACACAGATGCAGAATCGCGCTCTTATGATGAATAAAAATCTTCTGATTTTCCTCCTCAATTTATTCATAGATAATTTATACACATTTATTCTTGTGCCAGTATTGTTCAGCTCCCAGATCTTTTCTGTTTACTGGCTTATGGAAAGCAATCATATCAGTTTCAGGCTTAATTTAGCAAAGCAAACAAGCAAAGTTCTTTTAGTTCTCTTTCTGTAAGATGGGACTTTTACTTCTCTGTGCATCCTAGTAATCCTTGTCTCCATGTGTTTCAGCTTGAATCTGTGGTCTCTCAAGCCTGACTTCCAGAATACTGCAACATCTCAGAATTCAGCATTCAGATTTTCCTAACTCTATTGGAAATATCCTAATTAGAAACATATACAATAAAATAAAACATTTCTACTTTTTCATTATGCAGGCTTCTCCGGGTACCATTCTCGAGTGGTGAACTTCTGTGTCAGGATGAAAATTCATGCTATTAATCTACAGTACTTTGTCCAAGTGAAATCCATGTAATTCAGCCACTTTTGCTATTACTATTCTCAAAGGCATCTACAGCACTCTGGGTGATATCTGGATCTTACATTAATCTTGCAGTGCCCTTAATTTTGGGTCACCTGAAAATTTTATCAGTACATGCCCTGTTTTGTACTAACTCATTTTGAACCAGTATAATCCATAAATATATTAAATCAGACCAGTTCACTTCTGTAGAATTGTAAAGTGGGAAATTAACTACTTACATCTGTTTTTCTACTCTTTACACAATCATGTCTAACACTTTCTTTTAAGGAGTTGTTAGTCCAGTTAAGTTCAGACCTCTTTCCAAGTGTTTGTTTTACTCTGCTGAGGCTGCAAATTATTAAGGGTTTTAAAGCCCTGGCTTAAGGACACAGTGAACTTTTACATTTAAATCACTGGGCTGTCCAGGCCACTTGGCTTTGCTAGCTCATTCCTACACATTTCTTGGAGTTTGCACTGGGAAAAAAAAACCACCTCAATGTGTTCTGATTTCTCTTTCATTTAATGAGTATGTCATGATTAGTTCACTAACTCTACAATAACTTTCAAGAGAGGCCTGTCTGTAACATCTGAACCAGCAATCAAAACTACATATAAAATGCCATAATTTTCTCCTGATTACATTTTTAGTGATGGAAGTTTTTGGCTGTCATTCTAGGAATAACTGGACATTGAAAGATTAGCTCTGCAGTCTGTAGCTGGAAAGATAACATTTCTGTAATGATTCTGTGCATGGTTAATAGCTCTCACTTTAATAGTGCAAAGATGTCTATTCATATTCCAGCACAGAACTTAGAGATCTGATGTGGATGTGGAAGACTAATATGCAAAGTCTTTACTGTTGTTCTTTCTCCAAATGACTTTACCAAAGTAAGTTCATCTTACCCTTTCTCATGTTTCTCTGGTTTATGACACCATCAACACTCATTACTTGCTAGCTTACCATACACATTTTTACCTCTGTGTTTTCTGGACAATGCAGTCTTGCACTGAAGTCACAATTGCTGGTTTTTGGTATTCATTTATTTCAGGAAAAATAAAGCACTCTCAATGCCTGAGACAAGTATGAGCAGCAATAAAGCCACCTGTATAGGAAATCCTGAATTATATTCTGTTGTTTACAAGCTTACAAAAAAAAATCTTCAGAAAAGGCTGTTGTAATTGCTCATATGTTAGTGAAAATCTCAGGTCTCTAGCAAGGGAGGCTGCTTTTACTGTGTGTCCACCCTTGGCAGTCCCTGCATTTGATTCCTGGACAGAAGAAAAACACAATGCTGAATGGAAAAAGATCTGGCAATCCCAGGATACAAGGATTTGAGACTGAAAGTGGCTATTGATGCATTGATTAGTAGACCACTTAAGCTCAGGATTCCAATTGGTTTTGAATAAAATACTGGTCTGACTTATGTTAGGCAGGTGCTCTGTTATCTCACAAAACCAGAGCCCTCATGGGAATAAAACAGTAAGGATAAATGTGTATGGCTAAACTATATGTTTCCTAAATGAAGTATAAATAGAAGAATAAGAAAAAGTACTTCTAGCTCTGCTACATGCTTCCTAAATGAAGCATATAACAGCCTAAACATCTTTTAGAGGCAATGAATCCTGATTTAGAAGTATTTATTGTGATGCTTGGGGCCTCAATTAGGAGTACAGGAGGTAAAGGAAAAAAGGAAAATATAGGCTGAGAATCAAGAATTTGCTGACGTTCGATTTTTGTAAGCCAAGAGCAAGCAGAGGCTTTGGACTCGCTGTGTGTGTGACCCAGGCAGAATACTTTCAGGAGGTCTAATCTTTCAAAGGGCAGTTTGGGGGGGAATTCTGTAGGTTGAGCTTTCTTTGAAGTACTTCCAGTTAGCACTGTGTGCAGCTTAGCCATTTTGCAAAAGCCACATTATAGCCCCATGGTCTCTTCTGCAAAGAAGACATACTTCTGCATTTCACTTCTAGGTTCTTAGAAGATTTTCTTTCTTTCTTTCTTTCTTTTTTTTTTAAGAAAGAAAAGAAAGATCCCAAGAGAAGAATATACTCTTGCTTTTCTGGATGATACTTTTTGCTCACATCAGTGAGCCGGTAAAGGTCAAATGGCATCTGTCTTTGTCATAAGTTACTAGACACTTAGAAGCTTGCCTGTAAATAATGGGCTCAGTCCTGTATTTCAAATTCAGACTGAGTACTGAGTGAAATTTGACTGCAAAAGCCCTGCGGGATTTGACCAGCAAGGAGCAGCTGCAATAACGAAGAGAGAACTTAAGTGTTTAACCAAATTAACCAACTGCACAATGTGGTGCTTTCTGGCTCCATCAAAGTGTCTCTGGGAGAAAGCAGGGGTACAGAAGTTGCAGATGTTTGTCTGGGTGACTGAGATAACTTTGCAACATCTGGAAAAGAGAAAGCCAGCTTACTAGGGAGTCCAGTGGTGTCAGGGGTTGTCACTAGTTGCAGGGACATGTTCCTCAGTTTTTAAACATTGCAGCAAAACAGATCGCTCTTCAAAGAGCAGCGAGCATGCTGGTGTTGGGTTGCAAATCCCCTGCCACCCCTACTCCAGCATATGTTATCTCACTGGGATTACCAAGAAACTTGAAAGATGTGCTTCTGTCATCCTAAAACTGATGAGTGGGCTGAAGGAAAACATTTGCTCAGAGTGTAGGCTTAATGAAGTCTGATGTTATCTTTGAGACCAAATGCCCAGCAAGCATTTCTAAATGAGCATATGGGCTGCTTTAGTGCCTGCTGCCTGTCCCTGATGGTGAGCAGGTCCAGGCAAACCAAGAAGGGAGCAAAGAGCAGAGCTGTGGGGTTCTGTGGGCCCTGTGGGAAGGCTAGAAAGCAGAGTCCACGGGACAAAAGCAGTTTTGGGGGCTCCTTCAGGTGCAGGTGACACCAGAACAGCGCCCATGCCCTACTCTTCAAAACTGCCCCTGCCTGGCTGACTGTGGACTGAGATGCCTTTTGCCCACTGAAAGCATAGCCCTAACAGTTCAACAGAAGTGAGCTCCTCATCATCTCTCTCTTTCTATGCCATTCCACCTTACCATGGCCAATCAACCCCATGTGTTACTTGGGGGATGTGGTGATGTGACCCTGAGCAGCTGAGCTGACAGGGGAAGGCATCGTGCCCTGACTGTCTTGTTCTGGAAGCAGAATAAGAAGTGAGAGAAACATGTCACTGCCAATTAGCTTAATGTTTGTACAAGGGATGGTTGAATCCCATGGAGTTTTGTTAACCTCGTGGCCTCTTTGTAAAACCTGCCTGAGTTCATGAACCTATTCCCATTTGTAATTTAAAGCCATACATTCTCCTTTGAGGTGGGGTTAATAAAACTATGCTTTTAGTTAAGAAGAGTATGATGCTATGCACAGGGGTAGAATATTAGCTCTCAATTTAGGCAGGCAGGTGCTCTTGGCAGTGCAAGGGCTGTACGTGCACATCCATTTGTTTCTCCCTTCCTTCTTTGCTTCCATTTCACAGCTACTTGGAAATTATTTTTCCACTAACTGCATTTTCTCACTTGATTTCTTTGCAGTAGTTTGCTTTTCTGGCAGTGTCCTGAAGGTGAAAAGGCCCTCATGACTTACCAAATCTAACCACTAGAGCATATGCAAATAGGTTTTGAAAACAGGCCAAAAAGATTCCCTGCTCTTTTGAAAGCAGCTTCTATCAGCACAAAATATCAAATGCCACCAGTATCTCCTGCCTCCAGCAGAAGAGATGGTTGTGAGGATTCCCTTTGTCTGGACAGTCTGACCATGGGTCACTGTCTCTCCATTACTGCTGCTCGTGCACAGCGGCTGCATCGTGTGAGTACTCTGGACCACAGCCCCCTGACCTATTCAAGGCTTGATTCCTCTGTTGTTTCAGATTATGAAAAGTACCCAAAAATGGACCTATATTAACTGCTTTTAGAGGCAAGACTGGTTTTGTTCCAAGTCCAAGTCATTTCCCTCACATTAATAGCGTCAAGACAGTATTTCAGAGCACATCAGTTAAAACCATGTTATCATCTAAACATCTCACTGCAAATTCAGCGCTCACAGGCAGGCTAACAGCTCTCGGATTGGCATCAATCCAGAGTTAAAATTTGGTTTCCAGAGTACAGTACATTTTTTTTAATGTAGCATATTTGAGTGGGTTTTTTTGGGGTGGGGAGGAGGGCTTGGTATTTATGATGCCTTATAGCTTCAGGAATTCAACTTATGTAACATGTTCATGTTTTATTGGGAAGCATTCTGAAGTTTTGAATATGATTATAGGTAGTATTTGAAATTATAATGTTGAAATGTTTTAGTATAAATATATAAATCTGGATCCATTCTGTAAGTCATATTAGAACAATCAACAGAGCAATTCAGACTTGACCCTTCCCATTTTCTAACGCAGGAAAAGTACAGGAGTAATTTTTAAAATCAGGCTATAAAAGAAGCCATTCTAAAAATAACTATTCAGCACTTTGGTTTTTAGAAGATTTACTCCTCACTCATTTAATCTTATCAGACAAGGTAAATTTATATACTCAGACACAATCTGGTAAGGTTTTTTGATTTATTAATGTGCTAGCTGGCTTGCGTGCCAATGCTGATTTGCCACACACACACACACACACACACACACAGACAAAAGACTTTCGAGAAAATGCATTTAATCACATGAAAAACCACTTTGTTTTTACTGGTTTGCCTCACTGAATTTGGGAGCCTGGTGACATTTAATTTAGTCCCCAGGTCACAGAGCATTTCTCTGACATCACCAGCTTGCAAAAAGAGATGTGCTTTATATTTTCCAATATCTACAGCATAACTCCTTCCCATTTTCCCACTCAGATTTCCCATTATATTCATACAGCTCCATTTTTAAAATTTTTTTACAGAAGGCTTCTTTCTATGGCAAAACTATGGCACATAGCTGTGTCCAAAGTAGTTTCTTCTTCCAAATCTGTTCACAGTGGCTGTGAATGTGTCCTCAATGTAACCATGAGCAGGACTGGACTGGGTTTATTAGCCTTTTCCACCAGGGCCAGTGTTTGGTTTTTTTCATACCCATGACGTGTGACAGGGATGTCAGCAAAACAAAGTCAGTGAGCAAGCTTCTCTTGAACAGAATATGGCACATAAACCTTGCCACCACCACTTGGCATTATTTTTGGCAGGTGGCAGGTGTCGAGTGCTTTAAATGTGCCTCTGGGCAACTTAAAACAGCTCCGCAGAAGGAAATGCTTCTTCAGTGAGTTTGAAAGATCATGGTGAATGTTGCCTTTTTCTGTCGAACTCCAGCAGACTTTTCATGGATTTGCTGGGTGATCCATGTGGAATCTGCCCTCTCCTCTTATGCCTTCAGGTGACTGACCCTTTTGTGCTTGTTCTGAGGTAAAAGAAATATTGCACTCTCATCTTGTTTCCTGAGGGTTTCCTATAGACACCACCACTGCAGGTAAAGTGCTTGCCCAGCAGCGACTACCACACAGGAATAAAACCTGAGGAGCCCCTTGCTCCAAAGGGAGTTGCAGCTGTTGTGCAGAAGCACACCCAGAAGCACCAGGGCCTCCTGAGAGGGAGGTGAGATAGACAAAAGTGTGGCCTCCACGTGCTGTATTCCAGCACCACTGGTCATGCACATGGTGTGTTTCCTACTGGAGAAAACTCTTTCCCTCCTCCTCCCAGTCTTCTTTCATAAATGACAGTACAAGAGGTCCCATCGCTAGGAGCATGCAGACTTCATGCATGGAAATACGGTACTCTGGGGCTTTTAGAGAGTTATCCTGCTGGAGTCAGCAAGTCACAAAGTCCAATTAGTGCTGCTTTTACCATTGTGGCACTGACACTCTCCATGAAGTTATTAGTAGCTACTTCAAGATTTGTAAAAGCCCTTAAAAATAAAAGCTGGGGCCTAAATGTCTCAGCTATCATGCTTCAGTTTGCAATTCTACTGGTGAATATATAACAGAAGTAAGATAATTTCCGGAAGTATAACACAACTAGTGGTAATAAGTAATAGACCTGTACACTGTTCTTGCTCCTATAATTCCTCAGCTGATGGCTTGCAAGGCAGAGGGAGAGAAATGAAGGATAATTAACAAAGTATAGTGTGCAGTGGTCTAATCAGTGAGCTGGACATGTCAGCCTGGGTGCTAAATAGTGTTGCAGTCTAATGTGATTGGTTTCATGACCAGCTTTTAGAGGCAAGAGCATCAACTAGATTGTAACAGGATATAATACTTTACAGAGTGATAAAGCTTTACAGAGTGAAAAAGCATCCTTTAACTTAACCTTGTGGCAACATATGGATAACAACTGTGTTTTTAATCTTCTCCTATAATTCATTGGATTCAAAATCATGTACAGGTCTCCTGATTGCCAGGGACACACAAAAAGCCAGCCCCATTCTGCACAGAGCCTATTTATCCCTGAATGCATATTCTTGGCTTCTGACACTGCTAAAAGTACATTGAAGGGAAAATTTGCCCTGATGCCTCACCTGTATCTCTGCATAAAACTCTATCTTGAAGCCCCCTCTAATACCTAGGTATTTTTGATAAACAAAATATAACAAAGCCATAAACTCTCCAAAGGGAGCCATGTAAGTATTTGATGCAGTTTTATGCTCTTGAAGACTCCGACATAAAGACAAAGTACAGTAAATTACCAAATGATGACATCAGCTGAGCTACGACATTCCAGTTAAATTGCTGTGACGTGCATTTGGAGTAAGCAAAGAACTTAAAGGCCAGTGTACAGAAATTTTTGGAACTACCACAACTCTATTGTGAGTCTGAGTAGGAAGTGAAAACCCTTTAAAATACCAGTCCTGGGACACACACATTGGTATTGCAGTGCGTGCTGTGTAAGGCATGATATTCTCAACTGGGACAGGACAAGACAGACCTCCATGGTCTTTGACAAACACCCAGTGCCTGGATTTTTTTCCAGTGACTGATAAATCTTAAATAAAGGTAGCATGAACAGGTCCAGCTAATGGCTGTGCCTGTGCAGCAGATAGGAGTGCGTCCTCCTTTTCGTTAAGGTTCGTTCCCTCTTGTCTGGTTTCTTTGGGAAAGGCTGTTCTCACAGGAATAGATCTACCGGTCTGACCACGAACCACCTGTATTTTAGTCCTTCATGGAAATATGCTAAAGGAAAACTGGGCCTTCATCTCAGTACTGCACATTAAACATCTCAATGAAATTATTGACATGATTTCACGAATCATGAAGATGAATTTAGAAGTCTTCCGTTTACTGAGAATACAGCTCCAACATTGAAAGGGCATGAGAAGGACTCTGGCACTTTACCAGCATCCATCCACCATGATCCAGTGGAGTCAGTTTGGCCTTCACATTCATCCAGTGTTGAACATTCTTCTGAATTTATTGACAAAGAGTGGAAATTACAGCAGCACTTTAAAAAAAAAGTTTATCTATTTCTTGACATCAGGATAAGATCCTACAACCTCACAGATCCTTGAGAAGCCTCCATATGTTAATGGGTTTTACTCAGGCTCTCTATGCACTGAATTAAAGACAGTTGTCTAAAAGAAAAGCAGCAAAACAGCGTCCAAACTCTGACTTCGACTGAAAGTTGTAATGGGCTGCCTTTGAAGTAGGAGTGTCCCCAGAGCTCCTCTCACCGGTCAGTTGGGTTTTCTTGGTGTTAGGTGATGTGGCCAGCTCGGAAGCTGCTGGGTCAACATTAACTGTAAGTTACATAGAAACAAAGACAATTGCCAAGGACTCAAAAACAATTTACCACAATCAAGCAAAAGGATTTAAGGTGTGGGGGGTTTTTTGTTTGTTTGTTTGTTTGTTTTTTACAAAGCAAACTGTCAAATGCTTGGCTGTGTGACCTCCTGCTGAGAAAGTTCTCTGACTTGAGTGAAGGGCCATTCACAGCATCGCAGTCAGACTGAAAAACAGCTGTACCTGCTGAACAAAATAGGAAAAAAACCAACAATGTGTTGCAGGATGGACTTCCTCCTTATCAGGAGCTAATTACTCCTTCAGAGGAGGAAAGGCTTAGCTCAAGGTTTTTGTAAAGAACTGGAAAAGCAGGGATGAGATCAGAAGTGAACTGGCAGCGTACAGAGGGCAGGCTGACTTAGAAGAGTATGTGGACCCACCTTTTGCATGGAAAACATTTGCCACATGTAGAATGGGCACTGTTTTAGCCTTTCAGATCTGAAGAAGAAAATAGGTTTTCCTATCTCCAGTGGCTGCTGATACAATAGAACATTTTACTTTAATTGCATCACTGTATCCAAACTCATCTAGTCAAACTGAGCTTTTTAAAGGGATGATAGAACCTGCCATACTGCCATTTAGAATCTTTTAATATGCAACTACTTTAAAGAACGCGGTGCTTTTATGTTTTCAAGAAATTTTTTGATGAAATGTTCTTATTACTTACAGCTCGCTGACCCCTGTGCTCATTGCTGCAGAAATTCACTGATTCTGACATTTTCATCAAGGAAGGAACTCAGGGCATTCTCACCCAGGGTAGTCAATAACACAGCACCTGATTTAGGATAGAACCAAAAGTCAGCTTTAGTTGTAACCAGCACAACCTCTATGAACACAATGGGGCTTTAAAGCTGGAACCTCACCATCCAAGATGAGTGCCTCAGACTTGGGAATGTCATGGAAGGGAACTGTCTCTTATCAGAAATGAAAATTTTGATCTGACACACAGAGCAGGAGAAAAATGCAGACTTTTTAGACTTGTTTTGGGAGAGGTAAAACATTTCTTGCCCAGGTGGGCTGAGACCATGGTGTGACCCAGTCTCCTGCTGGAAGACAGAGCTGATTCCATCAGGGCCTCAAATGACAGGTGATCACCATCACGGTTTGAAAATCTTAGTGCTGTAAATGGAGTCTTGGAGCTACACACTTGCACAGGCCCTGAGTGTAGAGCTGATCCACACTGGAAACAAACAGGGAGTAATGAATTGCATCTAAATGTTCTTGTAGCAACAAGGTCAAGAAAAGGAAGAGAAGGACCATTAGTAGGACACAGAACAGAGAGAAAAGGAAAGACTGGAGATGAAAAGAAATTATGTTATCTGCCTTGCACTGCCAGATCAAGCTGTAGCACACCCTTCTCCTCCTATTCCTCCTCCCAGCCCTATCAATGGAACTTCTCCATGAACCTGACCCTTATGAAGGATGACTGGGAAATATGAGCCTGATGCTTTGGTATTTATGGCAGTTCTGCACACAGAGAGCATAAATTCCCTCCCCTTGCGATGCTTTACTTTGTCAGAAGACCATCACAGCTGTTCCTGGTCACTCAAAAACACACGTCAGTCACAACAGAATATGCCCAATGCATCAAAGAGAGGCACAGAAGCAAAAAAAATATAAATATTTAAACTAAGTACAAAAATCTTTCCATTTTTTTTCACCTTGTTTGTTCTGCTCCTACCACTGAGTCCTTAAACTCTTTGAAAACCAGCTGTCCTTTGCCACGTGTGATAGAACACTATGTGGTGATGATGGTTAATGAAGAAATGTAACACTTTAAGGGGCAATACATTATGTCATTACATTAAAAAGCACCGTGAGAATTCTGACACGCTGTTTTTTCACAGAGGAGGTCAGGCAAATGATCAGAGAGTGAGGTGCTGTGGTTATTTGAGAATGTACTGTTCCTCATAGGCTGTACAATTATTGTAATTCAGACTCCTTATTTCCATTCAAGGTCTGTGAGTCAACCAAACAGGGAGGTTTTCTGACCATGACATGCTCAAGGTCAGTTGCTGGCCTAGAATGTAACATGGCACTTAGGGACACGGTTTAGTGTTGGGCTTGGCAGTGCTGGGTTAATGGTTGGACTCAATGATTTTAGAGGTTTTTCCCAACCTAAATGACTCCATAATTCTGTGTTCCCATACCCACAGCGTTCTTGTGTTGGAATAACATTATCTGATTCTATAAGGGAAGTCCAGAGGCATCCAGTGTACACACCTGCTTATGGTGGCAGGGAGAGGAGAGGGGAGGGTACTGCTTTTAAACTACCCTCGCTTTCCTCTGCTGACCCTGTAGAAATAAACTGACATTTAATCCACGTGTGGACAAGGCATATGTCAGGTGGGTGAAGGCTGCTCAACAATACATGTCCTTTGTCCTCGAAAATTCATGGACCTGTCGCAACCATTTTACACCTGTCTGGACGAGATTAACATTGCCAGTGCTTCTAGAGAAAATGCTGTAATCAATAAACAAGATGGGCAGGTGGCAGAAGGGAGTAGGTTTGTGGAAATCTTAATGCACATTGCCATGTATCTTCGTATCTCTCATAAGAATCAGGCACTTCATGTCTGAAGTAGAATGCCTCACAGCAGCTCACAAGAACTCTACCTATTTGTCATCCAGAAATATTCCAAGGAAATACTGAATCCAGGCTGGTTTTTTCCCTGCTCCACATTGTGACAAACAGAACACGCAAGCCAAACTCCATCTCCTGCTGAAGATCACAGTAAGCAATGCTGCAGATTCCACGGGCAACACAGGACTAACGAAACTCAGTTCCAATGCATTTCAGCTCAGTGCCCTTGCTTTCTTCTGAGCTGAGAAAATGATGCCATTGGTGTCAGTGCTGCTTTGTCACACCAGCTGCGTGTGGCACCTACAATGACTGTTTGGGCTTTTTCATCCCAGTTTTCAAGACACAAGAAATAAGAACAACAAAACTCTGACAGCTTCTGTTGCAAGGAGAACTGTTTTGCTGTAACATGAATGTTACCAGTGAGCTACGTAACAGACCTTGAAAGATTCAGCTTACAAAGCATTTTAAGCCAATTTTTGCAAGCACGGTTATGTAAACCACTGAAAAGGGATTTGAACTGGTAATGCTGAGAATTGTTTAACTTCAGCAGTGCTAGCAGGGAAGTGATATGGTTGGACAGAGACAGGGAGAAATGGATGAATGGGATATTTTTTTGGCTATTCCGGCCAAGCGGACGCATGACTGCAGCAGCTAATGTTCATATCCAAGTAGGATAATTTCCATATTTGTAGGATGAAGCCAGAAACTGTGGAGTTTATTACCCATGACTCTTTCAAGCCAGCCATTAAACACTCTGCTCTTGTTTGGATTGTATGAACACTGATGCTCCCTTAGCACTTGCCCTGTAAGTAAAACCTTTATTCACCTGTCTTGAGCTAAAGTCTCCTCAGTGCTGGATTGCATAGTGAATATTTAGAACTTGCACTCTGCACTGTGACTACATCATATAATGAGATGTGATTACAGAGTCTTTGAAATGAAAAATATTATATCAATACACTGTCATGAAATATGGATTGAAAATACATCATTTTGGATTTAAAATTTTGAGAGCAAGAATGGTAATTTACTATACATTTCCATATTTCCTAAGACAGTGGGACCCTGACCCAGCCTTTGGCTCTCTAGGAGCATCATAAAGCAAACAATAGTAGCAAATCTAATGGAAAAGTTTTTGTGTTATTAGCACTGCTCCCAGAGGTGTAGTGTGACATTATGTCGCTGCATAAAACCATGGAGCCCTGAATGATTAGACTAACTTCCACAGTCAGGGCACTGCTTTACAGAGAGCTAAAATCCACTTTCAACTCTCTATAAAATTTCCCATAAGACCTGTCATGAAGTCTCCTATATGTCAGCTGAAGTTTCAGTAGGGTGCAAATATCTGTGCTCTGCTATAAAATGACTACTGTACATTAAGCCACTGACATTTTCATATCTGTTGTATATCATCACATCCATTGCACTTTACAATTAGATTTCTGTAGTCAGGCTTGCACTGAATCTGCTTTCAGGATGATGTGATCCTCAGTGTTGAGCTATTTTAGCCTGTTTCCCTTTATTCATAGAACTCAATACTTTCTGTGGAGTAATTCTGGATTTACACAGCCTGGGTGCGAGAGAAAAGCACTAGTCCTGCTCTTTTGAGGAAAGTGGTGAGGAGGGCAATTCTTTTCAGCCCAGTGAAAAGACCTCATGAAATTGATTTCTGCACAACCACTCAATTTACTGGATAGAGAAAGCATGAAGAAACATGTGGGTGGATGGCTGGAGCTAACCCTCTTCTCTTCCAATGAAACATTGCCCCTGTGTAAATCAAATCTTTTAATCTGCTCTCAACAATTTTTTCTCCTTTTTTTTCCAGGGGTCATTTAGTATAGCTCTGCTGCTAGGATTTAGACACCTGCTTTTTCCTCCAAGAACTGTCTTGCTGTGGAGCAAGAGACAGAAAGCTTTGGCATGGCTCAGCTAACCCTTGTTACCCTTTCTGTTTCAGCATTGCTTTAGAGACATGAAACAGAGGATGGTAGGGGTTAAAATTAACCCCTGTCATGGCAAAGGATTATGTATAATTTTTACTGTACCCAGAAATGAGGAGAGAAAAGAGAGAGCAACAGGGGGAAGGCTGTTATTAAAGCCAACTGCCAGCTTAATCAAGCTTAATCAGAATAAAGTGAGGTGATGGCTCAAGCCAAAGAAGCTACCATGGATAAGCCAGCCAAGGCAAAGTGGTCAGTTTTTCTGCATGTGAAGGATGTATTGGCAGTCTCTGCTTGGCTTAGGCAGGATGACAGAACAGGAGAACATCAGCAACAGCTGTTCCGGCTACTGCTTCAATATTGCCTGGCTGCCATCAATTTGCCATTAATTCCCTTCAGATGTACTGGGTTTGCCTCACTGCTTTTCAAAAGCTGCATGCTGCATGGCACGAGCCTATCACTCTTCTTATCAGATGTTTGATAATTGCACTGAGCTAGAGATTGGCAGTGACAGGCATTAATGGGGGCATTACCAGCATTATTAATGTGTGTTCGCTTTTCTGTTTCCCCTGCCTGATCAGCTTGCGGATCTGTTCAATTGCTGGCAGTGAAATGACCTGATGCAAAACGACACAAGAAAGAGAAAACATAGTTACAGCACTTCCTAAGCGTAAATCATCTTGCACAACACCAAACTCTATCGCCAAGTGTTACATCCTCTGTATGCACCTCAAGGAAGGCAACATTCAGTACCTTGCGTATGGAAACAAACATACTTTATGTATGTTATTCTCGTCTTTCAGGTGCAGTACTTGGCAGTTCCACATGACAACACTGTGTTGTGATATGTTGTTTTCCAGGATAGCAATGTGCTCAGTCTGGGAACACCTCTGCATCCATTCCTATTCTTACTCACAGTCAGGAGTCTGTTTAAACTGACTAGGGCAAGTTCATCCCAGGAGTGTTGCCTATCAGACCACAGAGTGACACCAGGGGTGGATGTGCAGTGTTTTCCTTGCTGTTACCCTGCAACACAGCTCAGGGAGCAGCTGGAGTTCTTCACACCTTCATGGACACTGCAGAGCTTCCTGAGTTAGAAAACTCCTCTCTGTGAGAGCATATCACACCTTTCAAGTAAAAGGATGATGTTATGATTTGATTTGTTTTATTAACTATGGAGCGTCATGTAATGAATCGGAGCTCATCCTGAAAAAGACTAAACTATATTTAGGAATTGCCCTGTGCAGGCAGTGCTGCTAAAGCTGCCACAGTGAGTACATGCTGGCTTTTAGTTCCTGTCTGTGGTGGATGAACAGCTTTTACATTCTTATAGTAACAACAGCTACCAGGAACAGGGTTTGTTTTGCAGCTGCCATGAATGAGCATGCATGCTGCCAAGAGCACTGATTTCTGGGAACAAAGTCTGCCTGGCTTTGTTTCCAAATATTAACCACCTGCAGTAAGTGCCAACATACTTTACCTATTTTAACACAGATGAGACCTCTGCAGAGAGACCTGGGAAAGAGGGTCTGGAGAGGAGGAGGGTTTGCCAAAGGAAGAGTAACTATCCTCCTAGAATTTTTCTTGTCTGGGAACAAAGAGGCAGAAACACTCTGAAATGTGTAAACCCAGCCTTCAATGTCTCAAGGAAATGCCTCATCTTGGCAACTTTCCCTTTCTCTCCAATATTTATTTCCTAGTCTCATAATTTACTGTGTGAAATACTGATACTGTGTGAAATAGTGGTCAGTCTCACAAACAAACATGTCCTCTGCTCTAGGGAGTAACAAAGCTCTGCCCAACTTCTCTGAATGGATTTGAAAGTTAAAAAGCCCAGTTTTATGCAAGCAGAGTCTCTGCCGAGGCAAATGCCATAATCAGAATATTGGCAGAGGAGTGGGGAACAGACACCCCTCCTCACACCTGCACTGAGCCCACACAACTTATGGCAGGGGCATAAATCAGGGGCAACAGATGTTTACCTGACTGAAGGGATATGGGTGTACATCCAGGATATGCCTCAGCCATGACCCAGTGCAGGATCTCAGGGAGATGCTGCTCTGCACCTGTCCCTACTACTCATCTGCTTTGGCTTTCAGGGGACCAAAACTTAGTGTGAGGGCCAGCAAGGAGACTGCACTGAGTTTCAGGGGCATTTATCCACCCTGTTCTGCGTGAGAACGATCCTGGGTGAGCCAGCAGCATGCTTGTTAACATGGCTGAATGTCCTTGTTGGCTGAGAAAGCTGGAAAAGCTGTTGCCAGTGAGGCAGGGGACTGGGAGAAACTGTAAAATACAAGATGAAGGCAACTGAAGACTGGTGTGAGAAATCTCAGCTCCCCCCAAGTCTGGGGCCTAGGTGCAATGCTAAGCTAGTCCCTTCAACCAGACTTCTCATACATGCCTGTCAACTGGCATATTGACTAATAAATTTTTTTGTTTGTTTAGGCTTAACATCTGCTTAATGGTTTTTAAAATAACTCTAAAGCAAGATTACAGGTCAAAATAAAAAAAAAAAATTGCCTTTTAATATAATAAAATAACAAGGTTATTCCAGAGAAAAATGGAGTAGACACCTTCCTTCATGCCCCCAAACCCCTATTCTGACATGGTTAGGGATTGTTTACTTTCCATTTTCTGCTTTCTGCCTAAAAACTCTTCAGTCTGACTGGCAGAAGTGCTGAACACTTAAAGCTGCAATTGTAGCACTTGGGAAACTTGCTTTCGCCTTCATCTCTTTTTGCCTCATATTCCTTACACGTAGAAAGGTGCTGAATTGCTTTTCACTTGTAAGAGTTATTGTGAGAGGCTATTTCTAAAACACCTGTGAAGAACTCACTGCTGACTGTAAATTTCGCAGGAGGGCTCATGAAGATATGAGTGCTTCTTACTGGTGGGCAGTAAATAAGGTGTGGGACTGCACAGGATGAACACACAGAGGCAGGAATGTGCTGCATAGCTTCTCCCTAAGCAAACATCATCTATTAAGTCCGGGGGCTGAGGCAGGGTGAGCACAACACAGATTATGTGGCACTGGGAAGCTATGGGACCACCATGGAATCTAGACTTTGAATGAATGAACTGAAGGTGTGTGGATGATTTTAATCTGGGCATTTCCTAATACAAGTGCATGAGTTTGCAGCCTTGAAAACATATTTTAATAGAAAGGGTTTGTGTGCACTGAACACCATGCAGAGTAAGTAAAAATCCTTGCCTTTAACCAGCTTTGTCAGCAGCTTGTCTCTTCTAAAGAAGAATCTCCTCGCTGGGCCTTTTCCTGATATGGAAGCATTTCACATTTTTCCCTTTTTGACCAACTAAAACAAAAAGCTAGGACAAGTCAATTTACAAAGCTTATTCTTACAAAGCTCACAGTTTTAGGCAATGGTCATTTGGATGCATTTCAGATAAGCAGCCAGCCTTGTTCATGCTTATCCAAACCCAAACCTCTTACACTGTTCTCTCCCTACTGTTAATCTTATATCCTATTAGTAGGATTTCTTGTGACTTTCGTGGTGACTAGTGCTGTATTTTGGCTGGATGTGGGTGACCAACTCTGGATGACTTAGGGATCAAAAGGTTAATGGAGAATTCCAGACATGTAATTCATCTCAAACTTTACCTCCCCTAACACGGCTTAATTATCTCATTGAGAGTAGATCTAGATTTGCATTAAATGACTTAGATAATAAGAAAACTCCTCTCAAGACATGGGGTACAACCTGCAACTCATGCATTCCAGGAACAGCTCCTATTTAGAAGTACACGTGGGGCAGCTCCTATTTAGATGTATACTTGGGATGAGATGGTGAAAGACAGCCAGTAGCATTCAAAGAAACAAAAAATCCCCTTCAAAATACACACTGTGGGACTGTTTCCTGCTTAGTGCAATGGCACAACCATTGCCACTCTGTGAATACAACAAAGCACAAGTTAATTCAAGTGCCTGTGGAGCAAAGCAGCCCCTCTCCCTTTGCCCGTGCTCCTGCCTTCTGTCACTCCTGCTTTAGTGAGCGCAGCAGCGAGGGACTAGTGGTAACATATCCTAGTTTGGTATGTTCATCTCCTCTCCTCCTCCCACCTCATGTTCCCTCAGGCGACACTTGCACGCTGAGATTTGTCTAGCACCCAAGTGAAGTCAGGTCAGCCTGCCACAGCAGAACCGCTGATGCTGAAGAGTGGAGAGTGGGTGGTTAGGAGTGACGTGTGATCAGCCCTGTACAGAAGGTGCTTCCTTTTCTTGCTCTTCAAAATAAAGGTAGGGGGAGAAAGAGGGACATGCTCCAAGTGGGGGGGTATTTAAAAAAAAAAATCATTCTGTAATGCTGCAAAGTGAATAACTTTAGCACAACAAAGACGGCTGAATGCTGAGCACAGTCAGAAAAGGATGGAGAGGATTGGGAGCCACTCTTTGCCCCCGCTGTGGCACCCACCAGATACAGTTCTTATCCACACTCATAAGGCAGGAGACGGGGAAAGTCATAAAGACCATAATTCATGTTGCTACACATATTGCTTCCTTGAGGTGGTGGGTTATTTTGGTTTTTTTAAAATCAACTTCAAGACACCAAAAAAATTAAAATTTCAAAAGTGTGTGCTGGCATGCACAGTTAAGTCCTTAATTCATGAGGGCTTTTAAGGCGTTCAAGAGGATCCAACAGTGCTGAAGTCATGGGACAAATCCCTAATCACTCTGACTTTATCCTCTTACACTTGGACCCAATCTGCTCAGTGTTAAAGCACCCAAGACGTGGTAACAGAAGAGAGAGCCCAAGGTCACTGTGCCGTGCAGTCTGGTCTTTATCACTGACTGACTTTTGAGAGAGACGAAACCTCCCAGGGTTGCAAATCAGCAAAACTTGAAAAAGTAACGCTAGCTTCCAGAATTTCATTAAATTTTCAGTAAGCTGGCTGCTTCTATGAACTAAATTTTGCCCAGGTACCTCTGTGAGAGGAGCCCAGTGGGTTGACCCCAGGTAGAGGATTTGGGCCCAAGGTGTGCTGAAATGTGCTGGCTTAGAAGTGCTGAGGGACGCTAATCTCCATCACGTGGCAAAATGTGTACATCAGTTCCTCTGAGTTATTTTTGGAGGGGAAATGCCCATACTTTAAAAACCCAAAAGTGTACTAGATGAAAGCTAATTAAATCAAGTGCATTTATATAATTACTTTCATATGAACAACAATTGCTGAGATGAATTATAGAGATGGGGAGAAAATGAGTACTGCGAGATGACATAACACCAGTGCTCAGAAATTTGTAGTCAAGGGGGAAATATGCCAGATGTTCTGTAGTACTTAAAGCTAATGGGATGCCACATTAATCACTCTTTAAGGCATCCTTTCATGCTTACGTAGTGGAGATTGCTATCTTCCTTTTAAATGTCACTTTTTTGATTTCATCACAGTGAGTCTCAACTCAAGGTCATCGCATCGGTATCGTACCTTTGAGTGTGTCAGTAGCCCTTGACCAGACTGAGATTTTTTATGCTGTATGTGTCCAAGGGGTTTCCTTGGACATTTACTGCTCAGTCCTGCCAGAGGTACAGCATATATTATGGCTCCTAAATTGCCACAGTTCAAAGACCTGCCAGGTATAGGAATTAGCTGCTAAGACTTGCGTGTTTAATTACACCCATTACACACTCCAATTACCTGAAACAGTTGCAGGTGGTCCCAGGGAAACACTTAAGTGGTCCAACTAGGAGTTTACAATATCTCCATTAATTGCTCTTTGTACCAAAATTAATTATCAGCTTGCCACACACACCCAGAAGAGAGAAACTGGGAATGACAACAATAATCTAAGTCCTGCCCCGTCTGGAGTTTGCCCTGTAATATATTGCCAAAACAAGGAACAGAAACTGAACCAGAGCCAGCAGACAGGGTCTTTGGCTGACCAATCTGGAGACAGCAAGGAATCAAACATCCTAAGTAGCAGCCAGTTCTATTATCCCAAGATGTTAATTAGGAGTTGTCCATTCTCAGAGGAACAACATTGTGCAACACTTGGTCTTGAATTAACTATTCATCCACCTATTAATTTTCAGGACAATTCCCTGAAAATTATCAAAATTTTCAGAGAAAATGAAGGCTAAGATCCAAACACCAAAGGAGGCAAATACATCCAGAGAATGGAACTGTATGTGAAAAGCTATCAGGATTGGAAAAGGAGACATATGAAATCTGTCTGGCTGAGAATAATCCAGGAAAGTCCTGAGAACTGCTGAAGAATTTATCTCTGCAGACCAAGCTGAAAAAAAAAGCCTGTAAATCTAATGCTTGCTAAGCTGTATCTGTTGAAGTGATGCCATGGTGTGTGCAGTGATTGAATTTTAGCACATTAGTATTACAGTCCAAGTTCTCTTCCACATTGACCAATTATTTCTACAAGTTTTAGAAGCTTAGCAAATTTTCTGAAAGAGGAAGAAGCTGTCCTTAGGAAATTTTAAAGCTCAAAAGCATTTCCTAGGTCTTCCCATTACCACTTGAAGTGTCAGCTATGCATCCTGACAGCAATTAGATCAGACCCAGCAGAAAAAGCAATTGAAGAACTAAATTGAAATCTTTGCATAGCTGTATTCAGTGCACAGCATGCATGAGGCAGAGCTTGTACCAGCTACACACAGTCAAAAAAGAGAGATAACAGGATGCTCTTGCCAGCTATTTTATGTGAGGGGTTTTGAGAGCCCAATTGTTGTCATGAATGAGGGCACAGTATCCCCCAGAACGATTGCACTAGTCACAACACTGACCCAGTTGTATGGAAGCATCATCTGGCAAGGATACCAGCAAGCATCTTCTGCTGCTTCCGGTGCTTGCCAGAAAGAGTTGTTTGTCAATCAGGGAGAAGAAAAGGAATGAAGTGTGTGAAGGGAAGCACAACAAAGCGGCGATAGGAGCCCAGGAGTGCAGGAGGATGTTAAAGCAAAGGAGGAACATCTGGGCAGAGATCTGGCTCCTGCTGAATTCAGCAACAAAGTACTTAATTGGCTCTCACAGGGCCAGAATTTAAGCCCTGATGAATGAGAGTTTTCGTGAGTGGGATGAAAAGCACAGATGTGTGGAAGAAGTGTCTGGACTGTCTGAAGATCTTGGATAGTTTCAGCTGAGGATCTTTTATCGTGCATATGTTTGCAGAAATACACTGGACATGACCAAAGACTTTTGCATCGTTTGAAGTGCTCTGTCTTGGTATGGGGGTCAACAGAAAGAATAGCTACAGCCATTAAAACTCAACAGGGTGGACATGTCTCTTAAGAGCACATAAATGAAAACTGTGGGTTTACTTCTGCAAGGGGTCTCCTTCTTCTTTCCCCAGACTCAGCCACTTGGGGAGATCCAAGAACCATAATTAACAAAGGCAAAGACTCCTCACAAAGGGTGGTGACACAGGCAAGAGGATGCCTCAGAGGCTCTTAAGTCAAAGAGCAAGTGAGGGTTTGCCTGTAATAAACTGATAGAATAGCAATAGGCAGATGAAAGGCAGATTTTTAATGCTGCTGTATGAGACGTGTTGGACTTGAAGCAGACAGATTTCCAGCCTTCTGGCAAAACATTAGTAGAACTACTGATGCTGCCAGACCATCACATGTGCTGGAGGCAAGAAACTTTCATGGGTGTGCATCCAACAGTTACATTTATTTCCCAACACAAAGGCTAAGTGGGATGTAGAAACCCAGGGGGAGATGCTGCCTCTCAGGTACAAAAGGAGCTTCCAGTCAGGGGACAGGGGACATCTTGTTTCTGGGCAACACAGTTCACCATGCTGCTCCTGGATCCTGGGGTGCTTGGTTCTCCCTCATCCCAGACAAAAACCTGCCATATGTGTTCCCCGTGCATGAGCAGCCCATGCCCTACTGTTTTATTTCTGGAGTTCTAGCAGAGGATTCTTTCTCCTCCTGACCTTCAATGGGTCCAGCTTTCTTTCCAAGTCACTTCTGTCTTCTGGTTAGGGCTTCCAAAATCTGTTTTCCCACCCAGGGGCAGCAGGATCATCTAGAGATGTGTCAGAGTGACACACTGCTGCAGCCAGGTAGCCTGGGGTTGTGACACTCAGGACAGCCTTCACCCACCACTTCCCTCCTTGGAGCTGAGCACAACTCGGGAATAACCTCTGTTTCATGAGGGCTCCAAACATGATGAGGTTGGGAGAAGAAACATTTTAAAGGAAGCAGCCTTTGCTTTGGGTATCTTGTAGACAATTCCATCTTTGAGATGGCACAGCAGTTGCTCACAGGAACAGGAAAAGGCTGTCTGTTGGACGCTTTAAAAATAATATTGGAATAAGTCCTACAAAACAGTGTGGAGAACATCTATGTTTTGAAGCTGTGGTTTAATTAATTGCTTAGAGAGTTTTGAAAACCTCCCTCATTATTTGTCATCATCAACTCCCCTTCCGCCTTGGAAACAGACTTTCCTCTTTGTTACATCAGTATAAATCAGAAATTAATCTATTAAAGGCAAAATATTACACCATCACAAAAGGTAAATCAGGCATTCAGTTGTGAACAGCCTGCTGTTTCTTCTGGGTAAGTCAATGACTGCCCAGGTCTTAGATTAAATTTTGCTATCAGTTTCAGAAATTTGCCTCCCATGTAGTTCAGCTTCCATGTACAGAAAAAGAAGAGCAGAATTTGGCTAGTTTTATCCTATAAAAAATGAGTTTTCATTGCCCAGTTCAAAGGTCATTAAGGCTGGTCATTAATTATACTTCCATGTAATTTAGATGGCCATAGCTTAAGTGGTAACACATCTCAGAGTCTGTCCTTTCCAGATGGCAAATAAGTTAGGCTCAAGAAACTTTCATTACTTAGAGACCAACAAAAGGAAGCTAGGAATAACTTCAAAAGATGAACTTCCACTAGTTATTTAAGCTAATAGTCAACTATCCGTGATCACTATAAAAAATAACACCACATAACACAATTAATATGATATGAATTAAAACCACAACCTTTGATTTTATCTACAGACCTCTTTTGAATGAAGAGCTGAATTAAGTTTATAGGAATGACTATAAAATACCTAAGTGTTCCCCTTTTTAAATTCCTACCATGTTATGTATTTGATTTCTGCACTCTTCAGAACTTATATTTCTGCAGTTAAAAGGGCAAAAACCTTAGCAAGGCCACTTAGAAATTCACTGACGACTGATTGTACACCATATTTGTAAAACTAGAGAGTGTATAAATCTACCTTTCAGTACTTGAGTCTTTTCAAATGCTGTAAAAACCTTACTGCATTTATAAAATTCATGCCAGAGGAAGTGGTGTAAAGCCAGATGTAATAAAATGCATCTATCTCAATATATGCATTCATTAGTGTGTGCAGAAACACCCCTCATCAGTCACTGGTGAGGACATGTTTACTGGCTGTCTTAAATATCAGCCTGGGCTGGTTAGCAGTTTTTACAAGCAAGAGCACTGCATATAAGGGTGTGAAGTGAAATGACTGCGGGTGTCTTTGCTGAACACCTAATTGACTGATCAACACAGATGAATGAAGAGCTGGGAAGAAACAGAGAGACAGTGAATTCGGGACAAGAAAAATTATGAGATGACTTAGGGTGTGCAAGAGCTCTGCAGCGAGAGAGGCGGATGGAATAGGAAGGTGCATGGGCAGGTTATTACTTTGCTGTAGGCTTTGGACTGCTAATTAAAACTTTGACTTCTTTTCCAGCTTTAGTCCTTCTTTGAGCTTTAGCAGTTTGACTCTGTACTTCAAACTAAAGCTTGGTAAGTAAGAGCAGGCTGCAGACTAGTACACAGAACCAAATCTTTGAAAAGCCCAGATGTGCTCTCCATGCTTGTGGACTCCAGCCTCACACAGCAGCAGAAACACTGCTGAAATGGGTAGAGAGGTTGTGCCTGAGGTATTCCAGCTGCACCCTACAATGCTTATGTGTCACGTGTTTCTGTTATTCAAAATTCTCCTAGAAGGATTTCCCTCCCACCATTAGGGCCATCTGGGCCTCAGGAGAAACCTGTGCACTGAATGCCAGGAGCCAAGCACTCAGCACTCACTCTGATGCCCTCATGTTCTGCAGCATTGGGTGTGTTTCAGCTGCTTTGCTGCTACAGCTGGACTGTTACAAGCCAGGGTAGTGTCCATGCAGCCTGAAACATACAGGGTAGTTTATCCTACCCGGGAGTCAAAGATTATTGCAGCCATTTCATAGGTGGATAGCAGACACAGACAGATCCCGTGAGCAACAAGGACATACCAGATTGTGACACTACAGGAGCAGGGACGGCCTGCTCCAGCATCTCAGTCTCCAGGCAAAGGATGGAGTTAACAGCAGCTCTGGATCAAGAAAAGAGATTTGAGCAGGGTGAATACATATCAGACTTGGATAAAGCCACTTCATAAGTATGTTTTTAAAGAATTGAAAGAAAACAAGGACGATGATATGAATGAATACGCTGAGGACTGAAGAGGAGGGAGCCTTTAGGTCATTTGCCCCCCGGACAAGCCTGTTTTGCTCACGTAACAAACGCAAGGAAAGACTCTCATGCTGCACGATACCACACCCTTTCATGGTGGTAACAGGTCCATACAAAAAGGTGGGAGCCTTGGAAAGATATTCTTGTCAAGACACTCCCAGAGAAAGAACATAGCTCAAGAGGACAGATGGAAGTTACTACTTTACTATGGAAGTGATAGATAATTTTCTCCTAGGTGATGTGGGGCACCTATGGATAGGCAATGGAGTATATTTCTATACTGCTTTTTTGTAATTACATCATAACAATGGGGTGTTCTTCTATCTTAAGAATCTATGGGGATAGTAGCCTGGGATTGGATAACCTTATGTGGTTTTGTCTGAAAATATTTAGATTTTCTGCTGAACAGAAACAAGGACCACACACAGAGTTTTCAGGGGAGTGGCAACCTTCTGAGTACTGGCTGTGCTAGCCTAATTTGAAGAGAGACAAGAGAAATTAGGTATTTCTTATCCCAAACACAGTCTGAGATGTGCTTAGGGCCTAAGGGACCAGCAATAAAAACCTTTGTAAACGAGATGAATTATGCATTCTGTGGGTTAATTTCTGCTCTGTTGCATCACAGTCCTTTCCAATTAAAATCTCAGAGAAATTGGCCCATTTTAAGGAAAAATTAGGATTCCATGACATTTGAGCCATAAGCAAGGTCACAGTAATAGTTACTCCTTTCCCAGCTTCTCTTCATCTACAGAGAAACGTTGAGGTGGCAGAAATCCACTGCAGCTGCTCGTGGCCATTGTTCCAAGGTTTTTGGCACTTTCCTGGATGCAGAGTTGGCCCTTGGAGGCCCTTCGGGATAGTTTTCATGCTGTGCTCTGCTAGCTGATTGCTGTCTTGAGCCAGCTCTGTGAACCTTATTCTAAAACAAGGAATAGGCAAGGTTTGAGAGAAGGAAAGAAAAGGGGCTGGACTGAGAAATCTCTGATAGCCTTCTTGTGATCTCTGATTTTCAGCTGCTCCCTGGTAAATCTCAAAATAAAATATTTGGAGGTGGAGAATAATAATATAGCTTGTTTACCTGGTGAAAAGGTGTGGAGCACAGTCCCACTCCTGACTTCATGGAAGAGGATTGCCCACAACGACCCCTTCTAGCTTTCTTCCAAGCAAGGGGAGCAGGACACAGTTTGTCTTTTTCCTTCTTTCTTTCTTTCTTTCTTTCTCGCTTGCTTGCTTGCTTTCTTGCTTGCTTTCAACCTTTCTTCCTTTCTTCCTTCTGTCTTCTCCTCATTCCATGTCCCCCCACTACCACCACCTCTTGGGTGATCACTCAACATGACACTGCATGAAACAGGTTTTCCTAAATATGATCTATGTTTCAGAAATTATCTGTAGCTAAGGCACATCTTCACAAAACCCCACGTTCATGCATGAAAACTAATAGTGTCTTTCTGGCCTTGGAAACCCCATTCAGCTCCAAAAGGCCGCTCTGGCAGGGAGCAGTGATCAGGCTTTTGCCCCAGATGTGGTTATTGGGATAGCACATCTTCCTAGGAGCTTTTCCACTTCTTTGAAGGTCCTAATTCCATGGGGGACCTCTAGGACAACTTGCCAATGGAAGCAGGTGGTCCTAAATGCCATTCCTCCACCTCTCTTGCAAGAGCCTGCAGTGCAGTATCTGCATCTCTTGTTTTTAGCACATTAGTTCTTCCTATCTAAGGCAACTTTTTCTTTTGTGCCTACCCTCCATGCGTTTGTCAAGGACACATTTGTTTTGAAACTTTAAAAGGAAAGGCGCTTTTTTCTTCAATGTTTTGGTTTTAATTTTTTCTTTTTAATGTAGTAACCTCTACTAAAGTCATATTTTTAAATTCTCTGAATGTCCCAGTGACATTGCAAATTACTGCTTTTTAGGCTGCAGTTGCTTTCCAAATTGGCCAGAGAAAGACTGACAAAAAAGAAAATAAATCTGCAAATAGCTTTTTAAAAGCAGCTATTATTAGGAAAAAGAATAACAAAAAAGGAAAAAGAAAAACAGAAAAGGAAAAAGAAACCAGTAGTTGGGAGTGGTGAGTAACATCTAATGCACTTTGCTTGTAAAATAAAAAATGACTAGTGTTTCAGAATATCTTCCCACTTACTTACATAGCAATCCTTTAGACGAACAATGCAGTAAACATTATATATACAGGTAAATGTCATCTGTGCTTTTAGAGCTACCTGGAAGATTTCATTCTCACACAGGTTCCAGATGAAAAAATACCTTTTCAGAAATCACTCTTTGGAATCTTGTGGGTTGGAACAAATTGAAGCAAAGGAAATTGCCAAAAGTTTGGGGTTCTCACTCTTGCTACAAGAGGCTTACCAGGAGAAATGTTACTGTTTCTGCCTGCAGTTGGTGCAAACCACACGCAAGGTGCATTTCAAATGCCAAATGTCTTCAGAAATGTGAGACAAACCTTTTTTCTTCTCTACACGGCAGTCTGCAAAGCCTCTGTTTTTCCCTGCCAGCCAGACATGCCCAAATACCCCTAGCTATTGTAATAAATGCCTGGAGGATACACCAATCTTGACATGGAAAAAACATATGCATGTTTTTCTCTCATTCTCTCCCTCTTTTTCCTTGTCTAATATAACCTCTCCTATTCCCCAATGAAAGCAATAGAAAGTTTTCCTTGTGTACTCCCTCTGTGGTCACTTGTGGGTGGGCATAAATCAAGTGATTATTGCTGCTATGCTGCTCCCTCGAGGGAGGGATTAAGCCAGATTTGAAACCCAGGAAAGGTCAAGCAAAGGAAAATGTGGCACCTGTACATCAGCTGAAAGTGCATGCTGACCTTCCACATGACATGTCAAACACCAGCTGTGCTGTACAGAAACAAATTCCAGTTCCTAAGCACCATTCAGCAAAGGCTCAGGGTGGATTTTTTTATTCCAGTTACTTTTCACTTCATTGTGCAATGCAGTATTTACTTTCATAGCCTCACAGTCAGCTGTTTTCTCTGTAATTCAAGGTAAGTCAATAAATGGTTGTTGGAGAGGAAAATTGTTACAATCAAATAAATGCTCTCTTTCAACATGTAGAGATGGGCAATGGTTTTCAAGAGGAAGAGTGTGAACAACAAAAGCAGATTTAACCCTAAAATTAATCAAAATTTAGGCATAGGATTCAGCTTTCTAAGTTAAAGTGCTCCTTTACATGGAGATTTAGCAAGGTCCCCGTGTCTGAACCATCTCAAATTCCTGCAGAGACCTTGTGAACACTGGAGCCTGTCATGACTTTCCTGCGCCCTGCCAAATTAATAAACCTAGTTTTATTGCCTCTGCATCTTGGTGTAGCTAGAAAGCCAGATCCCCTGCAGCCTCACCAGGCTCCACAGGCAGCCACACACGCAGCTCCCTGTCCTGGAAACCATCCCTCTCCCTCTCTAATCTCCCCATCTTCCTCAACATGGGAAGACATTAATAAAATTTTTAAGCAGTAAACCATGGTGTTTTATCATTGCAAATTCTGGTCCCAGTGTAGTGACTTCTCTGTGACAAGCTACATAATATGCCCAGACCTTATTCCACGGTGCTTGCCATTTTCTACAGAGACTCCTTTTGAGGTGGTGAAAAATACCCAGATCTCTCCCTCTGCAGTACGTCAGGCTCATTTTGTCCTGTTATAAATAGCACCTAGAGATGCTGAATAAAGGACATTTGTCACCTTCTATATGGACACAATGATGTTTTGATCTCGTTCGGGTTCAATTGCTTACATGTGAGATGTCATGGTGTCTACAGTTCTTCAATAACTCGATTTCCTCACATGTTCAAACAAAAAAAAAAAAAGAAAAAAAGAGAAATGTTATTCAAGGCCTGCCTGTATATTTCAGCAAGACATCCTTAAGGGTGGATCTCAACCCTTTTATAGACTCTCTTTCCCTTCCAAAGCTCTAAATCTGTTGTACTCTACCAAATTAGTACACAATTAGCTGGATAAATAGCACCAGCCTTCTTTCCTACCTTTCAGAGTTATATTCAGATAGTGGAGAACATGTGAATTTGCTTTAAACATGACCTATGATTTCAAACTGAAAAGGAATGCAAAACAATCACCTTGTCACCTGACTGATCAAATTGATTTCTGTCTTGTGTGCATATTAGTGTGTTTTAAAGCAGGTAATTCTGTGTTTTAAGGAGAGAGGAAAGATATACTCAACTCACTGATGGGCCTATCACCTTCAACATTATAGCTGGTCTAAGGTGACCTCTGTAAGACCCTTCTGCCAAAACACTTTTCTCCTGACAGTAAACAGGCCTCACTTCTGTGCTCAGCAGAGGTGGAGTTAGATCTGATCCTTGTCATCATTAAAGTGCCTCTAGAACAAAATTTTAATACCCTTCTGGGCATGTCTATATGTGTATTTTGTAATATGATTTCCATATACATCAGCCCATAAAACTAATTCCATAAAAACATGCTTTCAAGGAGATCTGTATTCTTAGGTACTGAACTGAGGGAACATGACTTTATGTGGGATACAATGTAGATCTCTTTGTCAGAAAAGAGCTTGAGCTGATTAGTTTAGATCCAGGTTAGTACTTGCACAGTCCAAAGTTCAGCTTGGCGCTTGGTTTTGGTCCAAACTCAAATCTCTCCGAATTTCCCCGTCACTCACTTCCCCCTTTGCCATGGTGTCGGTGGTTCGGACTCCCGTGGACTGGCTCCTCCTCTGAGTGTTTAGCAGATGTTCACAAACAACTAAGTGTAACAACTTCCTCCATCTGAAATTTGCAAGTAATGCATGCCTTTTTCACCGGGGTCTTCACAGATTTCTTCAGCCCTGGCAGACAGATTGTCCACGATATTTTTTCCCACCATAGCTTGTTGCAGGGATGTTTCTTTACCATCTGCAAACTGGCTGCAGAGGGGTCTGGGTCAGGCTACTATTGATAACAGTGGTAGAGTTCAAATCCCAAGTTCTATAACTGTATAATTCGAATCGTTATCATGCTTTCTGCACTAAGAACTTTTGTTATCCTCTCCACTGCCCAGAGGTGTTCATATTTCATTTACTTGGCATGATAACAAAGTCAGGCTGTGTTATCTGAAATAAAAGTATGCCAATCCGTGGCTGAGCAACAGGGAAAGCAAAGCGGCCTTCTGATTCTCTGGGTGAGTGACAAGATAGGGTAAAGAAACTCTCTTTAGCTCATGTGTTTCTCTGTGGAGGCCTGACTACCCTGAAAATCCCTGACGGCTGATTTGAGAGAGCAGACTGAGTTGTCAAGATGAAGGAATAAGGTACCACATTCTCCTAAGCTGATTTAGAAATGCCCCACCTATGGATTCGTAGCTTTGGCACACACTTTGGCTTACGCTCGGCAGCCGCTGTAGGTAGGCACCCCACACTGCATGCAGGAGTAGACCTGGCAAAATAGGAATCACCAAAATTCTAGTACAGCATGAGCTACAGCTGAGCTGCAGCTGAGCCAGTACATTGGAGTGTGTGCATCTAGAGGACACTTCCCTGCATAGCACTGCTTTTCTTCCTTCTCTTTCACAGACGCTCTTAGATACCCCACTTAATTCCTGACACTGTCTCTACCATTCATTTGCTGAAGGATCTCCCCTCATATACACTCAGAAATCTTGCCTGCATATATCTTCCCAGTCATTTGCCAGTGATTTCCTACTCTCAGCAAGGCTTTTAGAGTTGGGAGTCAGACTTTCCCCTCCGGCATCAACAAGGGCAGAGTCCAGCAGGAAACCATTCTGTCAGCAGTTTGCAGAGTATCAGCGAGGCAATTAACCTAATGCCAGAAACGATAACATGCCCAGCCCTTGCCTGTTCCACCCATATTTTACTCCCGAAGAAGTGCCATAGCGTTCATTGCTAAGCAGTTTACTGAACCTTCACTTAATCTTTATCCCTAGCTGAGGCTTCACAATATGCAATTTCTTTCTATCTCTTCTTGGATCTGCAGAAGTTAATTACATGAACAAGCACCAGTGACTGGGATAAACAGCATAATACAGCTGACACATAGGCCTTCCTGATATGAAGCCTGTATTGCCATCTCACGTCGTGAGTGGGGCTTCCTTTCTAGTGGTCCATCAGCAAAGTGTCCTTTCCCAGTGCCCTTCAGACAGCTTTTCTTAAGGGATGCTTTTTTCCTAAGCGAGTTCTCCAGAGAGGAAAACCAAGCAGAGCTGCAGTCCAAGTCTGGGTGCTGAGAGGAAGGCAGTCCATGGCATTGGTAAGGACTATTCGGTAGCAGAGTGCCTTTGACCCTGTCTGAGGAGATCAGTCTTCCTCCTGTTCCCTCCATCCCATCCCTCTCCCCTGAGGAGTCATTTCCAACTGTTCTTAGCACTTTGCAGGGAGAATACAAGGTGATGAGCACCCACTAAACAACTGCAACTTCTTCCCCAGTCCCAAAAGCTGTAAAGGAGGCATGGCATTAGCATCTTTTTTTGGAAGGGGAAAAAAAAAAGAAATAACAAAAGAAGAATATTCTGGATCGCTGTAACCTCTGAAAAACCCATCAGGACCTATATCCAAATGCATAGGGATACGTCAGCTTCAAGTGCCTCACTCGAATCTGGGCCTAGCTAAGAGAGATATGTGGAGACACCATCTAAAAGAAAAGTGTTGTATAACTGACAAGAATATTTTAAAATTGCTTCATAAATTTCCTTTTCAGCAATAACGATGAGCTTCTGAAGGTGACGGTTCATGAGGGAATAAGCATCTACAGTCTGGATGTAAAACTCATTGTCCCTGTTTTTAACAAGTAGAGGTTCAGATACTTTTTGGTTTTTATTTGGCAGCAATGAAGAGCTGACATCACTGAGTAGACAAAAATAACTATCAAGCCAGTAGAGAAGCTGCAGGTTAGATTGTGGTTCCCACTGATATGGGAAATCCATACTTAATTTCTGCAGACAGTGCCCTTGTACCACATGCAACCAGCAAATTCCAGTGCTCTCCCAGCACCCATGACCACAGAGTCATAGAATCACAGAATCTTAAAGTTTTCCAACAGTGGGGAAACCACCACTTCCCTGGGGAGCTTCTTCCAATGGCTGATTTTTCTCATTGGGAAAAAATTTCCTCTTGTGTCCAATCAGAATATTTCCAGGAAGAACTTTTACCTATTACCCCTTGCCTTTTTCATGGGACTCCTTGTATAAACAGAATCTCCATCTTCCTCGTAGCCACCCTTTAAACAGTGGAACATGGTGATTAGGTGTCCTCTAAGCCTTCTTTTCTCCAGGCTGACCAAACCCAGTTCTCTCAGCTTTCCCTCACATGGCAAGTTTCCCAGTCCTTTGGTCATCTTTGTGGCCCTTCTCTGGACCCTCTCTCACCTGTTCACATCTTCAGTGTTAATTCTCAGCTCTGGAAGGGTTTTTCCTGTGCCTAACCCGGGCATTTGTCTACTGATGTAGGAAGAGCTCTACAGAAGAGTGTAAGGATTCTGAGTACACAAACTCCTACAGGGAAGAAAGCATTTGCATCTCATCGTTTCAAACAGAGGTGTGAATATAACCATTTTTTTTCCAGATCCCTGGTTAGGACCAAAAAAAAAAAAAAAAGTATTTAGACTTCGTTTAAAAAATCTCTCTCTTCCCCCAGTGACCCTAAAACGGCCATCATCATTTCACATGTTTTAGTATCTAGTTTTAGCAACACTGAATCTGCCTGGTTTTCTGCCCAAGAAATTAAATTAAAATTATTTTTCTGGTTTTTAGATTGCATTTGTAGGGAGTTTTTTTGCCTAGACTAATTTTAAATATGCTTTATAAAATATTCGATGCTTCCAATCCCTTCTGAGAATAGATATTTTTACCCTTGATTTTGGAGAGAAAAAGAAAGGAGACCACTAGGGTTTAAAAACAGCATCCCCTTCCTTTGTTCATTCCTTTAATATTTTCCTATTTCTAGCATGTGGCTCTCCCCTCTAACAAAGTATTATTCTTGATATATTCAGCAGGGAGAAAAGAGAGCCTGAAAATGACCTGAGCAGCTGCCTGAACCCTCTACCATGCTAAAAACTCCTTAATGATGGTTCAGTCTTGCTGTGGACTGAACAAAGACAGCCATGCTTGCAAACAGACACACTTTCCAACTGCATCTGTTTGCCTAGAAGAAAAAAAAAATGAATTATTCTCTGTAATCATACTCCCATATTATGGCTCCTGTCAGTTTATATTATATGTGAGTAACGAACCAATCTCAGTCCCACAAATTTTAAAGGAGAACAAAATCCAGTGAAGTATATATACAGCATTAGCTGAATGGAACCAAAATAACCATCCATCTAGCAAGAAGAAAACCACATTTGATCTAGGGAAAAGGACTGTATTCTGCTTGATCTGGAGATTAAAAATATATTGTATCTAATATGAAGCCAAAGCTACACCATCTTCAGTACAGAGAGGAAAAACACAACTTTCAGAGTAAATCTGAAAGAATAAAGGAGTTACTGAAAAAAATCACGTGAATATGAGTCCTTGCTAGCATTTCTACACTTGTCAGTCTACTATTTCTCACAATTTTTAGTGTTTCTTTGCTTGCATCTTGCTCTGTACCCTCTATATCAGGGCTCCTTAAAACATCCTGTGGAAAATCTTGCCACGAAAGACAATCTCAAGACAATGCCACAATCAGTTCTCTGCCCACCACTTGTGCTGCGTGTACCACCCCAGCAGCAGGTGCTTCCTCACCACCAAGGTTCCCTCCCTTACTGGGTGTGGGGTGTATAATTATGATATTACATGCACAGCAATGGGTGCACTGAAGAGGCACAACCCAGCTCAGCCACTGAGAGATGGAGAAACGGATCTGGCTGAAAGATTTTCTGCTGAGGTTAGTCTTTAGGTGGATTTGCTCTGCAGGTGGCCATGCAAACAGTTGTGCTGCCTGTCCACAGGGAATGGATGTATAGCTGAGCTGTGTGAGACAGGGAAACCATTTTCAATTATCTTGTCAAAGCTCACACATTAGGTGGAAGCACACAACACACAGTCTTTGCACAGGTCTCTAACACAAATTCACAGAATTTTAGGTGATACTGTCATAAACAAGTTTCAGACCAGAAAAATAATGCGACCTTGTGCTGTCTCTCTCCTCATCACTCTGAGCTAGTGCTTAGGCATAGATCAGATCTTTTTGAAAGTCCATTCTGTTCTCTTCCCTGCTGCATGTGGTTTCTTTTATTCTTCTACCCTATTCTATATTTACACTTAGTCACCCGTACTTTTCCCTTTTTTTCTATCAAAAATGGCTACAGAGAAGTGTTTTCTATTATTTGATAATAATGGAAAACACTTCATCTCCCTTTGATGCCTCCACAAGGCTCAACAAGCATCTCTGGTGATTCTGAAGTGAATTTAGAAATAAAAATGCTGTGAAGTATACTGTGAAAATACTCCAAAATATGCCCCAAATGGCAACCAGCATTTTATTCCAGTCAAAATTATTTTCCCTTCTGTTTTTCTGTGCGACCACTGAACCAATTCCTTCTTCAGCTTCGGCCATTCCCTCCCATCAACTGCTTACCTTCTCTATATCTTGATATTAGACCACATTTCCTTGTTTCCTACCACTCTCATTTCAAGAATTTATTATTAAAACAAAACTCTTTAAAGACAGCCAAGAGCCAAAATCATTGTTGGGCTTTTGGGATAGCTGCTGTGGAGACAAGGAGACAGCTGAATACCTTGCCTGATCTCTCACAGGACCCTTCTGCCGTGGGACTGCTGAGGGTGGAAGATCAGCAGGTACCCATTGCTACCAGAACAGTGCACTGCTGGCAGTACTGCACCAACAGGGACTCTGTGATCCCCATCTATGAAATGATCCGTGAACTGGAGAGACAGGGAATGGTAGCAAGGCTCGCTCACCCTTCAGTAGTCCCATATGGTCAGTGTGTAAGTCCATTGGAGAGTGGAGACTGACAGAGGACTATTGTGGCCAGAATGAAGTCACAGCATCACTGAGTGCTGCCATGCTGGAACTTCAGTATGAACTGCAGCCAAGTGGTGCCACCATTGCAATTGCTAATGCATTTTTCTCCATTCCTCTGGCAGCAGGCAACAATTTGCTTTCACCTGGATGGGTGTGCAGTACATCTGGAACTGAGTGCCCCAGGGGTGGAAGCACAGTCCCACAATCTGCCATGGACTGATCCAGACTGCAGTGGAAAAGGGTGAGGCTCCAGAACACTTGCACTACATTGATGACATCGTGTGGGACAGCAGGGCTGAGAAAGTTTTTGAGAGAGGGGAGAAGATAATCCAAATCCTTCTGACGGCTGGTTTTGACATAAAGCAAAGTAAGGTCAAGGGACCGGCCCAGGAAATTCTGGTTTTAGGAGTAAATGGCAAGATGGCTGTCATCAGATTCCAGTGGATGTGGTTGACGAAACAGCAGCTGTGTCGCCACCAATTAGTAAAAAGTAAACACAAGCTTTCACAGGTGCTATAGGGTTTTGGCAGCATATTCCAGGTTACAGTCAAATTGTAAGCCCTCTCTATCAAGTGACCCAGAAGAACATTTCTAAGTGAGATCCTGAATAACAAGAAGCTTTTGAACAAATTAAACAGGAGATTGTTCACGCAGTAGCCCTTGGGCCAGTAAGGACAGGACAAGATGTGAAAAATGTGCTCTACACTGCAGCCAGGGAGAGTGGTCCTTCTTGGAGCCTCTGGCAAAAAGTTTCTGGAGAAACTCAAGAACAACCTCTGGGATTCTGGATTCGGGGATACAGAGGATCTGCAGCCAGCTACACCCCAGCTGAGAAAGAGACGCCGCCAGCTTATGAGGGGGTTCGAGCTGCCTCAGAAGTCATTGGCACCGAAGCACAGTTGCTTCTGCACCCCAGCTACCAGTGCTGGGCTGGATGTTCAAGAGAAAGTCCCTTCCACACATCATGCCACTGTTGCCACGTGGAGTAAGTGCATCATACTGACCACACAGCAAGCTCAAATAGGAAAACTCAATTGCCCAGGGATCTTGTAATTCATCATGAAGGCAAAAATTTTGGATTATCATCATCATCAGAGGAGGAGGAAAGGTGGCACATGCTGAGGAGGCTCCACCATGTAATCAGCTACCAGAAAATGAAAAGCAATATGCTCTCTTTACTGGTGGTTCCAGTCAGGATAGCATGGCATGGTCGGGTATTGTCGGAGCTCTTCTCTATGGTAGGTACTCATGTGGGAATTGTTCACCTTTCTTGTACACTCTTTTATTAATTTTGTTACTGTGACTGTTCATTTCTTATTTCATTGTTGTTTCTAGCAAATCGTCCTTATCTCAGCTTGTGGTCTTTACCTTTTCTGCCTCCAATTCTCCTCTCCAGCCTGCTGCAGGGGAAGGAGGGAGTGAGTGAGTGGTGCATGGTTTGGGGTGTTTTGGTGGGAACACTAAGTTGGGGAACACCATTCCTAAACCATGATAGCAGGTATGGGGAAGTCTCGCAGGAGCACATGCAATACTTTTTAATCAGCCTTAAGATGCATTGATGTTGTCTGAAAAGAACATTGTCTTCTGTTTCTTGGAAAAGGGGGGAAAAAAGGCACAGACCCAAGCTCTTTAACTGGTATTTCCCACTTCCATGGTTCTTTGCCAGATTTTCTTTTGCCATCAAACAATCAAGTCTCAGTGGACAACAGAAAGGTTTTTGGTTTTCGACAGAATTTAAGTCTTCTGTGAACTCCAAATAGCTCAGCAAAAAGTAAGTTTCTATAGGATCATCCACCTTCATAATGCTGGTGGAAGCTTCCTTTCAAGCTTCAATACTACCATTGCAATAACCAAGCTGACTGAAGACGTGCATATGCTGTGCTATAAAGGGAGAGCTGGCACCCACGCTCTGGTTATGTTAAATTGATGCTTGATTTACTATTAATAGTTCTTTGAAAAGAAATTAAGTTATGAATCCAGTATACTGGTCTCAGAGTTGCACATTTCTCATACAGCGTGCTGCAACATTTGTGGAGTGCTCAGAAAAGACAGACACAGGACTATATTTGTATCCCCTTGTCTGCTCCAGCTAGCACAGTATGAGAGTTCATTAACTTGATTGAAAGCAGAAGTGCCTTCTCTCCCCAACCCATTAAAGAGATACAGATTTGAACTGGCAGAGAACCTACTCTGTACCTGCTCAAACAGCCCTCTAAATCACATCGTCGTCAGTGGCTCAAAGCAGTGGAGCTAGACTGCAGCCTCTATAAAAGCAGTTTGTTTTTCAGAAGTTGCTAAACTCATCCTTCAGCCTCTCAAATTCCTTTTGCAACAAGAGGTACTCAGACAGCTCGTGCTGCGATGCTATCCAGAGGCACCTGCCAAGGGGTCTCGGCCCCAGCAGTGGGCATGACTGGAGTGAACAGCTAAGCCTGCTGAAGCCTGATGTGAATTGTGCTGAATCAATCCCTCAGAAAATCCCTGAGCTGCTCCTTAGGCCTTACTAGGCACTTTCTATAAAACATGAAAAAAGTAATTTGAATGGAAGCAATGGTCAGGTTAGATAAGCACAGCAAGATCTTGCTGCTTTTTGGCTTTCTAGGCCCCACTTCACATGATACGGCATGTTTCAGGGAGTAGATGGGAATCAGGCTGAAACAGGGCTTTGCTAAAATGTATTTCCCAAGCTTCCTGCAGTTCTTTGGTATATCAGGCATCCTTTTGTGTGTCTGCCTGTCCAGCCCACCAGTCCATGCTGGACCAGCTGGTGGGGTGACTGGGCTTTGCAGGGCAGCAGCCCCCCATCCCTCTGTGTGCTGCTGGAACATAGCACCTACTGCCTGGCAGTGGGGAAGCCTGGCCAGAGGAAAGGAGCAACTGAAGTATCAGGGAGCTGCTGTGTGCCTCAAAAGATGCAAATGGCCTCCATGAGGCAGAGAAGGGAAGGCAGGGACTTATAGTTACCATGCTGTACAGGGACTTGCCAACCAACTGAGCAGGGAATGGATGGCGCCTGGCTCTCCACAGGAACTGGGGACCAGTTGGCAAAGGCAAGAGAAGAGACAGCTCTATTTCTCCATGGCTAGTTGAGGGAGTACAACATTACCATGACTCTTTGATGTATCATAGGCCACCTACAAAAAGGTGCTGCACTTTGCATATCTTTATGTGTGCACAGCAGAACACGAGCCACCTCTTGGGAGAATCACCACAGGACTTAAACAGCCCTCTGTGTCACAGTGACTATAACTGCAGCAGCAAGCTGAAATGGTCCAGGGCATGGATCTCATCCCTGGCACCTGAGCATCTGCACTGTTTAACTGCTGATATGTTTATTGGCACAGGTTTGACCTGTGCCAACAGTTCCAGGCAATGCCAGGGCATGTTTTGATGCTGCAGAAGGAGCCTTGGCCTGGTTTATTTGCTGGTAGAGGTACAACCATTGAGGCCAGGACTGGTCTGTTTCTGGGTAAAATTTTAGAATTATTATTGTAACTATTTTTAATAATAAGTCATAGCCATACTACTAAGATTAGCAAGTAGAATATACTAAAATGCATGTTTGGACACTTAATAAAATTGTGAAAGAGTAAGTCAGATATACCGGGTGCTGCATAGTAGGTCTGTATTAGTTTTTATGTAAAAATACCTGCCAAATGCTAAATTGAATAGCTTATAAAACCCATGATTCTCTGACTTTACCCATTTTATTTTCTTGCCTCTCAGCCTCTGGAAGGTTGGCTGCTTCTGATCTAGAGCAAGCACATTTAACAGCACAGCAATCAGCAGTGATCAAAGCTACTTCAGCTGAAAGCTCATTTTTTGCCCATGATACCAAATATTTGCTGCGGTGCACACCGGCTGTGCATGATCATTTGCTCCAAAGGGATAAGTTCTCAGTGAGACACATGCACTGAACAAGCTAACTGTGCTTGTTGTTTAGAGTATCTGCTCCGAGAAGCAGCTCTATCATCAGCGGAAATGCTGCCAGGGGCGGGCATATTTCCTCAAAATGTCAAAGTTATCATTACTCTCACTTCATTAAAGATCTTATTGAGACAAACTGTGGTGACATTCACCCCTTCCTGGTGATTCTGCTTGTCAGAAGGTCTAATTCCTCTGTCTCCCAAACCTCAGGCCCCTTTTTCACGGCAGGACATGAGTCTGCCTAAGCTTTACATGACAGATGTGATGTGCCCCTGTTCTGAAAGCTGCAGGGACACGATGAGAGGAAGGCGGTATCCTGAGATAGCATTTCTCTTTCCACTTCAAACTGCTACCTGTGAGGAGTTCTCTGTGAACATCTACATAGAGTTTTGATCCATCTTTAAAACCCTCTCTTGTAGTGATGCTTACGGAGCTCGACTCACAGCACAGTCAAGGAGAAGGTTCACAAGTTGAGATAAGTGCTCATCAAGCCACTGTGACTCCATCAGGCACCCTGCCCTCCTGACAGCCTCCCTCAGTGCATGCTCCCCAGTGCCTGAAGCTTTCAGAAAGAAGACCACCTTCCCTTCATCAATGAAGGGAGTCTAGCGAGACAGGTCTCCCTGGGTCAGAGTCACTCTTACGGAGTTTTTCCTTCCTTCTCTTCCCTTCCCTCCACCCCATTTCCACAGTAAGTGTCTGAGTTCCTCAGCAGGCTTTAAATAGAAATCAGCAGGAAGGGCAGGCAAGATTGATCAGCTTTGCACGCAGCAGGAGGTGCTAGTGCAATCATCAAGAATTAACACATCAGTTTCAAACCTGGGACAGAGAGACATCAAAGATGATATGCCACACACACAAATTGCAATTCATCATCACTGAAAAGACTCCAAGAAGCAAGGCTCCATTGCAGGTTGTACAATGATGCTGCCTTCGAATCAACCACTCCATATTTATACCCATGCTGCTCTTTGCATCCCTTCTTCCAAAGAAAGAATTGTAGCCTGGGATTAACAATTCCCATTTAAAATAAATAAATAAATAAATAATAATAACAGATCACAATCACCTGCAAATCAATTGGAAAAGAAGAGCTCTTATCAACTTGAATAAAATCATGAAGTAAATGTTATTGAAATAAATGTTATGAAATACATGTTATTTATTCTCTATGAATAAGCAACTGGGGTACTGGCTGGGGATATTCTATGGTAACAGAAGATAATTATCTCATTTTACTGATACCATTAAAACCCAGGGAGCCTTTTCATTGACTAGCTTATTTTCATTTGTTCCAAACAGCCAAATGGCAACAGAAAACCATGCAGCACAGCAGTCACACAACAGACTAATTCTGAAGGCAGATTTTACAGATGTGAAAGCCCACAAAGCTTATTTAATCTTATTTTCCTCCAACCAGTGTACAACTTGCCTCCATCAGCCATCTCCAAAGCCAAGGCAAGCTCTTGGGGGTGGTGGTGGAATTCATAATTGTAAGTTTAACAAACCTCTTTGTGTAAATCCGATGTGTTATTTATAAAGGTCTCCCATGTAAATATTGATGAGCCAACTGTTCAGCTAGGTTACTCAGCATACATGTAGTGTATTTGTGAACCAGAAACCTGAAAAGCTTAGGCAAAAATGAAACTAGCTGGATAAGAAAAGACGCCCTTCGTGGCCTGCAGGCCTGTAGCTGCAATTTCCCAATAGAAGCAGTATCAGTGTCAAGACTGATCTCAATGATCAATTCTTTGTTTCCTACAACTCTGTGTCACACCTCTAACAAGATCATTTGCATTTGAAAAATATAAACGTATATGAATGCTCAATTTGGTTATTTTCTCCTAAAAATCTTGATGTCTCGCTCCCGTCATTTCAGTTTTTGAGTCTGAAAGCCATCAGTCCTTATGTTCTTCTCCAAGGTCCAACTGCAAGTGGAGTACAGCCCACTGGTTTGTACCTTTGTATGCCATCCACAAAAACCATAGAAGCAAGTCAGAGACGAAAGATCAAAAGAATAGAGAAAAAAATAAAAAGGTGATTTTTGACCTAAGGAGGAGCTAAAATTTTCTTCCCATACTGTAAAACTGCAACAGAACCTTAGGAAAACTAATTCACAACCGGTAAGTGTTACATCTCTTCCACGTGAGTCTGAGAGACCATTATGATTCACATTTATATCACTGTGATAGAGAAACTCAAAGTAGTAAGAAGTTGAAACTCTGCATCAGGTCATTGGTAATTTTCTTTGGCCATATGTATGTGAACAGTCCAAAAGGACCAGAAAATCTTACCTTACAGGCAGACCATATCTGGAGCTCCAAGTTTGTGGTGACTGAAAAGGAAGACTCTTCAAGCTGTGCTTCACCATGGCTGGTGGCATGATCCTATTTGCAATCCTGTCAGCTTAAAAGTGAAGGTGATGGAGTTGTATTACCAGCTCCAGCTGAGTAGAGGAAAAGTTGAGATATAATACCAGATAACTCAGGAAGAGATTTTGGTTTAAAACTGAACTACAGCCATGGGAGTGTGGAGATGAGGAAAACAGAGCAGTTAAAATTTGCCAATTCTCCAAAACCATTACATTCTGCAGAAAAAGCTTCCTTTTTCATGAAGTTTTGGCAAAATTCAACTTTAAGTTCAGTTGAAATGTGCCTTTTGTTCAAAGTGTCTTGCCTGGCTCATAACCAGACCATCTCTTCTATTATCTGGAATTTAGACAGCCCAGCACCCAGTGTAACCTCCAACCCACTCTTCTTTGCTTTCTGAAGCAGAATCATTTTCCTTTCCTTCCTTTGCCCTTTTTTCCTAATTTTTTCCCCCAGCAGAAATAGGACACTAGGACTAATACCAGATACGCTGTTAATTATATGTCTCCTGCCTTCTTTTTTATGGAAATGCAGAAACAAGTCAGTTCCTCATCTCTCTGACAGTCTCACTACTTTACATAGTTTTCTCACCGATGTGGAGCAGCAAAGGGAAGTGCTTTGATGAATAAATGGGCATCTTGCCCTAGTTTTAAAGTGGTTTGATGCTAGGACCTAACAAGAACTACTTGAACGCTTCAGCGACTTTTCCCTTCTCTCTTCCTTCCCTAACCAGGTAGCCTATGCCTTGTGATCACAGTAATAAAATTACACCTCTCTTGCACTCCTGCTACCCTATTTCTTCCACTCTGGAGGGCTTTTCTGCAAATTACAATGTCTTGTGATAGTTATTTTGTTAACCATATATCAGAGTTAATATTGACTGTATATACACAGTATTTTGCTTGTATCTGGTGCATCATTGTTTGCTATTCAGTGACCCTCTGTATGACACAGGCTGTTAAATGCAGATGTGGCATTTACCTTGCCTCTTTCTAAACAGTCTTTGTCCTTCCACTAAACTGTCTTGAGGATTTCAACTGTCACACACCAGCTTGTTGTCTTTATTCCTTTCATAGGCACATAAGAGACAGTTTTTTCCTTCTCTATAGCCCTAGGGCTCAGCCCCTGGTCTCACTTCACACCTGCGGTGCTATTGCAATCTCCCAATGAGGCAGCTGCTTCCCATTAGCTTCCCCTGGCATACTGAAGACCTGCTCCACAAGAATGGATATTTAGTAGCATGCAGAGGACTGTTTTCTTCTAGTGGTGCAGCAGTACACTGGACAATTCTCCATTGCCTTTTTTCAATAAGCCTCTTTAACAAAACTGTACTAAAGCTTTTGTGGTAACTTTTGTCCAGAGATTCAGGAAAATAATTTCATTTCCTTCAGTGGACATTTTGGCTTATCACAACAAAGTCAAATCCTTCAGGTTTTCATTGCATTAGTCCTGCTAGGGAAAGCTGAGCATTACAGCCCCCAAAAAATAACAGTTTAACACACTATACAACAGGCAAGCAGGCATTGCCAAGGTTTAAAATGCAGAATGTTTGCAACTTTATTATTGAGACTTTCTTTCTCTTATTTATCACTGAATTCTGAAGATTTCTCTATAAACAAAGGGACCCAGCCAGACCAAAGGGCACCTTTCCTCTGAAACAGAAGATTAAATGTAAATGCTGAATGGCAGGTCCTTAAAACGTGGAGATGAGATTGTCAAAAGACTTAATAGCTATTGTATTTTTATTTGTTCTAGGCTTAAGAGGAAGAAGGTCACTTATCAGGTAAATTAATACAAAATTTCCTACTCGTGTTATGTTTAAAATCATTTTACTCTCCCTAATTTTAAGGATTCAATTCATTTCTGATTAAAAATTCATTTCTTCTCTTGTTCTCATTTGCCAGTATTTTCTGCTGAGGAATGTAATATACCTTGGTATATTATGGCAAAGGAAGGGCAATATGTATCCTACTGAACACAGATTTTATGGGGTATGAAAATTGGGACTTAACGTGCAACTGAAATAATAAATCCATTGGCTGTCAGCAATTAGTATATTCATAGTATATAGTTGCGTGGTTGAGGCAGTAAAACCCAAGGATTTTGCCTTCACTGGGAAAAAACAGTAGTGTTAGCAGGAAATAATTAGTAAGCCACATCTACATTACTTAAAATCTGCATAGGGCCTAGGCACCTTTAGATTTTGTAGTTAGATAGGCAAATAAAGTAATTATTGTGTCCCAAACTAGCGGGACACACCTGACACCTAACTGACCTTGGGAAACTGAAGTGAGCTAATCTACACTAAAATTAACACCGTGCTGGCAGTGAAAACAAAACCCCGAGTAGGACACAATGGAAATAGGATATCAAATTCTCAGCTTTGCATGGGGAGCCCCTCTGAATGTGCCTTGGTGGGCACAAGCTGATTTGCCTAGATGGCAAAGAAAGATTTTTATTCCTTTCTCCCTTGAGCAATTCCAGGACTGGACTCCCTTCCTAATGTGATCTCTTGCGAAAGTACAGCTCCTGGATGGTTCCCTGCACTCAGAGGAGGAGTATTCCTACCTTCACCATCCATGGGAAGGGGCTATGCTAGAGGAACGACTTCCTCACAGAATCACATAAAGGTCAAAACAAAGCCAAGATACTTATTTTTTATAAAAACAGTGGATAATATCTTAGGGTGTTAAATGGTATCGATTTAATTCTTATCATGGCAAACAGCTTCAATTTAGATATGTAAATATCTGTCTTTAATCTGAAGAAATAAAGCAAGGGTGCTGGTTCACTTGATGGGATGATGTCATGCTTCAGATTACGTCCTCATTTCCTGTTGGTGCTTTCCCAGACCGGGCACACGCTGCGTCTGACTATTGTTAAGCTCCATGTGACTGGTGAGCAAGCCAGCCAGAGATCAGGCGAAATCTCTATTTTTGTTTTGCCTTCTTAAATCGAGACTGACACACTAACATAAATAAGCACAAATATTTCCAGAAAGCTGCATTTTCAGGGTTTTCCCCCCGTTAATACAAAGAGCAGCGAGTTATTATTCCGTCAATGAGCAAACAAGAACACCCACAGCCATTTGTTCAGGGCAGCTTCCTGCCACAGCCGTGCAGCACATGCTCAAAACGACAGCCGCGCTTGAGGATGCACGCACAGAGCCCGGAGCACCAGCTCCTGCTTCCAGGGGGCTCTGGCAGCCCAGCCGCTGCCCCGCGGGACACCATGGCCACCCTCCCCAGCCGCCCCCTATCCTCGACCCCTCCTTATCCCTCCTCTCCCTGCAGGTACACGCAGCGGGCACACAGCCACCTCCGAACCCGGCGCCAGGAAACAATTCCTTTGTTTACATCCCCAGAACCAGGCTAATCTGCAGCATGCTCACCTTTGAAACTATCAGGGAGCACAAAGCAGAGCCGTACGAGTCACAGAAGGAAGACCCCAAACCCAGGGATGAAAATAATTTTTTCTTCAATTCCACAACATAGAGATTAAAAAAAAAAAAATAGAAAAAAACCCCCCGTGTCAGTGTTCAGCCTCCCCTCCTAAAGATAAATCAGAAGGACAATGTATATCTCCTTCCTGAAGCTTTGCTAATTTGTGCAGTTCTGCTAGCTGGAGGATTTGGAGGGAGGGAGAGTTAGCAAATTCTGCATCTCCACTGTGCCAGAAATTTTCCTAGAAGCAGAAGACTTTGTACCACATCCTCAGCTTGATAACATATTTTAAAAAATATTATGTGACAAACACAATCAAATCCATGCACAGTGACGGTATATGCAGAGAAACTGTTCTGTAGATGCAAACGTGTTCTTCACTGAGCTGCAGTGCCAAAAAGCTTCAAGTTGTGTGAGAAGGAAGGAAAATCAACTCCAGAAAAATAAAACGGTTACAGATTGTCATCAGTCAGTGCTAGTTCACTCTATCCTGATGCAACTTTCCTTCTTCATGAGAGGGCAGAGTAACAGAAAATTCATATCTGGAAAATAAAGAGTAGAAAGAGAGCAACTGGCTTATGCCTGACAGGAAATTTCTCCAGCAGCACAGAGAGACTCATTAGAATTTTTCCCATGACACACCACAAAAGATGGCTGGAGAAAACAAAGTGAGGTGGTGGAGCTCAGTATATTTCTTTGTCCTTGAGAAGCCTGGCCCTGCTGAATCTCACGGGCTAATGCATGCATAATTTGTGGCAGCTGATTAAGTTTATTGTGTTCCTGACTAAGTCGAGAGGAGTGAGGGGGAAAAAGAAACAGAGTTGGCTTTAATTAAAGCTCTGCAATTGTCTTTAATATTTACATAGTGTGCTGTCACAATTGATCCTGATTGAGACTTAAGATGCAGAGATGAAAATGACGCGCTGTAAGTCCCCAGTTGAGGAAACAAGAAAAGGGGCAGGCCCTTCCCCCCATCACTCCCAGCCAAATCAAAAGCCAGGGAAGAGGAATTGTGCCGAGGCACTTTATAAAGCCCAGAGCTCTGCATGGTCTCAGAGCAGCACACCTCCTTCCGCGCGCCGGTGAGCTGAAAGCGGCTGGTTGCACTTGGCACGGACCGGAGCATCCTCTGGCTTCACACGCCTGATCAGCTGTGAGCTGTTCCTCTGCTGCAGGGCTGGACACTTGGGGGAGGCTGGGAGAGCTGCTATGCCTGCTGAAGGTGTCTGGTGCTGTTTCCTAGGTTTAACTGAGAAGTTCTCCATGAGGAGGAGACCACAAGCTCCACGGGAGAAGGAAGCAATGCCACCGCAGAGGAGAGTAATCGTTCTTTAAGATCCATTCCACCAATGTCAGTTGTAAGGAGTTCTTCACATAGGAGGGCCACATGTAATGCTGTTGGAAATGACAGAACTGTCAGTCGTTCTTCAATTTAAAAGGAATGAGAAGTCTAGATCTGAATCAAAGACAGGAACTTCCTACAGCCTGGGCTGTGTTCCAGTCTGGGTCCAAGCGCTATATTTCAAAGCCACCTCTACAGTGCCCTGGGCTGCAGTCAACAGATCTCCTGAAGGCAGAATGCAGATGCTGGTAACCACTTGCCCATGCAGCATAGGTAGCTCCCAAAGACGTGTTTTAAGTGTCTGTGTGAGGTCTCTTTTGATTTGGGATTGCAGATACTTTGTTTGCAATTACATGCTTAAGGCGGGCACCGTTCTGCTCTCACTGATGCTGCAACCAGTTGGAATGGAAAATACGCATTGCAGTATCCCCCACGGAAAACTCCCTTCGGATTTCTCATTAACTTCCCTCATAGAAAATAATAAATAAGGAGAGTTTATTATTTACCAGAGATATTGATTTACCAGACCTTAACTTTATATTTTTATTGTTTTGCTTTAACTTTCTAGTCACAGCAGGACAGATAAAGCAAAAAGAAGTTTCTGTCCCTCCCTTCAGAGCACAGCTATGACTCACAAAGTTCATGCATTCACTTGGAAATATGGTGCTGCATCACTCTCTAACAGCAGTAACGTACAGAAACTGCACTGATGCTTGAGGCATCAGATAACCTATTTACTGGCAGGGAGGGCCTAAACTCGCACGGCTGTTTTCACTAGCTCCTGACTCAGAATACAGCAGGGATCTCTAGCAGACTCAGGAACTACTTAAAGGTTAATACTCTGGTCCAATTCATTATTTATATTCTTTTTTCTTCAGCATAAAAACTACAATGCTAGAAGAGCATAAGCATCATTAGATATGCAAGACACTACAAAATGCCTAGGAAACCATTTACAACACCTCTCTAGATGCCGTGCAATGTCCATTACGACAGTATCCAAAACAGTGCAGTTGTTGATACCAGCAAGAAGTTTTTGCCATAAATCATAGACCTGGTAGAAACCAGTGCTGGTGTAAAAAGAGACATTTTCCTAGAAGTTAATACCACTGAGGTTCAAGAACAAAATGTTGCTTGTCTGCTTCAGATATTTCACTTCAGTCAGTCAGGATTCGGCTTCTCTGTGTGGGGTCACCCTTTTGCTCTAGTGTAACCAGAGCATAAAGATAACTCACCAGGAACATGTGCAAATTTTCAGGAGAATTGCCAAGAGGGACATGAAGAACATTGTGGAAAGAGCATGTCTACCCTAACCTACATTGCTTGTTCTGAAACAGAAAGCTGTAAAAGTTTGAGGTTCAGCATGGGCTGATGCTTTATTCCGGGCGTAGGCACCCACTCAGTTCTGCAAAGGAAAAGAGCATAAAATAGGCTGGAAACTGCACTGTAGGTAGGAGTCAAATTGTAAATGGAAAGGCATATTTTCTGCTCCTTTTTGTTGCAAACAGCCTGTTTTATCTTAGCAGTTTGTATTTGGACTACATTTCCAGACACATAAAAGTTATGTGGGAATAAGGCAGCTGAAGAGGTGGTCCTTTTTAAAACTCTTTCCTTTTTATACGGTATTTCAAGGTAAAGATGAACACTGGTTGAGGTAGAAAGTCTGTCTGCAGCTCACCATCTGCCATTGCACGGGGTATTACACTTATTGGCTTTACTTAGCTGTTAATGAAACACTACCATCAACAGCTGCCATCACTCCCACTACAGATTGTAATAAACAATAGCCCATTTGGCTAATAGCCCTCATCCTCCTGCTCTAGAGAAAAATTAGCTAGGGAGTCTGCAAGGAATCAGTAAAATTGAGAGACGAGGAAAGATGGCTAGAACTTTGTGATTGATTTGACTATATCGGAACTGTGTTTTGCCCAGCCTTGAAAACCATCTAAAAAAAAAGTTTGTACATATATATATAAACTGTGGAGCAATTAAAATGACTGCAGTTTTAATTTTCCCTGAGATCTTTTCTATTGACTAGGGTGCTCAGGGATGGTCCACCAGCTGATTATAAAAAATCCACTCTACTTGTATAAAACTAAGAATTTATAATTGAGTATGTACTCAATTTCAGAATCTAGAATTTTGTCTCTTTCAGACGAATTTTTTCACCTTCTGATGTCTTTTCATAAATCAGCTTTGTTTTACCCCACTTTTAATTGAGTAATGAAATATTCTCTTCATTGTCTCTGAGATTTATTGACTCAGCAGATCTCTGCTTCTCTTTAAGCATCTCAATGAAGTTACCAGAGTCTCAAGGGTTCTCCAAAATTTCTGCTGGAAATTTGGCTGATCAATATCAGTTTGACTGGTCTTACTTTCAGACAGACAAAATACAACTTTTTAAAATATATCTTCAAATATCTACTTGTAGCTGTTGTTTCTAACCCTAAAGCTGAGTTCTTTATTATTCACACTTAGAAGAATAATATAGGTGGATCACTGTAAGTGTGATGAAATAATAATGTTTCGTTTTATGTGATGCTGTCGTAAAATTGGTAAGACACATTCATGGCTCAACATCTCCTCCAAATGAAAAGGAAATCTCCACCCAGGTACTTCACAGATCAGTGGGCAGATGAAAGATTGGGTAACTGGAACAACCAGCAGCTGTGCTGTGACACGCACATGAGTATAAATCCCAATGGAGATGCAGACGCAGAAAGCACAGAGCTACAACAGGGGCAGACTCTGTTTTATCCAAACTTCACTTAGACCTCCTTAACTGAGACATTGTGGAGAGAAGTACACTAAGAGTTCATGCAGTAAATGACTAGCCTAAGAATAGCTTTAGAGATACGGGAAACAAGCTGTTCTCAGAGCTATTCTAGAACAGTTGGCTATTTTCAGGCTCTCGTCTTGTTTCCTTTACTTATCTACTATATTTTAATTTTCTTCTTAAAAAAATCCACACCACATAATTCCAAACAATCAGCTATGTTTAGAATTCGAAATTTTCACTTTCATTTCCATTGTTCTTCACCCTGTACAAGAAGACTGGAGTGAGCAGACAAACAATTTTTTGAGCATATGAGACTGGCAAGACCAATACTAGAATAGCATAGTCAAATCTGTTATCTAAGTTTTAAAAAAAGATACTTGAAAATTGAAAAAGAGGCAGAAAGGAGACAGGAAAGTTTTCGGTTGGCCAGGGAAAATGTGTTACACTGGGAAAATGATGATCATCTTGCTCAGAACAAGGAAGTCCAGAACCTATTTGAAAAAGTATGCAGAAATTGTTTTCCTGGGATAAATGAGAAGCTAGAAATACTCTAGAAAAAATGAACAAACATTGAAATTTTATGCAGTTACGTATAAATAAACCTTATTTTCAGCCTTTTCTCTTACCAGGCTCATCCCTAGTCTCTCCAGTAAGGGACACAAATGCATGGAATGAACTAACAAAGGAAATAGCAACTCCTGCATATTTGACATCCTCAGATGGGGATCAAACTTGCGTTAACCAAACAGAAGTTACTGAAATCAGTATGCAAGTAACTGGATGAAGTTTAGGGACCTTTTATGGGGAAGAAGTCAAACGCAGAATATTTCATGGTCCTTTTTGGCTTAACATCTGTAGTTCTCCGCAGCCAGCATATGATATCTATATACTTAAGTGTTTTATTGACAACTTGAATTGCTAAAAATAAGTAAATATTCAATGTAGTGAATTATCTGCTTTGAAAATTCAGATGTCTCCAAGCAATAACTATGTACAAAACTACAAAGATATTCATGATTATTTCTCATAATGCAATGTGCTTTGGTGTCTTTTCCAAAGGTCCCTCTGGAACATGGAGTACAAGACTCCAACACTTAGCAGGAGAGCAAGCTGAGACACAGGGAACATAGGAACTATATTCCCACCTCTTCCATCACTCGCTTCAGCCACCTGCAGGACTTTTGTCTTTATGCCTTTTACGTTTTTCAGAATGATGGGAAAGGATCATTTTCTCACCTTTGCAATATACTTCGAATAATTTAAGTGGAGAATGATATCCAGGTGCCACACACGTCTGTCTGTACCACAAGAAAAAAAGAAATCTGAGTACTAAATATCTGAAATACACTAGGCAGGAACAGATTTAATGGGAAGATTATTCCTTCTCTTCCTCAGATCAGACCATTTGTTTGAAAGCATGAGCTACTTCATGTAACAGTCTCAACTGCACAGCTGGATCAGACCTGCCCTCAGCACTAAGAAAACCTCTTATTTTGTGGAGTTGCTCTAAGTGAAGGCACCCGCACATTTACTTTCACAGCACTGCGGCTGAGGCTTTCTGTACCACTCCAGAAATGGAGCCACTCTTAAGACCCACAAATGCTGCCCAGAGTGCAGATAAAGCCAGAGTTTGAGTTTATAAACATTTGAACCCCAAACTATCTAACACAAAATGGGCTTTTTCAGAGAATGTATCTGCGATGTTACTTATTGCTGAAAAGACTATGGACACCTGGTTTTCCTCGGTATTTCAGTCACATATTTGGCATTAGAACTGTCAGAACATGTTGCAATCACTCAGATGACTAATACATTAAGGTATTTTTGTGGCAGAGAGCTGGAATACTTCCCACATTTCCCCTTTTGTCTTTTCAATAAAGACGGATTATCCCGTTCTTTCTCATTCCCTGTTAAGTCCCTAAAATGTACACTTCATCAAAACACAATGTCCAAGGATGTTAAGAGCAATACAGCATCTACAGTCCTCCCTAGATTGGACACTCTGTGTAATCTGCTTTTCTGGGAGTTCATAGTCATGTGAGGATGAACCAGGAATCGGCTTACAGGAACAAGGCATTGTATGTTTGTTGTCCCAAGACCAGCACTGCTTGAGTTCCCCTGCTGTGAAACGGGAAGCTGAGGCTAGAGTGCTCTCAAAACTCAGAGGCTGGTGTCAGCCGGAATCTTGATGGTCACCCAGAGGCCTTTCAGGCTTGCCATGCTCAGATCAGGCAGCTTCTGAGATTCATCTCAGCAGGGATCGAGTACAGCTCCATGAAAACAAGCTCAGTTTCTAAAGTACAGTAAAAGTAGGTTGTTTTTTTTTCCCCCACATGAGAGCAATCATAGATATGTCTAGGAAACTGAAATTCAAAGTCCAGCTTTAGGCCTCACATTTCCAAATAGTCAAAATTCACTCTTGTCTCTTCTCCCCCAGTTCAGCATTGACCTCTGAAGGCAAATCATTCATAACTCATCCCGTGACAGGAAAGACACCTTTATTTAAAAATTTGCACAGCCTTTCATTTGATATTAGTTGTACATGAAGAACAGAAACCAATGACCACTTTAATTGTCTGAGGATTTGTCCCCATCTCTAAGGCAGGCAAGCCTACACCTCTGACAAAGCTTGCACTTGCCTGCCTACCCGCAGGCACCTTCCCTGCCAAGGGACCAGCTGCCTCAAGGGGGACACAGGCCTTGCAGGCTGCACAGCAAAGCTTAAGTATTACAGGGTTTACAATTGAGCAAGTTGGTGCAGACCTTAAATAGTCTTGGTCTTGCTTTTGGGATCCAAAAAGTTTTGGGATTTTGGCTCAAGACAAAAAAGGATTCTATCTTGACCAAACCCCAAATGTTTACAAACACAAAAGGACTGTATCTGGATAGAATGCAAATTCTGTTCTTTCCTGGTCTTCTGTGGTTTTGCTCTGCCTCTTCTCCAACAGCTCTGTAACACCTCACAAAAGTTATTGCCTTCCTCTCCTCAGCTTTTGCCTGGGCATGTGCACAGGCAATCTTTGTTTTATGGAGGTGTCGAAGGTCACACTAATCCCTATTTTTTGTGTTACAGAATGAAATCTTCGTTGCTGAAAAGGCTTTGGCACGCGCCACACAATTTCTTTCCAAAGATTTGGTACTCTGTGTCGACTTTATTCTTTGTGGAATTTATTGTTTGTGGCAAGAAGATAATTTTTCAACCCATTTCTCCTGCACACCAAGGCCCTGATTCAACAAAAGCTTCTGGAGTCACTCAGGTAAGTAATCCCATAGATTTCTGCTGTGAGTAAAGGTAGCTGTACAAACGTGCCATGGCTTTGCACTCTTCTGACATATTTTGGACAAACACTGATCTCCTCTTGATATAAATCCAGGATAGATTAGTTTAATAGATTTTCTTTCTATTCAATGAGAATGGAAATACTAAACAGAATAATAAATAGCATAATATTAACTAATGTTATAGAGCTGAAAAATCTTACTTTTAAACACAGTGGTTGATGTTTTTATTAATAACTTCAGGTATACATATTCCCCCTTTAGAGTGATCAGCAGCTTCAGGGCCTTTTGATTATTATTATTTTGTATCCTCTCTGTTTTAATTATAATGCACTTTGCACTCCTATATCAATTTTCATCTGAAATCTGAAATTACTCTGCAAGGATGAATTCATTAAACCTCACAACGTCCCTCTGAGAAAGCTGTTTAATAATACACCCATGTTATGGATACACAAATTCAGGCACACAGATATTAAGTAATTTTCCCAAAGTCACGGAGTAAATCAATAAAAATGAACAAAAAGACAATTTAAGGGACTCATGCTTCCAGGTCACACAAATATGAATGTTAAGAAATATCCTCATAGATAACATAGAGCTTGCAGGCTCCCACTGATGTGAAACCAGCTTGAGGTACCCATTCCCATACTGCCTGCCAGACCACAGATTCCTCTTCTTGATCCAAGTGTTTCAACCAAGCTGCTATGACAACCATAGGGTAGCATCACTGCCACCACACAGCAGATTAGATGGAAAGAAAACAGAGCTTTTGGGTTTGCCTGTGCAGGAGCTTTAATTTTTTTTTCTCTGATGAAGTTCATCCCCATAACGAACTGGAGCACAGGAGCAGGAGAGACTCGGTGGCTGGAGCTAGAGCCCCTCTCCCTACCTACAACCAGCCCTGGCAGTGGATTATTTCATTGTACCCCAGATCCAAAAGCACCTAGAAAATCTGTGGATGCCACATTCCTGGAAGTGTTCAAGAACAGGCTGGATGGGGCTTTGAGCAACCTGGTGTAGTGGGTGGCACCCCGGCCCATGGAGGGGTTGAAACTAGATGGTCTTTAATGCCCCTTCCACTCCAAACCAGTCTATGATTCTATGATTCAATCTGCTCTTAATGTCCAGGAGTCTGTTGCTGCCTTTTCCAACAACCCTAAAGTGTAAAGGACCCCAGGATACAAAGGAGCTTGGCAGAGACAGATAAATTCTTATTGCCAAAACTTCTGTTCCTCCATTGAAAACACTGCTGGTACATGTTCATCTGATATGGTGGCAGGTTTTGGGGGTCTTCTCTTTTGCTCAGGAATTGAACTCACAAGCCAGGCATGAGTGCATGGAGGTTGTAGTGCCTGTGCAGCATCACAAGTCCTGCAAATGCAGGCCCATGATGTTGGGTATGGTTGAGACAGTCTGCACCTACGGCATTGGTTGAAATCTGTGGGTCCTGAAGGTGCTGAAATAGCTCTCCAAACTGGATCAGCACTGTCGACTAACTGCTTCAGGTAGAACTACACCCAGTTACAGGTAGAATTACACCCAGTTAATAAAGCTCCAAGCACTTTCAGAGCTTCATTTATTCTCTCTCAGAAAACAACCTCAATTACGGTCCTATATTGACCCCCGCTCAACCTTTCTTCTCTCCTTTTTTTCCTCCTTATTTTTCTCTCAAATGCTACAGAAATTGCTCTCCTGGAACATGAAAACCAATGTATGCAAATTGTTACCATTGCCGTGGTGCCACTATATTGCTGAGGTAGTTAATTACCAGGATATTGCAGTTTGTCTGCTCTCTATCCTCTTGTGCTGCTCCTAAAAGGAAACAAAGGAAACGACATCAGAGAGACAAAGACAGAACTCAGTCCCCTATTAATAACCACCATAAAGGAAATAAAGGAATAAAGGCCTTTTGCAGCACACATGGCATACAGCTTTGTATGGCACAGATGTTGAAGAGGTTCTTGGAACTGTGTCTGCACCTGGCCATGTTATTCATCAAGAGATAAACCTTGAGATCCTTGCTTAATTTACACTGAATTGCTGTAATGCCAAAAGGAATTTCACAGTAGTGAGATCTAAGTGAAAACCAAGGCCAGTGGCAAGAGCATTGCTTGGACTAAGACAATGCTTTTAGTCCTGATTCTGCCACTTTCATGCAGCTATCACATTTGCAGGTGACTTTAACTGCTCTTGCTCTCCTTTTTTGTCAAAAGAAGTGGTAACTTTGTCCCTCAAAAAGTATTTTGGGATTTACCTTAGCACTGAAATTCTCATTTCCTGGTGTGTCCCAACAGGGCAATATGTTCTCAATGACTGAAAAGCCAGGTCCTCACAAGAGGTAAGTAATATCATCACCAGACTTTTCATGCTCTCTGCAATCAATGGTCACTTTGCTGAAAACCAATGACAGAGGATGCTCCTAAATAAAAATGACATAATTTAGCCTTAGGAAGCATACAGAGACTTGATTAAAAAATCAAAATCAAGAAGCCCTATGCATTCTAATAACTGCATAATTTTAGAGCTGCTCTGTGGGATTTAATAGTAATTTTAAAAGGATGCTTTAAACTCTCATATTGAATACACAATTGTCATTGCATTTAAAGGGTATTTATTTTAAAATTGTTTCTATTGATCTTGTTCAATCTCTTTATGATCACACTTGGGCTGGTCCTTCCTGGTTTTATAGGACGCTTCCATAAAGACCAGGATGTCCCTGTAGGTGACACCCATTAAAAGGGTCAGTTGTTTTGAAATAAAGGGAAAGAGATAATGACAAGGCCCAGCTCTCACTGAGGGTGTAGGCACCAACACCCCACCTCCTCTTATCTCCAGCCAATAACGCTGTGTGGTGATGATGTAATGCTTGCATTCAATGCTGCTCCAGGCAGCGCTTCGGTGGTTTGTAATTCTCCTTAAAGGAGGCAAAACTGGGAGGCTTCCCTCTTTGTTCTGCTTGTGCAAAGGATCATTTCAGATCTTTACAGTTACAGGGAAGGGGAAGTGGGGAAGTGTGCCAGTGCTCAAGCTTTGCTTCCCGTCCGTGTTTTGTAACACATAAGTGAGTTTGAAGTGTTTTACTCATTCAAGTTAAACAAAATCTAAGCAGGTGGTTTGGTTCCTGCTGTAGACGAATCTCAGGCTGGGTTGGTTCTGAAGGCTTCTGAGTAAATTTAGGAAACTGCAATTTTTAAATCACTCACAAATCAGTTCACTCTCCTTTCATCA
>VZRR01011209.1:151736-224149 GCA_013398015.1 Oreocharis arfaki | reverse complement strand
AAAAAAAAAAAAAAAAAAGATTTTGTGGCTTAATATTTAAAACATATCAGTGGGGGAAAGACCACAGAAACAGCTTTGTTTTCCTCAGCCGGTGTATTCTGCAAGCATTTCAGTCGCGCCTGCGTATTTCCTTTGACAGGAGGAACAGCTCCTCCTGTTGAGGCCAGCGCTGCCACCATACGCAGTTGGTGTGTGGGGCAGGCTCCGCTCCTGGAACAACAGCGCGCTGCCAGCTAAACCTAGGAAGCAGACTGTGAATTACAGACAACATTTTGGGAGGAAGGCAGTAATTTTTTTTTTAGCTCAGGCCGCAGGCTACCTCTGCAGGCTTGTAAGAGTGGAAGACGCCTTGTTACCAGCTGAATATACTTGGTGAGAAGTCAGGACAAGGAAAGGAGGGCTTGTGCCCAACAAGCCTGATCTCAACCATCACCAAAGACCCCCTGACTGTACCCAGAGCAAGAGCCATCCTGGTGGCATTTTTCCATCACTCTCCTGACTGTAAGAGTGATTTAAAATGGATTAACTGCCCTCTGTACTTGCACATCACCAACTGAATAAATTGTCCTTGGCTGGCCGAACATTTTAAAGTGTTCATTTTTCTGCTAGAAAAAGTATTTCTCCCTTCCATCAAGTGCAATTACCCCAACCATCTCTTTTAATTGCTGTATTTCCAGAAGTAATATTCTCTAGGGCCTTTCTTGCCAATGCCAGTGGATGTTTTTTAGGGGATTATATTGACCTGCTGGGGCTGACACCCATCTTTCATCTGCAGAAAGCCTGTGTTAAAACTTCATGGACATGGATGCTGGGATGGCTCATGGGCATGGGGGGAGGGGGCAGAAATGGAGATCCAGAAACATACATGTGAATAGCAGTTCTGCCTCTTGAACTAGAGCCAAAACTCCACAGATGCTCAGCTGGATGAGTCCATATGGAGCCTCTGGGGCTGAGAGCCATGGAGATGTTACTCGTTTCTGAGATGACTTCCAGTGTAATTGCTGAAGTAGCCCCTTTTCTTTATCTCAGCGGGAGTTACAGTGGGAGACTAGAGATACACAGCTTGGCTGTTATTTTATTCTACATCCAGACTGACAAGGGCAGTGGGAAATCAAAATCTGCTGCCTCTTTACACAGCTCTCAGCTCCAGTGTGATGAGGAGGAATGAAAGAAGTGGGAGCATGTTCCCTATTTGCGGCACATGTGCTTCAACTCGCCCAGATACATAGATGAAAGTCCAGTGAAAAGAATAGAATGAACAAGAACTTAAGGAAAACCCACTTCCAAGTGTGGAGTCCAATAGGACTTCTTCTTAAAGGCAAGAAATGCACTGGCTTTGTACAGCACATTTTGAGAAGATTCGACCACTAGAGATTAAACAGCTTCTGTAAAAAAAAAAAAGAAAAAAGAATAAAACCACTGTGTTCAATTAACCTTGAAAAATGAATTTGAACTGTTCTTCGATTTATATCAAATGCACATTACAGTAGGCTTTTAAATGTCTGTCTACTTTCTATCTGTAGTCAGCTTGGTAAAAGATGTATTTTCATTGCACAGGGGTTCCTCCCTTGCCTCTTCCCTTTCTTCTCACTCAGTAGAAAAGGCATTTTGGACAGACTTCCTCATTTATCTCCACTGCATTTGTTTTCCAACATTAATGTAGCATTACTGTTGGCAGTACAACTTGCCTCCTCTGCACTAAGTAACACATCATGAGTGTGCAGAGCCATGACAAAGATGTTCTTCAAAGTGTTCACTGATACCCAAGTTGCAACACTGAACATTGGTGAAAATACTTGTCCATCCACTCCTGGGGGTCCTGTTCTGTAAAAGAACTATTCTTTCACATTTGTGTTGTCCCTGCAGGAACAGCCAGGTGCTAATTCAAGGATGGTTTAGCCTGTCTGAGTTAGAGGGGGTTATAAAAAGCCACCTGAAAGATTGCAGGTGGAGAATAAACAGTCAACTCTCTCTTCCTGCCTGTTAGGTTACTACTTAACTTGATCCTTATTCCTGAGTACAGAAGGGAAACTGATTTCCCTTCATGCTGCATGAAGGGAAATGCTGCAGAAAGAGTGGAGAAGAATGAAAGTACATTGCTAAGTGGGATCATCTGAAATTTTCCTTCCTTCCAGCAGCCTGGAAAGGAACACATGTAGCCTCTAAAATTCAGAATAGGATCCTGATTTTGATGCATCTCAGTTGTTGTAGGTTTTTAAACCAGCAGATCTGGACCAGCTCATGACAGGGATGGACCTATGCACAATACCCTGATCAGCTCAGAAATCGACTGTTGCTCGACCTATGTAGATGTGCCAGTATGACCTTTGATTTGGGCCTGTGTTTGAGTCATATTTTTTATGTTCAGTAGTGGTTCCTCCTACAGGAGAATACTGTGAATAAGACCTGATGGTAACAGAGTCTGATCCCTGGAGCATCTACAGGTATTTAAAACTTTAATTTTGAGGAATTGCAAAAACTGTCGCTTCTGTGGGAGGAGGAGAGGAAATAAAGCCTCCTGCAGAAACCAGAGTTGATATACTGTCAGTCACGACCTAGAGGGGAACATCTAGAGGAAAAAGAGAAATACTTTTTGGCAAACTGGTGAGATAAGAACTAAGTCACCCAGGCCAAGAGAGTCAAAATAGATACAAGTTGTCATGAGAAAATAATGCTCAGGGGAAGGAGGATGATATGCAGACATTTAATTTGCATGAACAAGGACAGACATATGGAAGGAGAAAAAGGCTCTGCAAAAGAAGGTGAAGGAGCAAATAAAGAGTGATGGGAAGCAGTGAAGTCTGTTTATGGAGGGGCAAAGCACCCACCTGACAATTTGGAGTACATCACTTTGAGGACGACCTTCTGTATCTTAGTGGAACCTGCTTTCCTGAAATGCATGAGCTCTCAGCTCCTGATAGCCAGGGGTTCTTTAGAAAGGCAAGCAACATCATTAGTGGTTTTGACCTTCTCACATAAATGAAGATAAATTGCATCACTACTGCCTCAAATGCCTCCTTGAAGTAGAGTTGGCTATGACTTCCTCAATTCAGAAGGAAAATGGGAAATTTTGATATAGGAGAGAGGCTCCTGATGCCTGAAAGAACGTGCAACTTCAGGATAGGCAGTGCAGCTTCTATAAATGGGATTTTCAAGGGGTTAAAGAGCAGGTTGCAGGTAGGATATGGCACAGGAAGGAACCATGGACATTTATTAGCAGGGAAATGGCCATTGGCAAAGAGACTAAGATATCACAGTGAGAAGGAGGGACAACAAATCCTAGTCATCGGCTGTTCGGTGCGTGACTATAAGCAGGTTGTAGCTGAAGTGCTTTTCTCATCCCATTATCCTCTGGAAAATATTTCCCCTGCCCAACACAGCCTCACATGTCCATTACATAAAGAGGGAACAGTCATACCCTGTCACAGCTCTCTACCACACCTGCATCCAACATTAGGGCTACAAAAGCTCATCTTGTATTTCACGAATCTGACCTATAAAAAAGCCTAAGCTTTTTAGCTCTACGATTGCAAGTGTATCCTTCTGCCCTTGTTTCATGTAACTTCTTTGTCACTAGTGGCAATATTCTATCTTTCCTTCTCCATATCCTTTCAGCACTACCTACTGATGTAAAAGCACCTCTTCAGAGTCTGTTCACTATATGCTACGTTGTGTCTGTGCTTTTCCCTCAGCAAAACAATCTACCTACTGAGTTCCTTTGCCCTGCAGGGATCAGTATCACACCCTTGAAAGAAAATGAGACAACACTAAGGGGAAAGGTAACAAACAACAAGGGGAAACTCAGTGACCACAGAAACTGGAAATCTGAAAATGAGACAGCACTGACCTGTTCTTCTACACAGAGACATCATCATTTGCCTTGACTAATGAGACGTGTGCCACAAAATGAGCAAAACCTGAGATTCAGCTGCACTGAATAACCTCTTGTGTGAGCTGCACTAATAGGTAAACATCACCTGGTGAAGAGGGAACAGGCTTAGCAAGCACAGCAGAAGTTGCCCGTGATTATTACATGAGAGCTGGAAACAAACAGTGTTTATTTAAAAGGATGCAGACAAGGGCTTTTTCAAAATTCTGAAAATAACCATCTCTGTTTACTGTTTTTACAAGTCACCTCGTGGAAGATTGAAATTGAAACATGGTTCCCTAGAACCCTCTCTGCTCACCATTTAACAACCCTCACTTTGTCTGTTGGGGTGTGAAGGTGGGGATCACTTTGAGATCAGAGAAGGACATTTGTGCTTTGTGCCAGCAGTGAGTGTTTTTTTTTTTACTGGGACACATTTGAGTGGCACAACTTAATAGCACCATGAACATTGGCAAGGCAAAAGAATCAGTCACTGACACAACAAACAAGAACAACCAGCACCAGAATTATTAGTTCTCAAAAGTGATGTGAGAATATTAGATAGAAGATATGTACAGCTGTGAGCTTCACTGCACTAGGGAGCTATGACTAGCCACTATAACCCAGGTGGCTGGAAGCTTCTAGGGTTTCAGGATATGCAGCAGCATATCAAAAGAAGACTGAACTTCCATTAATGTTAATGGAAAAGCTTTTATTATCTTCAGTAGTATGGGCACAGTCCTAGCTGAGCCAGCTTTGCTGGGCACTCTGAGACAGGCAAATCCAAAAGATAATGACTTACAGCACTGCCTGGGTGCAGCATGTAAGACACGGCATTGTGCTCTGGGTGGAGAGGCAAGCAAAGGACAACAGCATGTGATTTTGAATCAATGGGGAGAAGCATCAAACAGAATGCGATACCCAAGCTGCAGATTGGCCAGAGAGAGAGCAATATCTGTCCTGCAGGGGAAAAACGTTCATCTGAGATTCAGATTAGTTAAGAACACGCGGCATGAGTAATGTAGTCTTATTTATCCCAACTGTTTCATTCATTCCTGTTCCAAAGGAAGGAAGTAAAAACAGCAACTGATAATGTTTGGGGGTTTTGTGGCACTGCTCATTTCAAATTAAAAACAGTAATTTAAACATTTTGGTACAAAGGATAATTTATACAATGGTCACTGAACCACTGAAATGCACCCTTCTCAGGAATAATATTGTTTGAAGTGGCAGAGGGAAAAAGTGTGTTTGGTGAAAAGATGATGATACAAATAGCTGTTCCAATGAACAATGTCAGGAAATGCCCTGTGACCACACAGGACTGCGAGGCCCCCTTCACCTAAGGCAGCATCCAGAAGACACCTGTATTGTACACCTCTGGCCTCAGCTTCCCTGTAGAGAAGAGGGGTTGAGTCACAAAAATGAAAGATATTTTCTTCTGAAAATAGTTCCTTCCTGCTGAAATAGCCCCTGAACACTACAAGGAAATGAAGGAGGGAAAGATTTAAGTAGCATCCAGATACAGAATCTGGGATTGCCAAACCAGTATTGGTAGTTCTCAAGGGACCCCAGTATGTAGTTAAAGGCCTGCTGTGCTGCTTATGTGCACAATACAAAGGCAGTGATTGTCTCTTTCTTAATAATTAGCACATTACACTTATCAGAAATTACTTTTATCTTCAGCAAGAGAGCCATTAGCTCCCTACATCTCAGCATTCATTGAACCAAGACACTTGATTCCAGCAATGAAATTACTGAGTGCCCCCTGGATGAATGCAGAGTGGCACTTGGCTGAGAAGGGCACCTGTTTTCTGTCTTGTCTCAGGGCTAAGGTAGCATTTCTATATCCTTACTGCTGCCTTGTGGTGTAGTGTAGGACAAAAGATGAAGCAGGACAACATGGAGACCATGCAATGGAAGGAAGAGGTTTGGCTTTTCTAGGATGTCTTTGAAGGACAAAGCAGAGAGAAGGAAAAATGGCTTCAAAGTAGAGAATTAATTCCTAACATCATCTAAATGAAACAAGCTTCTCCCCATTTATGCTGTTAGGATTTTAATGACTTCTTAAACAGGTTAATCCAAGAAGTAACCAAGTAAAAAGAGAGGATTGTCATTGCTGAATACTTCTTGTATTCTCCTATTTCTGCCTCTGTGACTACAAGCTGTTTCCTGATAGCTGAAGGAGATGTGTCAGCTGGTGCTGGCGTATGACTCATGGGGAATGCAATGGGCTGGGCAAGACCTAAGTGGCTTCACTAAGTTAGAATTCTTCCATTACATGAGAAGAAAAGAGCTGGAAGACATTCCTGCCCAAAGCACTGCTCCACTCTTCCGCTGCCTGAAATACCACAGGAGACAAACCCAAGAGAAAGAGAAACCCTGGGCATCCCTGAGCAGAAGACCTCCTTGGGACTGTTCATTGTAGGAGATGGGGCTTTCTTGTGTGCAACATGGGTAGCAAGCTCTGGAAAAGGACTGGCATGAGTATTGGGCAGACAGCGATGCTCAAGGCTCACGCGGATCCTTCCCAATCTCCGAGGAGCTCTTCCCGTGTCCACTCATTTGTAGTGTCATCATATCCCACCGAAATAGCAGAGGGGTAGTTGATCATCAGCTTCAGCAGATCAGAGGCAGCCACCACAGGCCAGTCACTTGGAGTTTGTCACAACCAGTGCTGGTTGAACCAGATACTGTCTTAGGCGGTCTCTCGGAAAAAGCTCTCTACTTTGAAAACTTGATTTAGGCATAAAAAACCTCAGCAATTTCTATCTTACACCAGACTAGGTTAATCCTTAGGGGGAAAATATTTTGTATATACGCAATACATAGATATTTCATCTATGCCTCCTGTGAGTGACTGTCTACTTACCCAGTGGGTGATGCTGGCCAGTTATAAGCATATTATATATGCGTCCTCAGCACTGAAGGCCTGCTTAATATGAGGTGTCTGATTGGCATCAGGACAGAGATGTCCAAGCCTCTTTTTTCTGCCACAGTCCCTCAGCCTCAGACAACAAAGTAATATTTTATTTTTGACATTTAAAAAACCCAAGCCGTGCACAGCTAAGGTAGCATTTGCACACATGTAAATGTGTCATCTAGCTAGCTTTGCTTCATTTTCTCCCACTTTCAGAAATTAAACTTCTGGGAAGCATTGGCAACTTTTGCATGACATTTGAGTTAAAAGGAACAAAACAACACACTCAACAGTGAATTTGATTGCAGAATGATTATTGTGTGACTCACCCCTTTAGGTATAATAATGGAGAGTTTATAAAGTATGCACTTGGGCTCTGGGCTGCCCACCTACACTCAATTTCCTCTGACTGTGGAATGTCCTTTGGCAGCCTTGCAGCTAACCAATACCCCGGAGTCTGAGGAAAACGTTATAACTTGTATGGTATTATTGGTCAAAAGGCTGTGGGCTCATATTTCAGCCAGACAGCACAAGGTTACTTGTAAAACACAACCACACCCTGTGAGAGAAAAGAATTCATAGGGCCATGAATGGAAAATGTGTGCTCAGACAATAGAGAGATGAATATATTAAAACTCCTAGATAGGTATCACATGAGAAGCAATTTTTCCCCTTCTGCCACAGCACTTTGACTCACAAGCCAAGCAGCATGGTAGCTAAAAGAGGAGCCTGCCTGGCTACAAACCTGTATTAGGTGACATACAAGTGTTGAGTGAAAGACTGCTCCTTAATTCAGCTCCCGGGGTGCTGTGCCCTAATGCACATCCACCGCTCTACATCGTGCTCCCAGGGGAGCTGTGACCAAGCCTGCAGAAATCCCTTGCTGGACATTCAGCTCATTTCTTGTCAGACCAAGTGGAGGGTGCTGTAACAGTATTGTCCTTCACTTCTGGCATCCTTCTTTAGCTGGATGTCCATCAGCCATCTTGGAGAAGAGATCTGTGCTCAGCCTGCTTGTGGCCCTCACAGTCATTCAAAGTAAGCATGACTGTATGCAATTCCCAATCATCTTTGGTTCACTGAGGTACATCTCATACCTTCTAAGTAATTTGGTCTTCCTACATACAACTTTTCCTGGAGTCTCTTCTAAGGGAACCAAGCCACTCGTCTCTGGAGACGAAGGCTTCTCTTCTTGTCCTGCCAGTCTCATGTTCTCAGCCTGTCAGTCACAGTACAGCCATTAGTCCCAAAAGCTTCTGTTTGGTTTTTGCATCTCTTATATAGGGGTATTCTGCTTGACTCACTGCACAGATAAGCACTTTATCAAAAACAGTTCCATGCTTCTTATGCATAAATCCTAAGAAGTCTTAAGAGTCTTCCTCAGCCATGACACCAATTCACTGTGTTTTGTCAGAGCAGTGGACCCAAAAGAGAAGTGGTCTTTATTTCAGTAGCAGCTGCACTGGCCTGAACTCAGTAGCATCTAGTAAAATCCCAAGTGATAGCATTTCAGAAAGGACACACTAAATATCAACATGAAAAGTCCCAAACTGGGGACCTTGCAAAGACAGAAGAATCAGTGTGCAGCAGAGCACTGCAGCAGAGTACATTAGCACTGCATAGTCTGAAGCAGCAGGCCTATAACACCCAACTGGCACATTCTGTGCCTCATTTTATGTTAAGGAAAAACGAAGTTTCACTTCTAACTTTGGGCACACTGAACGATTCTACATTTAGATAGACATTGAACCTCTCACTTTTTGCTCAAACATTAAAAATAAAAAGTCAGGTTTTTGTTTTATTTTTAAAAGAATTAATAGAATTCCAATACTGGGTTTGTTTTGTTTGGTTGTTTTTTTTTTCCCCCCTCAGGATACTCAGACTCATAAAGCTCTATCTGGAAAACTGCAAACAGGCAGTGTGAAAGAAATCTGCAGGCTTGACCTTGCTGCTAACCTACTCTGGGAGCATCTCCTTTCTTCTTCTCCCCTCTCGCCTCTGTAGACAGACAGAGAAAAGAATGGCATTTCCCTGAGTTTGTAGAGGATCTGAGCAACTTTTTTTTCCTGATGATTTGTGACCTTTGAGCTAAAGATTAACACAGCTTCAACCCCACCCCAAACCATGCAAATACCTCTAACCCTCTCTAACCCTCTGCTCGATACAGAGCAGAACCTTCTGCCAAAGCTGCAGATGTTAAAAAGGAACCTATATTGGAAGGGGTAGGGTTAAGGAATGCTGCTGCTCCCAGTGGAATTGCTTGCTCCAAAGTAGCCCTTGCTCAGCAGGGTAGATCATTCCTTCCTGCTGTCCAGTTTCCATAGCCACGTCCTCTGCACAAACTCCTGTGCTGATGTAAACTCAGCGCTAGTATAGGTAAATAAACACTGAGCTGCTGGGCCCACCCATCTGCTTCAACACATTAGGGTGCAGCTACAACACACTGGGTGCCTTCTGAGCAGAGGAGAATCCAATTCTTTTCCCTTTCAGTATTCATTTAAAGCAACAGGTAAAGGGCCAGTTAGGTGTCAACGACCCAAACAATTGCACGGTCCTGTTCCAAAACCTCCTGAAAGCAGTGGAAGGACTCCCACTGCCTTCAAAAAGGCCCTGCCTGAATGGCAAAGTGAAATGTTACAGAGAATGCTGTACATCTTAGTTTATTTCCTTTATGGAATCAGGTTCCGCCTTTTATACACATGCTGGTAAACTTTCCCATGCAGCCACCTTTTTTTTATACCTCCTTATCTTTTGCCTCCCTGCTTTGAAAAAAGGCTGATATCACCTGGTTATTTTTCAGTGCTGCAGCTTAGTTGTGATTTCCTCTTGCTGCCACAAAGCAAAACAGAGAACACTCCCCTCTTCCAGGAACTTCCAGCACAGCCACGTAGTGGGAAGGAGCAGGCTACCAAGCTGCACAGTGACAAAGGTGCGCTGCTGGCACTCCACACTAACCACTTCACCTGCTTCACCTGCATTGAAATTTTTTGTCTTTTGTTAAGCTGGAGGGCAGCCTTGCTCTTTAGAAGGCTGCTCAACTGCCCCTAAACCTCTGCACAGACTTCGTGTTACTTTGTTTTTTTTATGAAAATCAAGATTTCTGTTTAGTTTTTTGACAATGTTTTGTATTTTAGGACTACAAAGCCATATATCATGGCACTTCACACAATGTTACTTGCTTTACTAAAGGAAAAATCCCAGAGCTCTCACATTTCAGCTTAATCTTTTCCCTTCCCCAGAACCCAGATGACAAAGGACTTGACAAATGCAGGGATGATCTTGACATCTGCACCTGTGATGTAGAAAAGGAGCTACAGTGCTCAGCAGCAAAGCTGCTGCAGTGTTATGTGAGGAACTGAACAGATCCCCTTCTCCATCACAAACTCTCTCTGAGACAGTCAATGGGCTGCCCATTATCTCCTGTGTTTCAGTCAATGCTAAACACAATGCTAGTGCTTTAAAACGCAGAAAGTAGCAGTAATAGACTATCATATCAATGTTCTGCTTCACTGGCGCTAATCAGACCTTTTTAGAACAAGCAATAAAATTTTGCATGGGGATTATATTACTCAAGGACATTAAATGCTGGGGAAAAAAAAAAAAACAACAAAACAAACAAAAACACAGCAATCCCAAACCACCAACCCACAAACCAATTTTCGAGTCGTTTACAAAAAACCTGCTCTTATTGTATAGGAGTTGCTTTCTCAATTCAGATTAAAAAAAAACCACGAACCCAAACAAACAAGAAAATATCATCTCTTTCAAACAGAGAACATCGTCAAATAATTGTCTTATATGTGTGGGCACATACTCACGTGCACATACCTGTAAAAATTGCATGTGTCCCAGCATCAGAGGACAGCTAGTTTAGTAATGGGATGTGTTGCTGCTAATGCTGCAGCGTGAAGGGCAGCCCGTCTTACTGGCAATGATGTAAGAAGCCAAGCGATTTCAGTTCTAGGAAACCTTTTGCCTCCTGGAAGGCTGTAAACAAAAGGGAAAATATAATGTTTGGTCAGAAGATTGTGATGTTGTGGTAAACAGATAATCTAAGCAATCAGGAGCATTTTGTCTGATTTGTGCAAAGCTGTGGCTGAGCAGTTATAAATTATATCACCATATTCAATTACTGGAAGCAACACTTCCTGCAACCTTTGCAGTCTGTAGGGAGATATCCCAATTTCAGATGTACCTTTGTTAACCACTGCGGTAATTTTTCCACTTGAAGGGGAATAATAGGATTTGTGCAGAGCAGGAAGTTCAAAAAGTCTCTCAACCTGAAGTGTTAAAACATTTGACCATATTGGTGATCTTTAAACTCATGACAAATACAGAGTGTAAATAGACCTCCTGGAGATACTTTGATTGATGTGCACAACTAATAAGAACATTTCCAGTTTTCAGCTATTCTAAAATGCTGATTAAGTCAAAGCAAAAATATTTCATAAAAATGTACAGATTTTGATAAAGATTGTAACAGAAGGTCTTGAAGTTTTAAGGTGGATTCTAGCCATTTTTTTCAGAGACAGCATGAACTGGAAACCTCATCTTATCCTTTGAAAAGCTTTGAATTTATTCCAAAGCAGAATTGGAAGCAGAATTTAACACTTCAAAACTTGTTCCAAAGAGTTGAGGTCTTGGTTGGAGGCTGTCCCCTAGTGAAAAAGGACACCTGTGGTGCATATTGTAGCCAGGAATTCACTCAGGATTGTATATACACGCAGACACACTCATGTATGTGTGTGTGTGTCAGAAATGGTAGGCCTTATTAAAGAGCCAAATGGGACACGTGTCTCATTCTACTTTGTAAAGAATCCTGTAATGCATCTGGCCAACAACTGCAGAACATCTGTGCACCACGGGTGAGCGCTGCTGTAAAAGTAAGAACCGACCGGATTGCAAGCTGACACCTCAGGGCAGTCAGTGCTCCAAAAGGTACTGCACACTCAGGAAAATCAGCTGTCATGGTGACACTTTTTGCAAGGCCAGTGGGGATACAATGGTAAATAACACTCCTTGACAGGATATCATCCAAAGCAACCTCAGGCACAAAAGCTTATCCTGGCCGCTAAGCTACCTGCTGTGTCTTCTTGGAGAACCAAGGCAGGAGAAAGAACCAAGGAACCAAGGCAGGAGAAGCTAGAGGTGTTGGACACAGAAACATCAACATCAAGGAGGTTGAGAGTAGCAATGAAGCAGGGTACCTTGAAGCCAACTTTTGTCTTGACCTCCTTAGTAGCTGGGAGTGAACCCTGTCAAGCAGCTCGGCGGTCACTCCTGGGAGTTTGGCATTCCTCTGTCCTACCTCGTAGATATGATTCCTGTCATCTCTACCTCGGGTCCTGCTGTACTGCATTGCACGAGCCTTTGCTCCAGCTCCACCTCTCTCATCTCAGATTATCCCAGTCCTATCGTTTGTGTCCCAGCACCTTACTGGCATTCCCAGCACTAATGCAAGTGAGATGACAGCGGCCAAGTGGTTATGACAAAGGCTTTGTGAACAGGAGAGTCCTAGGCCTGTTCTCCTCTCTCCTGCTATCTGTAACTCTCTGTTTGCACTATCTGTTACCCCACTGGTTTACATCGTTACTCTCTCATGACAACCGTAATCAGCAGTAGAAGATCCTCTTGGTTTAAATCCCAGGAGAAAAACTGATTTCCCTTGTCTATTTTGGTTTTATCTTCTTCGAACTTCCTACATTATAACTCCAGCATTGTCCAGAAGGAAATGTAGCATAGATAAGACACTGGCTGCCACTTTACAGCCGTGTGCCGCTTTGAACAAGTGTATGGTCAGAGGTGGTTGGACAGCTGATAGCAGGTGCTCACTTGCGCTTCCACTATTCCTGGCTTTTGAATAGAGGTTAGGAATTGTGCTTGAGGTGGCTAAATCCTGGGGAGAAAACTACCAGTGCCACCAGGGCCCATGAATGGTCACTGATAACTTCCAAAATGTAGAAAATTAATTAGTCAGTGTTTTCCATTCCATCACTGTTTTGCTCAATATTCTGAAATTTATTAGAATTTATTAGATCTTCAGCTGAGTAAGCAACTGCACAGAGGTTTTCTTGGGTTTTTTTGGTTTTTTGGTTTTTTTTTTAATGGATAGTGAGTATCTCACTCTCTTCTGCTGTCCTGTCCTTTCTATCTCAGATTGTGCCCCACCAAGCAAACCTCCAGGGAATCAGCCTGCCACAACACAGCGTCTGAGTGCTCATGCTTTCCTGTCCTATCAGTCCTGTGCGCTGCTTGTAGGTAATAAGAACAATTAATAATGTTTTGGTTACTTCAGGTGAGGCAAGGCAGGACACGGAATGAGGAGATAACCGGGGAGCAGGACGGTTATGTGCACAGCATCTTCCTAGCAGCACCTTTCAGCTGTGCACTGAAGTCTCACAGAAGCGAAGAGCAGACCCCTCCCAACCTATGATACTTCGCAAGAGCAGCTACAGAGCCTGCCTTGTCCTGAAGTACAATACAAAAGCTTTGCTGGAATAACTAGCTCAGTGCAGTGAGATTGTAACATTATCTTCTAGTCGTGAGTGAAGGTCGGGGGGACCCTCTGTGGGGCTCCAGCCGGCTGCAGTGTGCCATCACCAATCATTGCACAAGGACTCGCTAATAGGCGTGAGTGCTTGATGGGGTTTTACGGGAGGTACTCTGATACACGAAAGAGAAGCTGGAACTAGCCTGTCTTGTCAATGACTGCGTATGAGAAGCCTGATTTCCACTCTGATACTCACAGAAAAGACTTCCATTATTGAACTCCTTACAGCCTTACAATTGGGGGATGAAAAGGCAGAGACAATAGCAGCCCTTTAAACTTTAGCCCTTAATGACCTCAGCAGCAGTTTTCTTTATGAGGCAAATACTTGCTACAGCTTTATGCAAAAAAATCCAAACCAAACCAAACCAACTTCGACAAAAAAAATCTCATAGAAATGTCAGAAACAAACCCACAAGACCTGATTAAGGAAACAGTTTAAGACACAAGACAAGCTGGGAACCTCAGTTTTCAGCTGGTCTTTGAGAAAAAATGAGAAAGGCTTTAAAAGTACATTACTGCAATACTTCAGATGATACTCACAACGATGGAACAGCTCTAGAGCTATGTGGCTGTTGTGCCCTATCAGGCAGCTAAGTACAACCCAGCCACTGGTTCAGTTCCTCATGATAGCAGGAATGGGAAGAGAATGGGAAGGGCAAAAACTAGAAAACTCATGGGCTGAGATAACAACAATTTTAAAAGTCAAAGAAGGAAACAATGAAAATCAAAAACCAAGAAAAAATAAGTGAAGCAAAAAAAGATCCTCCATAACTGCTTGCCACCAGCCAACCGATGCCCAGCCAGCCCAAGCAACAGCAGCCTTGGTAAACTTTTCCCCCTAACTTTGATTGCTGGGCATAGCACCATATGGTACAGAATATCCCTTTGGTCAGCTGAGGTCAACTTCTCCCTGCTTCTTGTGTACCCCCAGTCTGCTTGCTGGCAGAACAGGTGAGAAGCAGAAAAGGCCTTGACTGTTGGCAGTGCTTAGCAATAACTAAAACATTCCTGTGTTATCAACATTATCTTCCTGACGAATCCAAAACAGCAGCTGTGATGAAGAGAATTAGAGCTCTCTTTCAGCTAAAACCAGTACAATGGCTTTGATGGGGTAATGTGGCGTTGGCAGCATCTTTTACACCCCATTGTAAACTAACCTTCCCTCACTTCAGAAAATGCTGGGCTAGGAGCCAAGGAAATGAATTGACTTTCTGAATATGTATCCCTTTTGCTTCTGATGTTTGTATTTAGAGGTGCTGGTGATATGCTTGAATGGCTGCTGACAGGAACGACAGAATGTTTCTGATTGCAGAAACATTATCAGTTGAGGCATCACCATCAAGCGCTGTGCAGTGACTGCCTGCATCCGGCTGCCCTTCTGAGACTCTGTGTTTTCTCTCTCTCCCTCTCTATCTTTTACCTTTTGGGCTGATTTCAGCATCACTGTTCCTCCTTTCTCCTCCCTGAAAGCATATTTTGGAAGTATGGCTGATCGTTGTCAGTTGTAATTCTTCAAAAATGTAAATGTGCTTCAGAGAAGAGGAAATATGGTATCTGTGACTCATCCATACTTCAGGCGAATTCTCTAGTTCAAGGGAAAATAAAAAGACGTGCCTTAAAAAAAAAAAAATTTAAGACCGGAACAACTAATTTAAACAGGAAGAGGTATTGAATACAGCCAACCGGCTTCAGGAGCAGCAAGCATCTGATACACAAGAAAGTAACAATAGGCTAAGAAATTAGTTATTCCAGATGTATTGCATATCCTGCACGCAAGTGGAATAGCAGACCTCCACTTACGGATAAGTACAGCCTATTTTGGTTTGCTTGAGGACAGGCACTGTTCTTACACCCTTACAGCGAGGAGCACCCAGCCCCACACAACTCCATCGACTGCCATGCAGGCAGGGCATCAGCACCTGGCTCTCTACCAGGAACCCTCTTGCTTGGAAACAGTTGCGTGCTGCTGTGGTATTTCCTTTCTCTTTCTCCACTGTCTCTCTTGACAAGTCACTGAACTCACACAGGACGGCTTTAAAGGGCCACAAGTTGTGTGTGCGCAGAACAAGTGGGACAAATCCTTGTCATCCTTCCACTGCTGCTCATGAGCAAGGCTTGCAGTGCTGTGAAACGATGCCACTGTGTCAATGCCCGCCTTGCAATGACAGCTCACACGCTTCACTCCCCATTCGCGGCCATCCTGAGGACCGCAGCTCATGCAGCACACTCATCCTGGGCTCCTGGGCAGCTGCTGTTGGCATGGGGGTGATCTCTCTGCTGGTTCGTACTGTATTTAGTACTGTGTTTCATGAAAGACAACAATAATTAATAAAGTCAGGGTTTGGGTGCGTGATTCTACCTGTCATAGCATAAACAGAAGCTCAGGTGATATAGAGGAACTTGCATCAGGCTCTGTTGTTGTGAGCAAGAGTGAAGGCAGTCTAATCCCAAAGCAATACTGTACTTCATGTTTTGGATCCCAACACAGACATCTGCAATCCACCTTTTAACATCTCTGCAATGACCTAATGCATGGCAATTGCTGGTGAACTGGAAGTGTTTCCATGGCAGACTGGCTTTGCAACAGAAAAGCATAACAGGTGGTTGCCTAGAGCGGCAAAATATTGGGAGCTGCAGTGTCAGTGCAGCATGTGAACAGTGGCAGGTCCGGAAACGCTGGATGTATTCCAGTCACGCTGCTAATCCCAGTGTTGGATGCTCCCCTTGCACACACCTCTCCACAGCCCAAAAAGTGCAGTGCCAATGATGAGCTTTCATGATGAGCAAGGATATAGTAAATAATTACACAGAGGGACCCTATGACTGAGCACTGACAGGTAAATTTTGACTGGGTTTTGTTCTAATGTTCATTGTTCTCATTTAAGGTAAAAGACAGTCTGAGCACCCAGTTCAAGTCTTCTGAAATTAGTGCTCAGACCTGTTTTTTCAATATAAATCCATCTCCAGCTTTTGCACTATTTTAAAAATTTATTTTATTTTTTATTTTTCCCTGGGAGAAGAGCAAATGTAATCCCCCATTACCACACATTATTTAGACAAGCTTCCTAAGTTTGGGGCATTCAGAGAAGGTCTGACACAATGACAGTGTGAGGGAGGAATCTTCCCTAGGAAACCCCCTGCCTGATCATGGTGTCATTCACACCACTGCTGGTAACCCACTAAGCAAAACTCTTCCTACTGAGTCACTGATCTGATCTGGCATGGGGAGTTAGTTTCAGTGCTCAGGGTGCCCTCACTGACTCCTTGTGCAGCCTTGCCCCAGGGGCAGGCTGGCAAAAATAATTTGGAGCTTGGTCCAATGCCAGGGAAAGCTCTTGTATGGCTGTCAGATTAAAGTGAATGCAACTCTCTTTATTCATGAGCTACTTCTGCTTTTTTCCTTATTGTAAATCTTTTCTCTGTACCTGGGGATGCCCGCAGGTACAGCAGGGCTGCCGAGGGGGTATGGCTGGGAGCAAAGGAGGGATGGGGTGCTGGGGCCAGGGCAGGCAGCTCTGCAGACATCCCTGAAAATGCTCCCGAAGTATAACAAACAGGGAAATACACTGCAACAGCTATTTCGAGAGCAGAAGAGTAACAGCTCTCAAGGAAGAACATGCAAATCACAGTCAGAAAAAAAAAAGAGAACAGATCCAGACAGCTGATGTCTCACTGGCGTAGGCTTCACTGACCGTGTCTGTTCCCGAGGGACAAATCTGCTGGCAGCTTCATGCAAACACTGTGCAGGGTGCTGTGCCCAGCCAGGGGTAAGGTGCAATGGCAGCAGCTATCAGCATGTACTGGGAAAAGTCATGCTGCCCTCAGCAACCACCAGATTACCTCATGTACCATTCATGTACCTCATTCTCTGCTTTTCGCTGCCCATATTTCCTCAAGAGCCTTCTAAGGGAGTGTCATGGTTTAACCCCAGCTGGCAATCACAAGACAGGCAGCTGGAAGGAAAACTGGATGCTGCTCTCCAGCTTGCACTGCAATAGCTGCCTTTCCACCTCCAGGCACAGCTGCTTCTCCCTTTTTACCCATGGCTTCCCCAGGCCTTGTTTCTCTCCTTTTACTCAGCCAAGTGTTCCTTGCTAGGGGAAAGCTTGAAGGGGATCAGGTGAATTCAAAGAACAGGAGGGTAAAATCTATGCCCCCCAGCCATGAGTTTTCCTACTGTCCTAGTTTCATCTGGGATAGTGTCAATTTTATTCCTAGTAGCTGATACAGTGCTGTGGTTTTGGTTCAGAATGAGAAAAATATTAGTAACACACTGATGTTTTAGTAGTTGTTGAGTACTGCTTCCTCTAAGTCAAGGACTTTTCAGTTTCCCATGCTCTGCCAGCCAGCAGGAGGACAAGAAGTGGGAGGGAGCATGGCTGGGACAGGTGATCCAGGCTTATTTTATAAACACAGTGCCGGGTTAGCAGCAACAAAAGTAAATCCAGTATTAGGTATTATTGGGAAAAGCATAGAGAATAAAACAGAAAAAAAACCCAAACCCAAACATCATTATGTTGACACAGTTTTGGGGGCCCAAAGTACTTTTTTGTACTTTTGGGGGGCTAAAAGAGATCAGTACTTGAGATCAGCTGAGGGGGATTACTAAAAAGTACTGTGTCAGTCTCAAAAATTATCTGAAAAACAGCGCTGGAAGAGAGGAGCATTGAATGCTCTTTCTCCAACCTCATTCCTCCACCTGTCACTGCCTATGGCACAGTCAGAAAACAAATCATGGGGCCGAGGGACCCAAGGCCTGAAGCGGTACTGCTGTTCTGATGTCCTTACTTTGGTGCATCACTCACAAGCAATGGCTTTTGGTTAATAACCCAGCCAAGACAGGCACTTGCCAGAGGTACATAGGGACATACATTTCTGTCAGTGTAAACTGCAGATAAAACACCACGTTCTTTTAATTCACACAGGCAGAAGTGGTGGAGCAGGTTATACAGGATTCTGCTCTCACCCCTGGAAATGTGCTGACACTCATGAATTCCTTTGCCAAGAGACCTGAAATGAGCCTGGAGGTGCAAGGCATCAGCAGATTATACCCAGAGGGCTCCTGATTACTCGTTCTGTTTCATTCCTACTCCTTCCTGCTTGGCAAATTCATTCCAGTTCCGAAAGGTCAAGAAGCCATGCAATGTTATGTTTCCCTAATTGACCACTTAAATTTGTGTTCAGGCCCACCAATCCTTTGGACATAGCCAGGAGTGTCAGGCTGATTTTTGTTAACTGGAACATGATGTCCAGAACTGGGGAGCTTCCAGCATTGCTACTTTTAGTTCTCCAAGTAGCTGAGGAGTGTCAGCCTGGCCAGGCTACTCTGAAATAGGAATGCCTTTGTTTCCAGACTCCACTGGTGGCAGTTGGGTCCGGTTCCCTAAAAACAAATATTTGAAAGTCATAGGTGGTTCCAAAAAACTTGCCTTCTTTCTTATACTTCCTCCAGGGGCCAAGTTTTCCTCATTTCTTAAAGGATAGTCCCTTCTCTTCTTCGGTCAAAATCAGACCTGGGTGCATCCAGGAATGGAGATTGCGCGTGGAAGCCTCTCGTCTTTTGTGCCCTTCCTGAGCCCTGCTCCCACAACAAACCAGTACTCCTCTGACATTTCACCTCCGTGTTCCTACTTTTTCCTCCATACCCACTGCTAGCAAGGATGGGTGGTAAAAATACCCAGGACACCAGAATACTTCCTGGAGAGATTGGTTTGGTTTACGTGTTTGTCTGGAAAAAGAAGTGGCATGCTGATCCAGGCTTTTTTTTACTCTCTCTCTTCTTCTGTCATGCTATTTGATATTTTTGTGAAGTCCCAGTTTCTAGAATTATGTGCAAGGATCTCAGCTCTCATTTTGAAAAACACAGTGAGCTGTTACCCTCATAACTATAAAAAGCGAAGTATGTATCTCCAAAACTAGGTGTCAAATGGCATCTTCTGATTCTTGAAATTTTACTGCCTTGAAGACAAAATGATGATATTAGCAGTTACAGGAAGGATTCTGGTTATAGTTTTGAATATACAGAATCAGTAGTGCTGTCTTCGTGATTCCATGAGCACTGAGAATGGAGGACACTTAAAAATAATTTCAGACAGCCTGGGGCTCAAAGCAATACATCCTTTCCTCCAGCTTATCAGCTGCTAGAACAGTATCTTCCTGCATGAATGTGCATTCCTGAATGAATAACACGCACTGAACCTGAATATTTTAGTTTGCACCTTGAACAACAATAGGAATGCATATTTTGTTCCTAGGAGAAAATAAACCTCACAACAGTTTTACTGAAAAGCTGATACAGGACTAAGCAGGATATCTTGGGTTACTGAATTCAGTCTGACAGGTGCCATTTGTCACTTTGGTAAATTGATACCATTATTTTTAAAATTATCTGGGTTTCTCCCTAGTCACTTTCTCTGAAAAACACCCCGGAATGTTTTTTCTCAGATGATTTGACAGCTTGCCTGTATGCAGCCTCTTTTTAACTGTGGCTACTTCATAGTTATTTGATCTTGCACCATCTTTGTCCTTTAACCTACATAAATCTTTTTCTGCAGTGTGATTGTTTGTAGATAGCAAGCACATGGCTTCTCAACCTTTTTTTTTTCCTGTCTTTTTCTCTTCATATTTAACCCTCTCTTCCCTCCCCACCTCATCATCTTGCTTTTTTTTTCAGCATATTTGGCTGGGATTGCATGTGGTGTCTCCAAAGGAGTGGTTTGGTTTTTTTCCTGTGTTGACAATCAGTATTCTTCAAATTCAGCACACTGAAGTTCCGGGGGTTTTAGGATGGGGGGAAAAAAAGTAATCTCAGTTTGCAACACACAGATATTTGATAGTTCAGCAAGATAGTCAAGCAAAGTAGAAGAGAAAAAACTATAATTTCAGATTCCAGGTCTTCTGTCTGTGAAAGGACATCAGGAATCTTTAAAACCTATGTCCCACCCAACAGTCAATGAAATTTATGGATAACGTAGCACAGTCTTTGTAAACCAGGATAGCACCTGATTTCACACAGTACCTTACAGAGCTAGAGAGTCTTAAAGTACTTTAAATAGTCTCACTTCCCAGATGGCTGCATTTAGTAGATTACACCTATAATTAGCAATAAGAGGCTAGGGAATGCTTCCCATAGGGCCTGTCTCCTCAAAGGGACTTTACCCAAGTATGCTGAGATGTGCCTAATACACCTCTGTAGGACTGGCTGTGAGAAACAAATTCAATTTGCTCTTCTTTCTGCAGACTCAAGCCCGTATCACTCACCTCCTGCTAGAAGGGTGCCCAGCCTGCCAGTTTATGGGCCCTGTGATCCACCCCTGCCATGCATTACATGGGGAAAAGCAGTAAACATGTGAATGGTTTTGTAAACCAGTGATGCAGGTATTCACTCCTTGGGGAAGGAGAAAGGAGGCAGATTAGATACTGGACCCTGTGTTTTATCCTGTGTGGTGGTTAATACAAAAAAGCAAAACATGGAATAGAGACCAGCTCTATGTCTTCCCTCCCAAACGCTTTAAGAGTGATTCCAGAGACTTGCAAAGCCTTATGTTCTTCTGTGGATCTGCTTCTAACTCACTAGTAATTTTAAAAAGGGTTCGTACTATGCTGTTTCACCTGCCCTATGTTTTCCTGTCAAATGTAAAAAGAGAGAACCATTTGAATCGTTTGGATAGACTGGGAATACAGCACTCCTATGCACTCACCAGCAAGGCAAGATACACCTGCTTTAACAGGCAAGTCATACAGTCTCATTAATGTGCTTTGGTTTGCAATGGATGCCAGATTAGGCAGAAAAAAACCCAAACCCCACAGATTAATTGCATCCAGGCAGTGCTCAGCTATTGTAAATCAGCCTAGAATCTTAGACCTTAGTGAAAGTACGTGAGTTCACACGGGTACAGATGTGAACTTTGAGACTGAAACAGTCCTAGATTACTTTCCTCTTATTACAGCCTTACTAGAATCTCCTAGATTGAGCTCTGGAAACAGTGCCTCTCCACGGACAGTAACAGCTCATCAGTCAGCCATACAGCTTCCCATCCATCCGTCAGCTTTCAAGGGGAACAGAGAGGAAGCACCACCTGTGACCTTGTGCATTTGGTGATACACAACTCAATTCAAACTCACTGGATCTACTGGGTTGCATAGCACAAACACCCAAAATGTGTCTGCAGGTCTGTGCAAAGGGATGTTCTGGGCAATCAGTAAAAATTGACATTGGGGAGCATCTGACTAAGCATATGAGAAAGATTACAGAGTGCAATTCCCAGAAGAATTTAATATACTTAGGATGAAGAAATCATTTGTATTTTATTTGCTTATAAAGCAACCATAGATATCTGCTTGAGTAGGAAATTTGGGCAAAGTAGTCCTTGGATATCGATGAACACAATTACTTGTAGAGCCTTCACCACTGTTTTGTGGGAAACCAAGGATAAGCAGAAGTCATGCAACAGTTCCTACCCTTAGCCCTGGGTTTTAAACACTCCTTTGATTGTTCAAGTTCTCCATTTGGAGAAAACAAACAAATTTGCTCACTTTGTTGAGTGATGACTTTCTTGAGAGCCAGTAAGGGCCCAATGCTGTCTAGGTGGGCAGGGCTGCCTGATGCAATAGGTATGTAGATAAGCATCTGTCCTTAGAGAGGAGAAGTTTGTGTGAGGATGTATTTGAGACAGTATTGACTGTGCTGTGCCAAGCCATTGCTGCCCGGCTGCGGGGTTCCGACCCCATCAGATTCCCTCTGGCCCAAAGTACCATTCTCTGCAGAGGGAAGCTGGGCCCTCAATGCCTGGAAATTGTCAGTACTCAGAACAGGGCAGCATTGTAGCTCCAGCACTGAGTCTTGGGAGTTCCTCTGTACCTGCTCCCTGCAGCTCCACTAGAGAGCGGCTATGTGGTGCAAATACATGGTAACACACGAGAGACTACATGGTGCAGCAAACTAGGAAACAAATGGAAAACTTCGACCTGCAGAAGGAGGGAAAGAGGATTTGCTCATAGAGCAAACACATGGATCTTGTTGAAGGTTGGATTGTGGGGATCCTGCGTATCTTTTCAATGCAGACTAAACTGCTTTTCAAAGGTTCATCTGAAAACTGGCAGACTAAACTGCATTTTCTGCATGTTTTTATTCTGAAATTTGGCTGTCCTGATAAGAAGAGAGAAATTATGTTTAAACAATCAAAAATAAAACCTGTTTTTCTAGATGGAGTTGTGTTTGCCAACATCAATAGTAGTAACTTTTATACAACATTAAGAATAGTAACTTCTATATTCCTAATTTAGCACTGACATTTCAAGACAAGAAGTGCTGTTAGTACTTCTTTTCATGCTACAGTATGGAGGTCTGTTAAATGATTTTCCAATAACCATTATTGCATATGGTTTGTTCTCCTTAGACAGTTCTTTCCACCTGTGCAGTTAGTCATCTGTCCTTAAATTTTGCATATTGCCATCTCTCTTTCCAGTTTTTCTTGGAGACAGGGGAAGAATAAAGATCACATTTGTCTTCAGAAATGGGGAAAAATTAAGGAAAATTTGCACAATTGTCTGTCACCAAAACTTCAATTTCCAGCGGGAAAAAAAAAAAAAGAAAGAGTAGATCTCTTTGTTACCAAATATTTGTTGAAGGGAAGGTGGAAATGGGTAACAGCCAGAATAGATTTGTTAAGGACAAAACATTATGTCCCACCAGTAGATTTTCCTTCCTGTAATGGGTAACAGGCCTAGCAGCTAGAGGAGAAGCAGTAGGAGTCATTTATCTTTATTTTGTTATGTTCCTGTCCCTGGTTCACATGACATTTTCATAAGCCAGGTGGAGTATTGACAAAACCAGTGTAGGTTGTGTGCAAGCTCACAGCTACTCCCAGTGACCACATAACCTGGTTTACAACTGGAGTGGAAAGACAAGCTGAATGAGGTTTTGTTGGCATCTATCCTGGACCTCCTTCTGCATGTTGATTTCACACAACATCTAGAGGCCTGAACACAGAAGGAACTGACTACATCTTCAGAAGACACTGGAAGAGACCGCAAGTAAGACAGGATTAGAATTCAAGATGGTTTTACAGGTGTCATTCAAGACATTATAGGGAGGAGTGTCATCTGCAGGTCATACAAAATTACCTCTCGGTTCTGCCTGACATTTGTGAGGCCACAGCATTTCCTACAGAAGGAAGAATGACTAAGGTTATTTATTAAAAGAGGGTTGTAAGAGTAAAAGGTCTGAAATAGATTGCCAAGGGAGGTCCGTATCAACTCCTTACTTGAACATCTTTAGGGAGAGATTAGACAAATGTTTAAAAAATTGTCTTGGTAAAAATGTTCCTGCCATGGGACAGACAGATGCCCTAGAGGAGCTCTTTAAGTCACAGGTCACATTTCTTTTTCTCTTTCAACTTTTCCACTTGGTACCCACATTCCCTTTCCTGAGGAACAACAGAATCAAAAAATGTTATTTGATTGCCTCCTTTCTAAACATAATGCAATTTTAGTATCCACACAGAAATAAAGTAGTATTTCATGTTACCAAGCTGCCAAATATCTGCCTTGGTTTTTAAACGCAGTATTTTATGAATATTAGATAAAAATTAGGTCACTTGATTGGTCTGGCCCTAGTTTATAAAGGGTTTTATGCATACAAACTCAGAGTGTAGTGACAGTACCTACATATTAGCCACCCACAAACCCCCATCCTTTGAAAGCTGCATTGGCCCTTGTGGATCTCCATGCTGATTTTGCAGTTTTTAACATGATGTCTGACGTCCTTTTTCATAAAGTATCTGCCAATGAACTTCTAAGGGAGCCTTTGAGCCTTTGGAAGATAGCTTTTTTTTTTTTTCCATTTTATATACTTTGTGATACTAAATAGATCTTCACAGAAAGTTCTTAGTGAAAGCAGGAAGTCAGAGGCAGAGCTCCCTTTGGTAATTTGCAATGCCTGATTTTTATTAAACAGAGTCAGATGCTGAAGAAGCAGATTTCCAGGTTCAGGTTGACAGGTCAACTGCATTGCTATGTTCAGCTTTTCTCTTTATCAACTCAAGGCTCAGAGACTGGAGGGGAAAAGATGATAAAATAAGCAGGGTAAAACAGAGATCAGCCATGACAAAGGTGAGACTGGCAACCTCTGAATAAATATGGAAACAATCACTGCGGAAAACTAGTACACTGAGCAAGTCCGGGGAAGTTACTGAGACAAGGTGTCAAATAAGTTCAGTACCTGAGATTTGATCTGATGTAAGGAGTTCAACCAGACAAAAAGAGCACACCTGAGTAGCAAGTCAAACAGTGCCTCTGAATTCTTAAAGGAGTCATAAAATCCTGTAGCATTTGGAGCATCAGAATGTTTCACTCAAGAGAAAAAGATCTGTTGTCAACAGTATAAAAAACATATATAAACCTCACAAAAACTAACAGTAGGTTTTCTAAATCTCTATCTAGACCAGAGTTCTCAGTCCTCCGAAGAACAAGTTATTTTAACACAGTAATTTGCATTAGCCCATTACTTGCAAAATGATTGAAGGTATGAACCCAAAAATAAAGACAAAGGCACAATTGGTGACTATAAGCCTAATTTTACACTACAGTCAATTGTGACAAGTAGAGGCCCCTCTGTACTACTTACTGTGTAAGGCTACAAAGGGTACCCAATCAGTCTGTGAAAGAGCAGGCTCTCTGTAAGCATCTCATGTGTGAATATGATGGTCACCTGTGTCTCTAGGAAATGTCTCAGCAGCAGGGCTTCCTGCCTTAGGAATAAGAGTCATCAGCAGAACTGTCCACAGAAAACTCCCACTGTCCTGTGTTGTTTCATTGGACAGAAGTGCTGCAGTAGTCCTTGGTACAGGAGCACAAGCTTCAGTCCAGGTTGTGTTATTCCAGGTCTCATGGTTGATCTGACTGAGGGCTGGTGGCAACATAGCTTGGAGTGGGAGGCAGGACTAGCTGATGTCCAGGGGTATGTTCCTCCAGGATTCATGTGGTTCTATAACTTTTATCCAAAAGAATTGCTTTTGGATCTGCTGTGAACGAATGATACAATGACGTTTGATTTTTGCTTTCCTCAGATATACATATATTTCCAGCAGTCTCTCAATTATAAAAGTCAATTTCACAGTCAGTAAATGCTTCCTTTATTGATTCTCATCTACTAAATCCAAGCAGCTTCACAAACAACAATATACTGGTGATGTACTGAGGGATAAAAGAAATTACTCACATTCGTGGGGAGGAAAAGCACAAAGCTACAAACTGACAGCCCCTTTTCTGTACTGAAGCTGTAATTTCAAATGTCAAACCCCTTTGACATGCCTCATAGATTACATCTTTAGGAGAGCCCTACTTCTGTTTAAAAGCTGGAGTGAAAGGACTTTTACTTATTTTGAATTGTAATTTCAGCAAACTCTTTAGGCTGCAATATTTAATCTTTCTCTGAGGTTTGGGTTACTCATGCTGCCAAAGAGCTCTTAGTGGAAGCCAATCTCCATTGGAATTCTGCACCTACACTCGAAACATAAATAGAAAGGAGAAAGATTTAAAAGTATAATTAATCAAAAGCCTATATCAGGACCTTGACTTCTGAAGGGTAAAAGAATGCTTGCAACCAAAAGACAGGTTTGAGCTCTTCTTGTTGCAAAACCAAGCCCCTGGGATTAAGGTCCTGGTGATTCTCCAACAGCAATGCCAAGGACAAGAAACAGATGACTTCTCCTGGCCGGGTTTTCCTCTCTGCAGAGGGATTCTGCACAACAGGCAGCTAGGTTATAGCCTGCACCATTACGTGCCGAACCATGTCTCATTACAGCTCCAGCTCCTGCAAAAGCTACCATGAACAGCTGGATTCATGCTGAAGTTCGACTTGTTTTTACCATCCCTCTCCACTGTAGGAATGCCTTCTGGACAAATAGCCCATGCACCTGGCACTGCCTAAGTTCCATGCTGATCAAAGACACCATAGCTGTTCCCAGGGACAATAGCTTAGAGTAGCCTCGAGGCTCAGCAAAGGTTCAGCTTCAAGAAAGGGACAGCAGCAGAGGGAATTGACCATGTTTACAAACAAAGCAAGAGTAATTCACTAAGAAAGCCAAAACTGATTGTCATGCATTGCACGTTTTTGTAGCATGGGTTTTATATGTTTACTGAAAGCCTCTTCAGGCAAGTTCTGCTCTTTTAATAGAGAGGTGTGAAAGTGTATCTTCCTTAGAAGATTTAAAGAGGATATGAAGATTTTGATGGTTTAAGCATTTGGTAATCAGAAAAGCAGGCCACTAGTTTGTTTGCTTTTCTCTAACTGCTCCCTGGTGCTCCTTCTCCATATGGTATGATTTTACTCCCTAATTTCCTCCTCACTTGCAGAGAAGAGATCTCTCAATAAAAGGACACAGAAATTTTCTGTAGCATATTCTGGATTTCTTTCTATTTGTCTGTTTAAGAAAAACACTTATAGTCACTTAGAAAGCTATCTCTGGAAGAGAATAAGATAAAACTTAATTAAGCTCATCTTTAATGCCGAATAATTAAAATTACCATACCTCCAGAGGTCTGGCATGGAGAAATCCATGTTTAGAATAATTTTTGTCATTTCTGACAGTTAATCATATTGAATTTTTTTTTTTTAAGTAACTACAGATATATTCAGTCCACTCTGATCTGTTTGTTGGCCTTAGGGATTCCAGTGAACAGAATAGAAATGTCTTTTCTCACAAAGAGCCTATTGAAGTCAGCAGTCTGTTGGGAACTAGATATTGCTTCTAGATTTCCTGCCCACTGCTCTGGAGGTTTTTCCTCCACATTTCTTCAGAGCTGTCCTACAATGCTTGGAACTCTTTAGCCTCCTGCTCAAGTTGACTTCACCAGACTTTAGCTCTCTCACGTGGGAAAGCCAAGGGCATCCATCCACAGGAGTATGAAGGGCTGAAGCAAATGTTGCCAAAGTAGGCAGTCTTCCAGTGATTGCAGTGGATCCTGGAACATGCTCCGTGTGTGACTTTTAATAGGAAAAAACCCAAGAAGAATGACTTTCCAGATACAATGCAGGCTGAAACTCTCTGTATGCCGTGACTACTCCTGTGGTATTGCTAAATGAGGAAGGAACTGGTGATAATAGGCAGTCACTTTTCACCTTCAAGCCCTCACTATGAGCCCATCATACTGTGGTCTGGGTGACTAATGGTCTCCACCATCCTGAAATTATGGAACAGATTCTGTGAAATGGAAGGAGTGACTCTGATTAGGAATTTTAGTATTTCTCTGGAAGTGGGAGCAGTTCAGTGGAACGAAAACATTTCACAGTGAGTGATTATGCAAGCAAGAGTGAAAATAAAGTAACAATTACTCTTTCTTCAGATGATAAGCAAGAGGTGGAGTTGTATGTGACCTGTCTTCCTACATACTCTTACCTTCTTGGTTCAAGTTTCGCATAAGGACTGACAAAAATGATGAAGAATTTCGAAACGAGGATAGGATAGGAGTTTTGCAATGCTCTTGAGCATATTGGGGCAGTTTCTGTAAAGATCAGTGCAAGTTTAGAAGCACGCAGCTTGTTCAGAGTGGCAACCATCAAGATATTTCCAGCTGGACTCTGGTACCTGTTTCCAGGGAGGTCTTTCAGAGCTTCAAAATTTCAAAGTACAGGAAGCCGCTGGAAAAGGTAATTTGATTTGTTTGAATGCAAGGATATGCAGGCTAATGGGCCAGTGATTGGAGGGAGAAGGCAGGGCTGCATCTGTGGGGAGAGGGGTCAGGGGCAGCTGGTAGAGAAACAATGTCCTGGATGGGTGCATGATTTACAGATACTGGCATGGGAAAGTGTTCAGACCTGGGAGAGACTGTATCACCGTAGGGGAAGGTTATGTAGCTTCCCCGTATTTTGTATTACAGAAAAGGCCATGTAAAACGGGTAATCTCCTGCCCCAAGCACCTGATCATATCTACTGGGACAAGGAAGAAATTTTATCATCAAAGTTTTCTGCAGGATTGCCTCTTCTGATTAATTCTAATGGATCTTCTATTTTGTCCATAAGTCCTTTCTCTCATACCAGCCTGTACAGCCCTTTTTTTTAATCTTTCACTCTCTTGAGCACCTGCTTGCACTTCTGCTTGGTAGCTCTTGCTCTTACATGCAGTTGTAGTATACTCAGAGAAAGAAAGCAAAAATGAGTGGGAGAAAGGCTTGCAGAGGAAGAGACTCAGGCTATTTCCCCTTTTATCTGAGAGATCTTTACATAGATGTTTAAATTGGTGGCAAGTGGGTGGTAAATAGGCTGTAAATATTCCCCTTATGTCAGTGTCCAGTCATGGGTGCCACCAATAGACAAAAGAAAGACGGAAGGCATGGGAGGTGAGAATCTCTACGTTCCAGACATAGACACCAATACACCATTAAGCAGCCCTGCTCTCTGGGGCCAAGCCCCATTCTCTTCTGTTTATTTCCACAGGCTGGTAAATTCATCACAAATCTTAGTGATAGCCTTTCAACAGAAGGGGCATGCTGACTGATCACTGTAGACATTTTTTTTGTGCTAGCTTGATAGTGGACATTAATAACATGAGCTGCCACCTCTTAACAAAAGAGAAAAGGTGGAAATGTGTATCATTTGGGTTGCTGACGGAGCCCACATCCTCCCAGCCCACATCATGGGTGTGTGCAAGGAATTTCTCATGCATGCTCATGTGAACAACCTGTATGCAGTCAGGCAGTTTCCAGTAAATGACTCTTAAGTCTTCAGAGCCACTGCCATACAAAAGTCCATTGTTCATATGCAGGCTCTGCCTCCCTACCCACTCATTATAAAAGCACAGATCACAACAGTGGCATGTTTATTTTAGTGGGGTGTTAAGTCTTACAAACTGAGCCACAGTCACTGGTTTAGGCTTAGAAGTGGGATTACTGCAGCTATTCCAAAACATCTAAAATGCAGGACAAGGCACACGTACAATGTCAGTGCTCAGGCAGCAATTTTAAGAAGGTAGAATGTTACTGGGCTGAGTTTGAACCAGATAAAAGCATTTTATTATAAGAGAATGAATGCAAGACAGCTCTGGTGGAGAAACAGGGGCTTGTTCACGGGCAGCTGTCAGCCTGGAGAGTCCAACCTCTTTGGGTGTCCTCTGCAGAGAGGCTGGCTGTTCTATGGGGCAGTGCCTTTCCTTCAAAATGCTTGAATTTCTCCCTAGGCTAGAATTAGTGTCTGTGAACACTCTCACAGACATGTTCATGTGTTGAAAACTCCAGCCAAAAGCGATGCAAATCTCAGGAGGTGAGTAACAGCTATAAGAAGTTCAACATTTAAAGGAACTGTTTCTCCAGGTCATCAAAATTTATGAGTGAGTCTGGACTGGCATCACATTGTTCTATCCTAAATTGAGTCCTGTCTTTATTATAAAGACAGTATTGGTTATTTGGACAGCTGCTTTCAACAGAGCAGACAAGTGTCCTGCAGGGAAAATCTCCTATATGGCTCTAAAGAAAAAAAGTCACAATTTCATTCAAGCCTGTAGCCTCTATGATCTTTTTCCATTTGGTTCCCTTTCTACTGTGAGCTGTTTCCCAACCCAGAAGACAAGGTGTCTCTTCTCCTCTTCCTTAAGGAATAGGGAGTGGAGCTGGAGGAAATGGACCTCATGAAAAATTAAGACTGGTGAGGAGAGAGAGAGATCTTACAGCCGGTGACGCTAAGAGTAGTGTAACAACCTGTGACACAGGAACACAACCTGCAGCTTTCAGGCCACTCCCTTAAGAATCAAAAAGTCTGCTGGCACTCACGAGATGAGGTAAGAAGGGAGAAATAGAGAGACAAAGGTGGGGTGATGGCTAGGGAACAGCAAAGCAGGAATGAAGGGAGGATGGCGTACATCAAAGACAGAAAGGAAGATAGAGACAGACAGCTTGGTTCCACCGGAGAAAGACAGAGGACAACAGCAGATAGAATTCAGACAGAAGTGGCATACTGATGTCTATGCAGCTGTGCATGCAGAAGGAATCCTAGGAGAAGACATGAAAGGACAATATCTGTGAATACTTTGCATGGTGGGAGAGAAGTATTTGGAAGGGGAGATGGGAAGTACAGGAAATTTGGAAATGAGACCTGCATTACTGAAGAAGAGTGAAATGTTCAAACCTTTATAGACAAACAGGAGCAACTTACAACTCCTGAGCCTTTGACACAACAAAAAATATTTTCCTCCAACTTTGTGGGCAAAATTAGTTCCCTGACTGGCAACTCCCTTAAAACCCCCTTCCTGGAAGAAAACAGCTATTCCTGCTCATCTGTTCAGTTCACTGTTACCTCACATTCAGGTTGTGACCTTCTTTCAACACGTAACAGGTGGTATTTTCCAATGCCCCTGTCAGAAATGGCTGGGCTTTGCAAGACACATGTCATATTTAGTCGTTCCTGCTCCAAATCCAAAATGAGCAGGGCACAAGCACAGGTGAAAGAGGAGGAGAAGAAGAAAGTAACATGGCCAGGCTTTCACAGCAAGAGAGGAAATGCTGTGTAGGCAGTCATCCTTTCTCCAGACAGATCCAAGGGATGCTGTGTACCACCAAGGAACTAACCAATTACAAGCCTCCTACGACAGAAAATCCTATGATGGGTATCCTGGGTTTTGTGGGGTTTTCTTCTGTTATTGCTGAAACTACTGCCTAAACAATATATTTGACTAGAATAGAGTAAATAGGGAAATGGTAATTATGAAGCACAAAAGCCCCCAAAGATTAGCCTCTGGTCCTATAATCTTTTGAGCAAAGACTGCCCTCATTTACACTGATAAACAGGTGAAAACAAATGTAATCAGCCGTGGGATGGAGTAATGAATTTAACCAGCCTCTTCTATCTCCTGTGTTTATGACTGTGCTCTGCAAGTAGTTTTCTTTTGGTGGCTGCAGTCTTCTGTGTGAAACCTAATCCCCAAATACAGCGCACAGCTCCTGAGGCTCACTTATCTTGGACTGGCAGAAAGAATGAAAGAGGTGTCAAGGGTGATACACAGCAGGCCTGCCGGAGCTTTAGCTGCCTGGTACCAAAGGAAAAGATCCTTGGCCTTATCAGATCTCTTTGGTAAAGACTCTGCACATTCCTTAGGAGGGGCTTAGGACCAGTCAGTTGGATAACCCAAAGCTCTGGGCAAGGGATGTTGAACAGGCTGAAATGCCTTTGATCAGTGGAAAGAGAAGAAAACCCTACACACACAAATTACCACTATCCCCCATATGCTGTCCAATACTATGCTGCTCAGGAGACGTGACTGAATTAGGAGTCAGGAATTCCTCCAGAAGAGAAGTGCCGATCACATAACCTGTCTAACACTGCGTTTTAAAAATAGCGTCCAGTTAATGCTGATTTTTTTTCAAGCTTTCTTGTTACTACTGCTAATGCCAAGAAAGAGAACTAAAATAAATAATGCTCTTTGCACTATTCCTGGTTCTTGCCCACGCTGGAGTGGGTGATAATTGTGCTTTTGTTCAGGATAAGCATTATTCTTACATATTTTCAATCATTTCTTCCAGTTGTTTTAGACCTGTGACTGCAAATTCCTAGAATTTTGCAGTCTGTTTCTAAGGGGTCCAAAAGAGAAACAAGCATGTTATCACCAGGTGTAAATTCCTTCTGAAATATTGTCACATGAAAATTGCAAGGATCCATAAATCTGAAAAGATGGGGGAAAGTACCACCAGTTTGGTCTAAGCTCCTTGTAGAGGCTTGCAAACACTGCCAAACAAGAGCAGCATTGTGATCTCATTCCAAGCGTTCGCATGCTGAGCATAGCAGCATGTAAAATAAAAAGCCACTATCTAGACTTGCAACATAGAAGTACCAGTAACAATAGAGAATTAAAAGATTATGTTTTCTGCATTATTTCATTCAAGAAGATTATAAGACAAAGGAGGTAAATGAAAAGGCACATACTGCAATTTTCTCCAGAGCAGAAACTAGCCGTGATCTCTTAAATGTATTAAATGCATTAAAGCTTCCTCCCCTCACCTGCCAGTCCCCACGGGAAGAAAAATTGTGCCATCTAGTGGGCTTTAGACCAACTCCTAGCTGTGCATTCCCAGTGGGCACCCTGCAGACCATCTCCACTTGAATCTGTTTGCTATAGCAGGGACATTTTTGGATTTCTCTTTGCTCCCAATCCTTCCTCTGCCACATCTGCAGGAAGGGTCCGTTCACCCTGCCAGGCTTAGGGCCAGAGGAGGGGAGGGGAAGTTTCTTTTTTCAGTTATCTGCTCAAGCTACCTTTCTTTCTGGTTTCTGCATAGATGAGAAAGATGAGGAAAAATCATTTTCATGAAGGACCAGAGCCCTGAGGTTCCCCGTGAATGAAGACTCTCCCACTTGCCAAGCAGCCAGCAGCCTTGGGATTCTCTGATGCACAATTATAGAGCTGGTGTATGCAGACAGAGCTGTAGCACAAACTCACTTCCTAGAACACTTTTGTAACCTTGGTTAAGCAATAGGCCTAAAGTACAGTGTTTAATCTTTGCCCTTTATGGATTTGTGTATCTCTGTGACAGAAAGTGATTTCACAGCTTGCAGTTTTTTCTTCTGTGCTGATCATAGTGGAGAGCCATATAATGTTTGATTTGAACACTCAAATAGTTGCAAAAGACTTACATACCTCTCTAATAAAGCATGAGAGATGCCCTTGGGACCGCTGGCTATTGCATGAGTCACAACAGGTGAATGAGTAACAACTCTATAAGAAGTTTTCAGTACTACTGAAAGTGAAGTTCACTGGCCAGTCTTCAAATAATTAACAACTCTCTTCTCTACAAACACAGAAAAAGAGTGACCTTTTCCAGCAAGGCATAAGCTGTTTTTCTCCAACTCAAATCATCCCCTGGAATAATTGGATCAGCTTTGCCCACTGGCAGACCTTTTGTCTTCTATGAATCAACATGGAAAGGAATCTTAAGAATGTTTTGGTCATTTCTTTCGGATTTCTACTTCTCTTTACTGCTTATGCAGGACTCCAGAGTCTACAGGTAAGTGGGGCATCTCCACAGGACATTGGTCTGGAAGGGCATCAGGCCAGCTGGTAGTGTGAAACACATCACTGTTTCCATGGTCTCTGTGAGGAAGGCGTGCACAGTATTTTTTGTGAGGTGGGTTAGGACATTAACTTGCTGCAGGTTAATATTCCTCACCCAGATTCACAGCATCTACTAAATATTTTATTCTAGTATTTCTCAAATAGTTTGAATACGTGTGTCATGTTACTACCTTAGATCCATAAAACTTGTTTGAATGGAAACAGAAAACAAAATTAACCTAAGATGGCTTTTCTCAAAAGAAGATACTGCAAAATGGAAAACAAATTCAATTTCTGGAAAGCGTTTGTTTTGAGTATTTCTAAATTGCTATGATTTTATAATAATTATTATTGTACAGCAATGAAAAATAATAAAAAAATATACCCAAACCATTAAATAATTTAAGTATAAAATAATACAGTAATTTCTAGGATTGTGTTATAACATAATAGTAAAAAATTTTCTTTTAAATCAAAGGCAATTGTGGCTTGTACTGGCATTAACATCCTAAAACATGGTAGGACAGATGGGTTTCTAGAAGGGCTTGAACACTCAGGATACCATTAGAGCTCAATTATTTATCCAAAATAAAAGACTGAGGGTTACTCTTGCTGTCTATATATGCTTCTAAGTAGATAAACACATGGAGAAACTCCTCAGACTAGAAGGCTCTGCTGGTCGAATGGCTGATAAATGAATAGAAGACACTCATAAGCAACTTTACGCAGGATATTAACAAATGATTGGGATCAACTGGATCGGATGTTCCCACTGGAGTGGGAATCTGTAGGCCTTAAAGGTGGAACTTGATACATAACACGATGAACTTGTTTGCAATAACGAGGGGTTGACCTCATTTCTGGAAGAGGCCACTCCTAGTTCTGTACATCTCCTCCTCTCCTTGAACCGCCTTTCTTTGCTGACGTTTTCAGATTCTGAACTCAGGGCTGTTCTGCAAAAATAGTCCCAAAACTGGATGGAGATACTATGAGCTGGGGAGACTAAAGAGGCAGGAGAAGATAAATCCTATCAGCTGCAAGTCAGTCTCACCATCTGAAATGGCTGGTTAGAGCATGGTGTAACAACACCAAGGTTGTGGGTTCGATGTCTTTACAGGCCATTTACTGAAGAGTTGGACTTGATGATCCTATGGGTCCCTTCCAACTCAGAATATTCTGTGAATCTGTGAACCTATAAGTACTGCAATGTTAAAAATTTTCATAATTCATTTCAATATTCCACTACCTAGACCACCCCAAAACCCCAGACAGTAAAAATCATATGATTTTGGAAGCTTGGGTTCTAATTTTTGGAAGTTGTAGCTGACAAAACCAGGCATGTGACATTTCAAAAATAAGACCTCTGAGATCAGGAAGCCTCTTTGCCTGTTTACAAAACAACCATTCCAATTCTCGAACACCTTGACACTGGTCTAACAGAGACTGTCCTCACCTTGCTGTTCTGGTGCCTGGTCCTCACCAAGGGTCCTGCATGACTGCCACCATGGTCCTGCGTGGCCAGACTGCAAAGCCACTGCAGGCTTTGAAAGTGTTCCATGAAGTCACCAACAGCTTCCCCCTCCTACAGCGCTCTCCAGTGCCACCCCCTCAGCATCCAGTCCTCCTTCCAAAATCGTACTGGATCATAACAGCTATTAATCAAAACAATCAGGAAAACATTGATAAGCAGCACAGAATTTTTGAACGGTTTGGGTTGGAACGGGCCTTAAAGATCATCTCATTCCAATCCTCCTGCCATGGACAAGGACACCTTCCACTAGACCAGATTACTCAATGCTCCATCCAACGTGGCCTCACACATGTCCAGGGACAGAGCATCCACAAATTCTCTGGGAAACCTGTTCCAGTGCCTCACCACCCTCACAGTAAAGATTTTCTTTCTAATATCTACCCTAAATCTCTCTTTTAGTTTAAAACTGTTGCCCTTTCTAGTCCTATCACTATCTGCCCTTGTGAAGAGTCACATCTCCACTTTTTAATGTCCCCTTTGAGTACTCTAAGGCTGCAATGAGGTCTTCCTGGAGTCTTCTCTTCTGGCTGAACAAACCCAACTCTCTCAGCCTGTCTAGGAGAGGTGCTCCATCCCTCAGATCATCTTCATGGCCTTCCTCTCCAACAGGCCTTCCTCTCCTCCATATCCTTCCTGTGCGAGGGACCCCAGAATTGGATGCAGTGCTTCAGATGGGGACTCAGCAGAGCAGAGTAGAGGGGGAGAATCACTTCGCTTGACCTGCTGGTCACGCTTATTTTGATGCAGCCTAGATGGCTTTCTGGGCTGCAAACACACACCGTTGCTCTTGCCCAGATTTTCATCCACAGAATTCCCAAGTCCTCCCCTGCAGATCTACTCTCAATGAGTTCTTCTCCCAGTCTGTACTCATGGCTGGGATTGCCCAGACCCAGGTGCAGCACCTTGAATTTAGACTTGTTGAACCTCATTAGGTTCACATGGACCCATTTTCCAAGCTTGTCCAGGTCTCCCAACTTGATCTTCTCATTTCAACTTTCAGAGCATCAAGACAAGAGGAGAACTATTTTGAGCATAAAACTATAAAACCTGGTTAGATCAGTAAAATGTTACTCCTTTTTTGTGAAAATGTGAGTGAATCAATTACTTCCAAATACAAAGGGCTGCTGTGAGCCTATTAGGATATTTGGACCTTGGCCTCTGAAAAACTAAGAAATTATCAGACCTGTTGTTTAAAGCAAAGAATCTTCCGCTGTTGCTATGCCAGCCCTTGCAATGCAGATCTGAGGATATTCCTGCCTGAGACAACAAATGAAGGCCAAGAAAAGAGGTTATCATTCATTCAACTTGCTTTCAAAAAGAAACTCCAACAAATAACATCAAATAATCTAAAGAATGACTTGCCAAAGCTTTGAATCTGAGCAATCCTCATCTGGTTTTACATCATGTTTTCATAAATGGGCTATCATTTTGAGGAAAATTCTAAGTCCATAACCAGGCTGTTTTGGGGAAATGAGAGAGTAATACCCAGCCCCAGATGCTGAGTCTCTCTATTTCTGCCCAAAGCCACTCTCTATACACCATAATAATATGTACCTGTGATAAAATTTGTTTCAATCACTGTTTTTGTCCATGCAGAGCAGTCTCAACTCAGAAGAAGGCCTGGGTGTTGCTTCCCTAAGTGTTGTCTATGCTGCACTCATCTTATCATCCATGTTTCTCCCTCCAATCCTCATCGAGAAGCTGGGCTGCAAGTGGACCATTGCAATCTCTATGTGCTGCTACATCACGTTCTCCTTAGGGAACTTTTATGCTAGCTGGTACGACCTAAATACTTTAACCCTCTCTGTTGTGTTCAAACAAAATAAGTAAGGGCAAACTTCTTTCTTCTTTTTCTTCCCTGTTACTACTCTAACTCTGTGTTGCAGATTAGAAAGTTGGATGCAAAAGGTGCTACTTGAACCAGAAATAAATAAGTCCAGTAGTAGGTGGACCAGAGAGGTGAAAATGTGCAAAGAGTCAGAATGAATGCATCCACCCACGCACCTAAAGCTGCTCCTCTAACTCATGTTTGTAGCAGAGATTCCCCTTCAGAGGAAAAAAAAATCAGAAGTTTCATTTAAAAGTCAAAGGACTTTTAGGGCTGTTTTTGAAAAGTTTGAAGGGAAGACTATCTTCCAGCCAGTAGGTCTGGGAGTAGAGGACCACAGGAGGAGGCTAGCTCTTGTCTCACCCTCTCAAAAGGCGGATGAACACCTCCCGATCTCCAGTGACAGGGGTTGCAACTCTGTGGAGGAGAGTTGTCATTATCCATCTTCTGAAGTGCATGTGCAATTTAATTCTCAGTTACAAGAAGTTAAGGCACATGAGCACAGCCTAGGACTGGCCTAGGCCTAGTCCCCGCACAGAGCTGGATACATTTGCACACCCTAAACTTCACATGACTGGCCTTTTCTTGATTCCATGTAACAGATTTATTGTATCATGCAAAGGATAAATCTACTTCTTTGATGTCTATTTTTGTCTCTGGATCTTTGGGGAAATTATTATTATGCTAATGGATAACAACTATGCTAAATAAAGTGGTTTTTTGGCAGGTACACACTAATCCCTACCTCTGTGATCCTGGGCTTAGGAGGAGCTCCACTCTGGTCTGCCAAATGCACTTACCTCACCATTGCTGGCACTTCATACGCTGAGAAAGCAGGAAAAAATGCAAAAGACATTATCAACCAATACTTTGGGATCTTCTTTCTGGTGTTTCAGTCTTCCGGCATCTGGGGAAATCTTATCTCATCCTTGATACTTAGCCAATCTTCCACCAAAGGTAAAATGTATTTAAAATTTTGGCACTTCTTTCTATAAACATCAGCTAGTTCTAGATAGATAAGAGGTAAATTTTGGCAGCTGAGCTTTCATAGTCAGTGGAAACAGACACTTCAGATGAGAGTTAGCCCATCTGAGGACAGATGTCTGAAATAAATGAGATAAATTGCTCTCTGAAAGTGTCTATTTTCTATCAAAAATCAGCCATTAAGAGAGTTCAGACAAATAGCTAAAAAATAGAAGATTATTGAATTCTGTTTGAATTCTACCCCCGTGTTGCAAAGCATAGATAGGCTGCAGGAAGTGACAGTCCTTCACATCTGACTTCTATTAAAAGTGGGTTAAAACAAAAGGCAAAATACTGAAGCAACCTTTCTGCAAAGCTTGTAGTATTGGGTTAGTTTGCTCTTAAACATGCAAGGTTAGTCAGACTGGTGCTGGTGCTTGCTGAAAATGAGTGCCTTACAGAACTATCAAGAAGAAATAGCAGTAGCTGTTGGCAGAGGTCTGTGTACCAGGGCTCCTCTGCTGTATTTCAGGCTCAGACAGCAGATGCCAATGTAGCTTGAAGAAATCACTCAGCAGCAGTGCCCTCATTTCCCATGCATGTAATTGGTGACGATTTCGAAAGGGCAGTTGTGAAGATAAATTAATATTTGGATGCCACCTTAGAGATTCAAAATTCTGTGGTGTCTTATCATTGCAGTCTCCTGTATGTTCCTCATCCTGTCAAAGACAGAACAGGGTTGACATGGAGAAGGCTGTCCATATACACTGCTGCTATGAGTAGCAAGAAGTTACCTCTCTTCCCTAGCTCAGTTAACAGTACGTCCTCTGAAGAGTTTTCAAATAGTTACTAGGTTAAAAGTAAATGTCCAGAAGTTGGCACCAGGTTTTAATCTTTGAATCTTTGGGTTTATGGCAAAGTAGTTGTGATGAGGTGTGATACTCATGTAGAATCATTCTTCCTTTAAACCCAAGTTCCTATAGGTGAAGCACCATTAAAGCAGAACGCTGGCAGACCTTTTCAAGTGCAGTGGAGCGCTGCTGACCTGATCACAGAGCCACATGATATCTCAGGAGGGACTGTCTGTTCTGGTTTCACTTGCAGAGCAGAGCCAGTGGTGCAGATGAGGGGTCTAAACAGACTGCAACCATTTGACTCTCCTCTGCCTCACAGCACACATCACTTTAACAAGAGGAATAAAACAGTTTTTTTTGTCTTGTAAATCCCTTCCTAGTTTTACATCCAAGGATGTTCCTCCAAATTTTAAAGACACTCTTATACGTATTTTTTTATCTATTACATAGAATTTCAAAAAATGCTATGAACAGTTCTCAAAGCCAAAGGCCTCATACATCTTCAAAACAGTGATGAGCAGTTATACTGTAAGTTTCTTTACTGTGCCTTCTTAGTGAGATACAGCTTTAATCTAGAGGGAACTTCTTTCCTGGGGAGAGGGGGTAAGAATCTCCAGCCACGCAATTATTCTTATCTCCTCTGAGACTTGTGCAAAGGCATCCATTCATATTTTCATGTGCTTAAAATGTATCATTTTACTGAGCAGTAGGAACGATATAGCATGTATCTGGAGAATCAAAATGCATAAAATTCAGACATGTACCTACGCTTGACGTATTGCCTGCCTCACTGCATCCGGACACAGCAAGGCAAAGTTACCTCGTATGGTAATACCCCAACTGAAGGCAGCAATAAGTGTAAATTACGAGAGTCATCCTTTCTCACTCATCAATATTACAGTTTTAGTTCAAGAGGAACAGTGTAAACCCTGCCTTGTAGCTTGCATATGACTAATTGCATGTGCATCTTCAGATGATGCAGGAACTGATAAAAACTTGTTTTACACGCTTCCACACTTCACTCATGTGACTCACCTTTTGCATATAGTAATTTTGCTGAAGGTCTGTTTGTCCATTTTTTGCTGAAAGGTGGTAGCCAGTGACTATAATAATGTAATGATTTTCTATAAGTTACTAGATTTATCTCATGTTGAACCTAAAGTTGTTTATGAAGCTGGTTAGACAGCTGATTCACATCACAGCAGCTTTGACTGGAAGCAATGAGGAAAAACACGCTAAAATTAGTTACACAGTAACCTTAATTGAAAAAGTGCAGATAAACTCTTATTTAAGGAATCAGCCAAGGTACAGCTTTACTGCCCTTTATTGTGCTTGAACCGGAGACAAATTCTGCAGTGAAAGCACTAAAATAATTGTGTGGGGTTTGGATCATCTTCCTCCAGCAGACAGCTTATTTACACTTTGGGTTAGCATTTATTCTTTACCAAGAGGATACTGGAGGAAGTTGGCAGTGTTGTGGTGACACAGCGTGCATGAGTATGTGCACGTGTGTGGCTTTGACTTATGCCCTATGCAACAACGAAAGGACTGAACAAAGCAAAGGTCTTACTCCAAGCCCTGCTGAACTGCTCTAGTTTCAAGTGTGTTCTCAGAAAGTTATAAAGACAGTAGTGAAAGAATAAAGTCAGGAAAAGCAGGCTCCTTGGAAGACTGCAATACTGGGTAATCATAATTTGAATTTATTATAAAAAAGATGTCTTGAGGTGGTTTCTGTTCCTATAACATATACAGAAATTATCTGGCGAGGGAAAATGCAGGATGGCTGCAAGAACTGAAGTCCATCAGTCCATTGCTGGTGTACACTAAGGGTCCTATTCCATGGGGTATTGTGATCAAGCGGTAAAAATATGCACCCAAACTTTGAATACTTCAAATTGAGCTTGGATTCAGATTTCAGCCTCTAACTTTAGTCACTGTCCCCATGTAACCATTAATTCAGTGTTCAGTCTCTCTTTCATTTCTGTTAAACCAAATTTTTGTGTGTTAAACTGGGATTCTGAAGTTGGGTATTTCTAATCGGGAAAGATTTGAAACCAGGACCGATCACTGAGCACTGGATTGCTTTCTCCTTAAATCCTTACGCATAGTGTGGGCTTATCTGATCTCTTCACTGACCTGCCTTTCCTGCGGCTCTTAATTAGTGGAGATCTCAGAAGAAGACCTGGAGTGCTGTGGAGCATACAACTGCCTGACTGATACCACTAACACCACTGGGTCAGCAAAACCCTCCAACTCCTTAGTCTACACACTGCTAGGGGTCTACACTGGTGAGTAATCCACGCAATCTTTAATCAGTATTACTGATGGAGAGCCTAGTACTTGTGGAATCTAGCATGGCTTTGAAGATTAAGTTTCTGACTTTCTCCTTCAATCCAATTTTCTAAAGGAAAATAAGATATGTGAGAGCTGTAAACAACTCCTTCCTAAATAGTTCTAATGCTTTATGCCAGAGCTGTATCATTTTTATCTAAAGGAGAAAGATATTCTTTACATTTTTCACCTGGAATAAAGCTGAAGCCCACTGTGGTCACCCAAATTCAGCCAGGCAAATTGGCATATCTCCCATTTGGGATCTACAGATGCTATAGACCTTCCTTGTACAAGGCTAGAAAAGAATTAAAGACAGGGAAGCTGATGCCATTAAAAGACAAAAACAGATGTGCAAGGATTCACCGAGTGAGGGAAGTCCCAAAAACTATCCAGCTCAAAAGAAGTTATTTTCTGGATAAAGGAAAGTGTCTGGCAGTATGCACTTTAGCTCTGTCAAAATACCTTTGCAGTCTCTGAATATAGATGTACTCTCTGTGCTGAGCCAGAAGTACAGAATTTGCAATACACTCCAACAGAGTGTATATGATCCAGGCAGAGCCAGCTCTCAGTGCACAAGGGCATTGCAGCAAGCCCTTCTCTGTCCCCAGCCTCTACTTCTAATTGATGGGAAAATGAAGAGAATATCCCCCACTTTCCTCCCAGAGTGTACTGGAGCTGATGGCTTTCTCCTAAAGGCATGTTTGTCTGTAAAGTTTCAATTTAAATTTGATGACTAACATATACAGCACTCCCTTAGGCTTTGTGCATGCAAAATGAATGCAACCCTGCTGTCTACTGACCCTGCGTCAGTAGGGTTTCATTTTTCTTTTAAGCTCTTAATAAAAGATATGTCTTTTCCTACCTCAAGGGAAAGTAAATAGCTAAATATTTAATTCACAGACATTTTGCAAATGTGTCCTCTGTTTGGTGGCTGAATACATATTTTGCTCAGCTTATGTGGAGACAATAATGGATAAGTCTTCTGCTGTTTAGCTTTCTCAAGGACTGTGAATGTTTCTATTTATGATTGTACCAACCACTATTAAGCCATACCATTACCTCCTACAATTGCTCTTGATTCATTTAATGTATCAATTAGATGTACTTTTCCTGAAAATGTGGATGTTCTGCTCTCACCCATTTTAGTCCAGCAATTAGCCCGTGAGTACTAATAAACTCACTGGCAGAACAAACAATGACTTGAATCATGAAGGGTTTACTGCTCAGCCACAGTGGGGACCCAGGACACTGGAGTTTCATTCTAGGAGACATGGATGAAAAATAATGAGCAATAAAAAACATGAGGCAATTTTATTGTAAATCTGCTGATGTATTTGGATTATTAAAGTTCACAGGAGAGACAATATTCGTACACATAACATAGGAGCACATTAAACAAGCAAAGTGGATGGAAAGATGTGCCTGGTTCTCGTCTTACTCTGAACTGTGGTTGTTTCCATGGATGGAATTCTAGTCAGCATAAGTGAGGAAACATTATCATGCCCTGCATCCGTAATGAAGCAATCAGTTGTGAATCTATGGCTGTCTCATGTATATTATGAGACATAGTTATCTCCTCGATAACATGAAAAAAACTTATTTTGACATACTACACAAGCAACAAATCTGGACTGATACATGCATGATCATTTTCTGATTAACTGCTCTGTATATTCTTTTACATGCTGATTCTGCTAGGAAATTATGAGTTTAAAGCTATAACTGCCATCTTTTTCAAGTTAGCTCGAGCTGCTCACTATCGTCTTCAAAACAGCACATATTCCATACTCAGAGCATGGTTCTGAGCTGAGGAAAAAAAAAAGGCACAACATATACTAGATTTCAAGACAGCATTTATTTTTTTTTCCATGTGTTTGAAAGAAGATCCCTGCTAGCCATGAAAACCTTGGCACTGGAAGTGAATACTCCTCTCTCTTGCTGATTTAAAGACTTCTGATAGCTCCTGAGGGAGATGTTTCTGGCCAGCTCCCATCCCCATGCCCCTGGGTTGCCCTGGAAGGGTGAGCCCTCACCCTCTGCGGCCGTGCAGCTGGCCCGGCGGCTGTCACAGCAGGCCAGCCACAGCTAAGCTGAGGGGATTTGTGAGAGCACAGCTGTATGCAGAAGATGTGAATGTAGATCAGGCCTTCTTGTTTATACAGAAATGGCCTTTACACTGAAGTGGAATCAGAGGCATCTGCCAAAATATCCCGCAGAGAGCTAAGCACCAAGTCAGAACAATAACAGCAGCAAACGACTTCCCATCATTTTTCAAACATTCCTCAGTTTTTCATGAACTTTTTGTTTTGTTTTTTTTTGCAGCTAGTGGTGTGCTAGCTGTGTTGCTGGTTATTGTATTTCTGGACCAGATCAAATCTGACCAAGCAGAGACTGAGAAAGGAAAACTAGAGGCACCATCCTTTTGGTCTACGTTCCTAGCAACTTTCCGGCATCTTAAAGATAAAAGACAGTGTCTTCTAATCCCTCTGACAATTTACAGTGGGCTTGAACAGGGATTTCTTTCTGGTGACTACACAAAGGTGTGGATGTCAATGAAAATCTATTTCTGCCTGATTTTTTGTGCCATTGTGTCTTACTATTGCATCTGATCTATAGTTACTTGTCAAATGAAGATGTTTTTAATGGTGGCTTATGGATTGCAAAATTACTGCTTACTTCTACTTGAATGAACTCTGAGTGACATCTTCAAACAGGCCAGCAGTAAATATGTCCCTTGGAACAGCCTCAAAAAGAATGCAATAGAGAGCTTAACTCACCAGTGGAGGCCACAGCAGAGAGCTACAGGTTCAAACTCTTCACCTTGTTGTAAATAACAAACTGGGAGAAAAGCCAGAAGCCAGCAGAGCTTTTATATCTTCCTTCCTTCTGGTTTCCCTAGAGTTACTGTGAGTGCAAGTCTGCACACATTCCACATATTTTATTTTGACAACATTTACGGTAAGAGGGCAAGTCCTCAACAGGGCTGGCTGAAAGCCCTCACCAGTCACTACTGCAACAGGTCCAGACCCTGACAGATTGAAATTATTAAAACCACCTCTGCTCTTCCAGTTTCTCGACAAACCTAGACACACAGCAGGTGTGTTCTCCAGGCATTTGTTGAGAAAGCCTCCAAAGAAAGAGGGCAACTTTCCTCAGCTGCTTCTTTCATGCTTTAGGCTTTCAAACCGTGCGTATAAATCAGGTGGAAGAGTGCACTTGTTGCTGTGTTGGAATGAATTGAAAGGGGCACTCCATGGCCACCTCCACTGATCATATGGTCTTATAGATGAGGTCCTCTTCATTTTTTGGGAGCTGCTCTGTGATGACCACAGTGTCAGTTGTCCATTTTCATCTCTTGGGCTATGATGGGAAGGGCAGAAAATTCCTAATGTTACTTCCGGGAGTTTTATTTGTATAGCAAGCAGTGCTCAGATTTGTTCTGCTTGTTATTCCTCTGTTTGCATGGCATCAGTCTGATTGGGAGCTGGGTTAGGAATGTTGCTGCTGAAGGCCAGCTATGTCAATACACTGGGGACTTGTCAGCAAACTCTCTAGCAGTGCTCTTTTGGTCTCATCCATGCTGGCTATTTACCAAATACTCGGGCTAAGATCCTTGAACTTTAGTGGTATATTTTCATCAAAGAAAACGTGGTGCCACTACCCCTTCTCTTCCAGGTATATGTGACCTGTGCCTTGGGGATACAGTATGTTGGCTATGTGATGATCTGCTTTGCAGCTGTGGATTCCCTCTGCTCTCTGCTCTTCGGAAAGATCTCCCAGTTCACGGGCAGAAAACTTCTATTTGCCTTAGGTATGTAGATGTTTCTTGGGTGACTGATCACCATGTGTAATCAGATCCACTACTCCTCCCTTTGCATGTACAACGAGATAGCTTGCTGTCAGCTATCGATTAAAACCAAAGTCAATCTGGAGGCAAACTTCACAAACATCATTCATGGGAAGAGAGGCAGCTCAGCTCACAGTTAAGCACTGTATTGCTGTCTTTGCCTTACATCACTTTGCTGGTGATGTAAGCTCAGCCTGCCTTTGGGGCACTGTCTATGCAGAAAGTGCCCTATGGCTTCGATGCTTTGTAGCTCTAATGCAGCCAGAGACAAACGACCTTAGAGTGCAGATGCTGAGCCTTGCACTATAATAAGAAGGATTTCTCCACTGGGCTGAACCCTCCTCACCCTTACGGAGTGAAAGCAAATCACTGTTGACCTGAGTCTCAGGGAATGACAAACTTGGAAATTTGAGCAAAATTTCAGGAAAATTTTTAAAGGTTGGCCTGTTGTCCTTTCTACTACTTGTTCTACAGGAGGGAAAGTAGAAGAAATTCATGTGGCAGGGTAGAACAACTTAAGGGCTTGTGTATGTGACAGTAATTTTCAGGTTGCCTTGAGAAGAGATTTGCAATTTAAGAACACCTCCCCCTTCAGAGAGCATTGTTCCAGTGAGCAACAGAGTAATGAAAGCATTAAAAAAATACCAAGAAATATTTTTTTTGTGCCTCTTTATGCACTATGCATACTGAAGTGAACTAATACCTTATTTCCACTATGCAATAATTTGAATTATTAGAAACATCACTGAATGAATCAATTTGCATCAAGATATTTTAGGTAGTTTCTCCATAGGAAATTTTAAACCTGGACAAGGAAGAAGAAATTTAGAGCCCTTTCTGCTACAGTCACTAGCTCAAAGATTCTTCTGTCTGATCTAGGTGTGTGTCTCAGTCTATGAAACTCAGATTAAAAAAAAAAAAAAAAAAAAAATCAAAGCACCTAATAGCAGCACTGAACAATTAAATCTCCCCCAAAACTGGAGTGTCAGAAATTGAAGGCCTCTGAACCTCTCAATTCTGTTTAGTGGTCTTTGCACTCAGCCTGTGAATGTGCACCTGTGGGGGGAGGAATCTGTGACTCATTTACAAACCACTTTTTAAAAGAAAGACCCTAAGCCACCTGACCCTCTAGAAATCCTTAATTTTCCCCTCTGGCCCTGAATGGAAACCTCATTTAAGGACAAGGCAGGGAGAGCAGAAGGGTGTCTGCTCCCCCTTCCCGCATGCCTCACATGGTGACTGCAAGCCTTTCAGAAGCTCCTTCTCCTACTCAGCGGTTCATGTCCTTTGGGCTAACAACCATATCAGCGCTGAGGATCTCTCAGCTCAGGACACTGCTCAGAATTATGAATTAGAGACTGTCAAGGGCCTGCATTGTCTTGTATTGCATGTGATATCAACTCCGCCAGCGCAAAGCTCAATGAACCAGAAAGATTTTAAGATTGCCCTGTGCTCTCGTTGGGGGTAGAATGAAAAAGTGTTATCTACCACAATCTGTCCTGATTATAATTGCATCTATGTTTCTCTTCTTTCTTTCTTTCTACATCAACAGCCACAGTTACAAACACGGCCTGTATAATAGCACTACTGCTGTGGAAACCTCATCCCAAGCAGCTTGCTGTGTTTTTTGTATTCCCTGCTCTTTGGGGCCTATCTGACGCTGTTTGGCAAACACAAACTAATGGTAAGTCCTGGTGACAATGAAATGTATTCTCTTGGGATATAAAAATCTGCATCTTTGCATCTATGAAACAATGCTGCATAAAAATGATAACGGCTTTAAGACAGCTTCTAAAAGAAACATGTTAACTTACTGGAAGCAGAAGAAATAGAACAAGTTGGGTAAGAAAACAAAATACTCATTAAACCAATTTTTCCAAGATGAAGAGAGAATACTGCAGAAGATGATAATGGGTATTCAGAATAAATATTCTGGAGGAGTATAAGTATTTCAAAGAAATTTAGAAACTAAGAAGAATTACACATTTAGTCTGTCTTTTGCAATAAAGGAGAGCACTCTGGATAAAAATTAACTCAGAGTTCAGCAACAAAAGAAGAAAATCGTCTGTTAGGAGTTATTGGAAAAAAAATTGTAGGTGAAAACCACAGAAAGCAATATTATGCAGCTGTGTAGCTTCATACAGCACTGATTTCCTCCATTTCAAAACTCATAATCCAATGCGATAAGGCATAAGAGGGCAATAAAAAGGAGCAAGGTCATGGGAGACTTCTGCTTGGAGGAAGACTAACAAGCTTTAGCCTGGACAAGAGGTAAGTATGGAAAGCAATCAGTAAGTTAATTAATTGTGTGGAGAAGGTGACTTAAAATTCACTATTTCTCTTAATAACAGAACCAGTGGCACCGGATAAAGTTATCAGGCAGAAGTCTTTATAGAAATCAAAATAAATAGTATGCTGCACAGAATGCATAAGCTAAGGATGGAATTCATTGCCAAAAATTTAAGCTGGAATTACATCACACCATCACAAAATCACTTCAGCGGAAAGTGGTTTTTGGGACTACTAAAGGATGGTGATCCAATGGAAATCTCTGACTCAGAACATCTCTATGTCTTTGATTGCCAGAGCCAGGAAGACTTTGCAGGGAAATATCACTGTATGCTTGCCTTATTTCTTACACTCTTATCCCACGAGTCTGTTACTGAAAGAATACCATTGGACTCCTAATTTGATGCATGAGGTTTATTCTAACAATCTTTTATGTTCTGCTTTGCAACACAGTGCAACTAGTTATTACGTACTGACAGTTCAGAAAATGAGCTGATACAAACAGACTTCTATAACGGATTGTTTAAACCTATCCCTTAATGAAAACTAGAATTCTTTTATGGAGACTAAAGCCAGAGTCTCACATGCTGGAGAGGGCAAGATAGAGCTATAGTCTGTTATGACTCAAAGCAAAATCTACTCATGACTGTCAGTCACAGTCTTTTTAAATCGGCTCCATAACCTGGGTCAGTAAGGCAGCTAAATGGTCTCCCACCTGCTCCTGTATTTTACCTCTTGTTTCATGAATACTGTTTTCCTCTATCCCAAGTTCATACTCGGCAGATGCCACAGGAATATGCATGTGGCAGAACTAGCTCCTCTGGGCACACATCAGGTTATCTGTCTTGGCCTTCCTTCCTCTGATTCCTTTGGTTGTTTCAGGGGCTTAGAAGATTTCACTCACTAGATAAAGTGTCATGTTCCTCCTGGAGTGCCAAGTGGAAAACATGGCAGTCCACTGCCTGGCGCTGCCAGTGAGTGATCTCCTTTCATGCACATGTAGGGTCCCTACCTCTACACACAAAGGAGTGACCAGCCAGCATCCTTCTCTGCCCCTTCAGCAGCACCAGCTCATATCCCCTAGAGGAGAGCAAGTACATACATCAAGGGACACCCTCTCATCATCTCACATCCTAACCCAGAGCCTTGTGCCTTAGGTAAAAATTTAAAATCGGTGCTCTTGATGCTCAGGGTCACAGAAGGACACCATCAGTGAGGATTTACTCTGACTGAAGCATAACTGTTCATTCATTTCCTGCTTCTTCAGCCGCAGTTTTCCTAACACTCTTGAGAGCCATATCTTAGTCTTCCACTGGGATAAAGGACCTGTGCTTCATCCTGCTTCTATCTCATCCAGAAAGCCTTGTCCTCAGATATTGCACTTCTTTCAGAATCACAGAAGGGTTAGGGTTGGAAGGGACCTCTGGACTTCAGATGGTTCAACCCCCTTGCTCAAGCAGGGCCACCCAGGCATAGCCCCTTACTCAGGACCATGTCCAGAGAGCTTTGATTTTTTCCAGAGAAGGAGATTCCACACCCTCTCTGGGCAACCTGTGCCAGTGGTCAGTCACCCTCACAGTAAAAAACTTTTCCTGATGTTCGGAGGAAACCTCCTGTACTTCAGTTTGTGCCCATGGCCTCTTGGACACCACTGAAAGAGCTGGGCTTTGTACCCTCTCTTCTGGGATTTACATACATTTGAGATGTCCTTGAGGAGCATGTTTCCTCATTAAGGTCCCTGCGCAACTGATAAAAATGGATCTGAGGCCCACATTAGGGAGAAAAGGGGTAAGTACAGAGGACCTAAGTATTAGAGAAGTGACTGTAATTTCCAAACCCCCAGATGAGCCAAAGACAATGGACAGTGCTTCATGCTTACTTGATGGTAAGTGAGCTCTGCAGCCATGTGACAGGATTAATCTCTATTTACAGCACTGTATCAGGTCATCTCCATTCTCAGATTCCTGTAAGATACTTGTGAAAATTTCACATTTGTGTTAGCTTGGAAAACAGCCAAATGTTCTTTTTCCTTGCATAGTGTCTTTTTTGGTCTGTACCTTACTCAGCTCCCATTTATAAAATTATACCGAGTTTTCTTTGTCACATTGTCACAGTGAAACATCAAGTGATGACATGAAACCTTAATAGAGAGGCACAGTGATGCTACCCCACGATGCTGCATCCCAGAATAGGATCTTCAGTTTGACATACCCACATAGGACTAAATCTCTTCTCCCCTTCAGAAGTTTTATACAGATACACATCATGTGAAAAATTCCCAGCAACGAAGACAATGGGGTGAGATAAGACCTCCAAAATAGTACTGGGGACTAAGATCTGTGGTCTTTCCTTTGCTAAGATCCCATGAGGGCTGCTTGGGCCTCAGTAGATTCACTAGTGAATGCGTGAATGGTATTGCGGCACATACTTAAGGCATTCTGTGGCTTGCTTTGTGCTGCTGTGGATATTTAGTACTCGAGTACCCCCTAGAGGATATGTAGGCTTGCGGTGGATGAGTCACTTCACCTTATAAAGGTTTCCTGACCTATTTGTGTTCATGTGTGGACACTCACTTATTTATAATGAAAGCTACTTCATTTCAGAGCGTGTAGTGCCCTTTCTTACCCAACTTGAGCACAGATGCTGGTATTACCCACTGACAAACTTGCATTTGGGGCATGACAACTGGGGCATAACAATCATGTACCACAGAATTGTCAGGTGGACTACAGTAAAACCAAGTTCCTTCCAGGCTGATTTGTGTCTTGAGAAAGGATATGAATGAGTATAAAGAGTTCATAGACTTGGACTCAAATAATTTCCAGAAGTCCTGTTATATACCCATGCCTACTAGTATCCGGGGAACAAGTAGGAAAACGGGCAGTGGTAAAAAAGCAGGATAATTTCCGTGGAAGTGAACTGTAAAATTTCAGAACTAGCAGCCTCTCCATTCACTCAGCCCAGAAGGTCCTGCTGAAGCTCATCCAGGCAATTTGCTTCAAAATAGCAAGCATGTACTAGCTGAAAACCAGAATCTTTACACATAGAACTGTCATGGCATCAGCAACCTTCCTGTATTAAACTTACTCCACTAATATCTTTCCAGAAGATAACACTAAGCTTATAAAAAAATTGGTATGAGCAACTTGTACTTGTTCATTTATTAGGCAAAACTGTGAAGGACTATCATATCTACACTCCACTCAGCCAGTTTAATGAACTAAGTACATCTTGTGATGCACTTGTCCAGATTTTCTATCCTGCCTAAATTGAAACAGTTCAGTGAATGTCCTCTTGCAGTCATCAGGACACAGTAAGCTTTTACATACAGATCTCCTCCTATTTGACAAAACTGAAGGGATAGTTGAGTCTACTCAGATTTTCAGAGAACTTTGCATTCCTCTTTGCCTTTTGGCTGAATGTATATATTTCAAACAGACGTGTTGTTAGACAAGTGGATGAAAAGAGTCAAAGTTCATTATGTTCTTCTCCTTCCCTCCATGCACACCACGTCTGAGTCAGAGGAAATGCCCCGTTCTTTATCATCGCTGGTGGTAGCTCAGCACCCAGGGGAAAGCAAGCTCTCTCTCCCATTCCCCGTGTGCTTCGCTAGTCAGACATGGAGGCTGGGAATCCCTCCCTGCATCCCAGTAGTGGGTGTGTAACTGACTGAACTCAGTGGGAGCTTCCCAGTGAACACAACTGCATTAGGATGATCAGCTAAACTGAGTCTCTGTGTCAAGTAAGTTTTCCATTTGCTGTCTGGAAGTTCTGTATGCATCAAGGATATTCTATTTGCCAACCCATCCAGGAGCTGAAAATTCAAAAATCTGGTTGGTTCAGACAGACATATCTTCTCTGCGTACTAAACCTGGGCCCATGTTGTCCCTGGTCAAAACTGCCTGTTCTGTGAAAACCTGTCAGGAGTTGGTATGAGCTTCTCAACAGTTAAACATGGAAACTCTACAATGTCAAGACCGCATTTGGACATCTCCTCTATCTCCTTACTTACTTGTTCATCAGTGCGATAACCTTGATTTTTGTAGCTAATGGTTTGAAATATAAATTTCCTGCCATCTTACTTCAATAGACCCCATCCTTTCTTCCTTCCTCACATTTTCACTCCCTTTTTCTCTGGTATTCTCTATTTTGTCATGTTTGCTCTGTTATTTCACATGTTACAATTCACAGAAGCACAACAATTCTTTAAGACAAAGCTTGTATTTTCCTTTCTCTGACATTTATGAGGGATGGTCTGTCTTCCCCATTGTGCTCTATTTATTTTTGTCGAAAATACATGGTTGCAGACTTAATCTTCACAAGACATATTTTCCCTTCCTTTCTTCCTTCGTTCCAGGACTCTATGGCATTTTGTTTGAGAAACACAAGGAGGCTGCCTTTGCAAATTACCGTCTCTGGGAATCACTTGGATTTGTCATTGCCTTCGGTTACAGCACCAAATTGCAAGCCTACATCAAACTGTACATTTTACTGTCTGTGCTTGTGCTGTCCATGGTGACGTACGGAGCAGTGGAATACATCGAGGCTAAGAGCTCCCCTGGGACACCTACTGCTACAAAGAAGGAAAACGGAAGACCCAGCCCTGAGGAAACGCGCATGTAATCCAAGAGGTTCAGAGTGGTGGAGGTAAAGCAAACTGTCCGGTTTCTCACAAACATGTCTCCAAGAGCATTCCAGTGTGTACTGTATCCAGAAAGATGGTAAGGGAACAGATTTCAAGGCCATTATAATGCAAATGTCTTAGGAGTAAAAATCTCCTTTGACATCTCATCTCTATAACGGAACATTATCTGACTTCAGCCTTTCATGCAGATGACCATCAATGTTTTCTCTTTTTATTTTAATTCATAAAGTCTTAATAAATGTAAACAACATTCCTAAAGTCCTCACATTTTTGTTTCTGTGGATAAGACCTGGTATAGCTTTGAAATCAAACCACATGAGGAATGAGAGGAGCAACTGGGGTTGCTCAGTTGATTGCAGACAACACACATCATTTAATGGAACCATTAATTACAAAGATTCATGGTTTGGTTTTTTTTAAAGCTGCATTCTTTAACGCCTGCTGTAAATAACAACAATAAACTGGCTGTATCTGCAGTTCATATCTGCACACCACAGAATCAACTAACCACTGAGTCCACCAACTTGTCTTAGGTCAGCAGACAGCTGTGAATCTGCCTATGTCATCCCTCTATCCCAGCACCCTTTTTCTTTTGATTTTCCTGTCTCCAATTTTTCTGTCACCACTTACAGCAACTTCATCCTAAAAGAGATGCCTTCTACAAGACAAAATACTTCAGTGATGATGACCTTTCCCCGCTTTCCCACCCAGGGACAGAGCTGTTTTCAAGACGAGCAGCCAGGCCATGGGGAACCTAGCCATGAGGAGAGTGCAGGTGACAGTGCAAGTCACAGAGAGACAGGGAGAAAAGGAGGATGGGCCTACACCGTAATAAGTCCTTGAGATCTTTATGTGTCCTGCAGTGGATCATCTCATTTTAACTTCTCCTTAGTTTCACCCATATTGTTTCTATGGATTTTTGTGTTTTTACTGCAAAGAGAAGAGTGTTACAGTACAGTTACTGAGCAATGTCCCTGCATCTTAATGAGAGAGCAATGTACAGACATCGTGTTCATTACTGGTGATGACACTATTCAGATTCTCTGTGTGAGGCAGACAGCATCAAAGGAATTGCAGACAAGCTCTCTTCATGTCCAAGATGAGTGCTGCCTCTGGAAATAAACTACGTATAGCTAGTTAGGTTGTTGCCTGCCATGGAGATAACACTTGAAACTACTTCCTCTCTGTTACTAACCACAGCAGGAGGATGAGGCACCCCATGGTGTGACAACAACGACACAATTTGTGTGACAAAACTCCTCAAATTTTTAGGTCTTTTAAATGGCAGCAAACTTCATGCTACTTTGCTGTCTCTCTTATATTTCTTGTTCCCAAGCATCGGGACTCCCCTTCAGACTTCACTTATGCTGATTCATTGCTTTTCAAATGATGAGCTTTTTTCCAGGTCTCATACAATAAAGCAAAATTCTTTATGTCCTGCAGAAAAGAAGGTGACAGGTGGGCTCCCTTGCAGATGAAGCTTTCTCTTGCACCTTTGCCCTGTCAGCTCAAAGGCATGCTGTTGATTTCTCTGTTGGAAGTACAAATGGCAAAACTATTGTGGCTGCAGAACCCTGATAGGAGGCTGCATGCACAGATGGATATTCTAGGCTGCTGCTGTTTTCCACCCTGCCCTGCTTCCCTCTCATAGAAAAACACAGCATCATGGCTCAGCACATTTCTGAATCCCCCTCTGATTCTCTTTTACACAGTGAAGTTCAATGGCAAGTGAAGCGAAGAGGGTTTTTGAGGTCAACATAATGACGAAAACCCCATCTGTGTGACTGTAATAGCTTTTTATTTGTAATAACCCAACACAGAAGTCAGGATCCTGCTACATGAGATGCTCTACAACCTCAAAACAAAAAGATGACCTGTACCTAGACACTGCACAGCTTTTTTTTTAGTGTAGTTTCTCTTTTTACTCCTGTTCTGGGTCTGGCTGGGATGGAGTTAATTTTCTTCATGGCAGTCCATATGGTGCTGTGTTTCAGATTTTATAACTGAAGCAGTGTTGATAACACAGCAGTGTTTTGGCTATTGCTGAGTAGTGTTTGCAGAACATCCAGGTTTTCTCTTTTTCTCCACTCTTCCCTCTCAGTAAGTAGGTTGCAGGTGCCCAAGGAATTGGGAGGTGGTACAACCAGGACGGCTGAGACAGAGTGACAAAAGGGATATCCCATGCCACATGAAGCCATGCTCAGCAATAAAAGTTCGGAGCAAAGGAGCAGGGGAAAGGTGTTTTGACCTTGTTGAGGACCTCACTATCACAGATATTGGATCAGCACACAAGATAGGACACTGTGGCCGGTGGTTTGGGGAGCTGTTTTTCACTCTTGATTTTTCACAGGACTTTATGTACTCATTTCCTGAATGACAATTCTTCCATTGCACGGGGACCATGAGGAAAAACTCTGTTAGTTTGGGAATGAAAGCCACAGCTACAGCCGGCAATGCAATGAACATACTTTTGCCTGTGACAGGATGAATATAAAGGTTCCCATCAGTCTTGGACATGACTTAAATGAAAATTGCCATTTATGACATTATTATGCATGGACAATACACAGTTACAAAACTCATTTGTTTTTGTTTATTGTGAAGGCCATAGGGATTTTGCTGCATAGTATGTATTACAAAAATTTAGGCAGAAGTTCAGCTAGGAACATGTATTCACTGAAGTGCGAGAAAAATATGATAGTTGAGGTTGCTGTGACATGAGACATCTGCTATTTGATACCCGAGGAAGACTCCACAAGCCCTGCTTCAGTCTAGCAGGCAGTGAGCAGCACAGGTCTATCTGTGCTGAGGCCTCAACCAGCAGCGTGGGCAGGTAGACTCACCCTTCTTCACCCCATGTGTCACTACCAGACAAGCTCTTATCCCACCCACAAGAGTGTTCATTTTGCAGTGAAACAGTTGCTTTTATCAGTCTGACTGAGTGTGTGAGGTTAACAAAAGCTGGTGTAGCCATCTCGATGGACACTAGCTTTGGGGTTTGAAGTGGTAGCCAGATTAATCCTGCCCCAGTCATGTGCCTGAAGCCTTCAAGAGCTCTAAGCCAGGCAATGGGTAATAAGCCTATTGATGCTTATCTGCTGAATGCTCTGTGTTCCGTGGTGTCACAGGGAGTGGCATCCTGCTCTCCTCAGGGGCAAGGCCAGGTTGGATGGGGCTTTGAGCAACTTGGGCTAGTGGGAGGTGTCCCTTCCCATGGCAGAGGGGTTGGAACGAGACGATCTTTAAGATCCCTTCCGACCCAAACCATTCTGGTTCTATGATTCTAAGGTCTCTGCTTCTGGGCGCTGGTTGGCAACAGCAGTACGTGGGTGTTAAACTGGAGCGTGGTCAGAGACAGCTGTGGCACGTTTTGCATTGTGGAAGAATGTCTGCGAGCTCGCAGGTGGGTTTACGAGTTCTTATGGGCTGAACATAGAACCCCCTGGGAATGAAGGCTCGTGAAGAGATGGGGGTTCATCTGGGCACACGTTTATGCATAGGAAGGTGAGTGAAATTTATGTTCATTCATTTAGACCAATGCCTAATCCTGGAGTTAGTGCTTCATAATTGCACTTCAAGAGCTTCTCCTTATATGTGATATGACTTTCTTAGAAGTGGATAGGCATTCTTTGTTAGTTAAAGTGGTTTGTTTTCTTTTCTTTGCATTTAATTATCTGGGAAATTGAAGCAGACATTTGTTATAACTAGGTTTGGTGAGCCAATTTCCTGTAAACAGGCATTCACTGCATGCCAGAAGTTTAATTTAATTCTCTGAATGCCAGAGGTATGAAAGATGTTCGTTAATACAAGCTGATATGAACAAACCACCAAAGAAAGCTTCATTGTTCAGACATTATTAACAGCTTAATTTATGATTACCTAGTGGAGACTGTGATGGCACAGTTTACCACACACTGGATGCATGCTAATAGCATTGTTGAGCAGTGCAGAAAAGACAAAGCTAACTGCAGTCTGTAAGGTGACTCATCCAAATTCTTACCATGGTTGTATCCAATTACATCAGTTTTTTTCTTAATTTAATAATCTTTGCCCCAGGATTTGAACCAGCTACTGTAAATCTTGTTTAGTTTGGTGTGGCTGAGTTTTTTGGTGTTTGTCATTTTGGGTTTTGGTTGGTTGGTTGTTGTTTGCTTGTTGTTTATTATTCATTTTTTTCTTAGCATGTGACAAAGTGCTCTTTAATAAGCAGAATTCCTGGAAATTCAAAGAATTCAAAGAATTCCTAGGAAATAAAGTGGAATCAAAGATAACCATAATTTCCTGGGACCACCACATTAGGTTTGTGTGCAAGCTCAGCAGCAAGTCCCCAAACTTCTGGGGCTGAAAAGAACAACTGACTGCAAGAGACACAGCAAGGCTACTTTACCCTTCTTGGTATTTTAAGTCCTATTATGTCATGACCATACTTCAACTACTTGCTGTGTTCCTCTGCTGTTCCCTGTAAACTCGGCACTCAAGGAGAGCTCTCACTAAGGATAATTCAGCTGCAGGCTGCCTCTGATCAACAAAGGAGTTCTGAGAAGTTATCCCAGTGCAGTTTAGATCTTGCTTCCTCCCTTCCAACACCAGTTGAAACCTGAGATGAAAGGTTACTGCAGGTCTAACTGTAAAACAGCTCTAAATATTTTACTATACATGTTACTATTGGAATATAGGATTATATATTGCTTTGCAATACAGAAAGTCATTGTATTTGGAAGTTCAGATTTTGGCCACAGTCTCAGCCGTTAATGATGCCTAAAGTCTCTTTCCAATAGGAGCCTTATTCCTGACACCCTGGACCAAAACTTTCTTCAAATCCCTTCTTTTTTAGGCAAAATTCTCTCACTACTGAATGTAAGAATGTCCAGTGGTATTTTTAGCCTACACACCACAGGGCAAAAAATTCCCAGGGAATAAAAGTCCTATGGTAAAGTAATCATATGCTTCTAATCCCACTGCCTTGCTTCTCAGCCTTCCTGAAAAACCTCCTGAACACGTCTCCATGCATTGGACAGCCATGACATAGGTACATCATATGGGAGAGCCACAAACGTGAGAGTGGAGAAACATGATTTTAGTTCCTGAAAGATTTTTAATTTTTTTTTTCACATTCAAATAAAGTGATGAGAATCCTGAACTATTCCGTAACTTGTGAAACTTTTGAATTATATTAATTTACATTTTGATAATGGCCAACATTTCATTTTATATTTAGGCTTTTACTTTTAAAGCTAAATTTGCATTTTAAAAAGTCTTCCTGAACCATTGTCTCTTAAAAAATGAAAAGAAGATATTCTGACAATTTCAAAACAAGAAAATTAAAATTAAATAAAAGCTATCAGAAGATTACGTTTGTTCTCTAGAAAAAAAATTTTTCCATTTCAATAAGTGGTATTTTTTCCACAGAAAAGTGTCCCTTGCCAACTCAACTGCACATTGCTCAACGCAGTACTTCCAGGTGTGGCTTTTCCCCTTTGTTTCTGTAGTTGTTTAGAAGGCAGAGGTTAGTCATTCTGGAGTCTAAAACTCAACCTGAAAAGAAAAAGCAAGGATGCCGCTACAATAACAGGATGCGAAGGAGTCTTGTCTAGCATATAGACCATTCACTTTGTATTTTTTTGCTTGCTACTTTCTGAGAGAAGGTGAGGGTTGGTATGTTGATGTTTTGTCAGAATGGTCCTCAGCTCAAACACTCTTCTCTCATCCAAGACGCTCTCTGCCCCAAACACAGAGTCTAATCCTCAGGGACAATTAGACTGTAGGGTTTCAGCACTGTAAGTTTCCAGAAAAATAAAAATGAGAGGAACAGCAACTCTTTCAATCTACAGATCCACAGGTGTTTTTCCTCTATGCCACCAGCCATCTGGACAGGTCTTAATTTGAGTCTTGTGTATGTTGAACTAGCTGGGTGGGGAGGAGCACACTTCATGAACTGGCTATATGAGAATTGCTATGTGGAATGTAAATGGGAATGCATTTCCTACTCACAAAAAGAGATGGGGTCCATCACCCACTTGCATTATAGACAGTGGGAAATGTATTTCATTCAGAATCCACGTATTTTTCTATGGAACATTATTTTCTTCAGAGGGAAGGGATAAGACAAGAAGGTGCCCTGCTCCTCAGGAATTGGAGAGGAGCTCATCGGTGGGACAGCAGAAAATTATCAGTGAGTTAAATCAGCATATGTCAGAGGAGGAAAAGAGCATTGGAATCAACAGGCACTTTCCTGTCTTCTGTCAGTTTTGCATTGGGCTTTACGATCTTAACCAAGAGAGTTTGCTCAGAGCAGGGCAACATACTAAGTTAGTATAATGTGCCTGTAATGCAGCAGTGCAAAGAAAGTCACCTTAAAGTAAGATGGAAGTGAAGGCAGATGACTATGATACAAGAGATGTCTTGAAGCTGTTGGAGTTTCATCTCCATGAGAATGTTTATGACACATTAAAGGCGTGGCTTTTAGAACTCAACTAAAACCCAGCCTTGTGTTTAGGCTGGTCCATGGACGACACTGTGAGAGGAAAACATTTTCACGGTATTGCTGAACTGCTGAACTACAAGCAGATTGACACTTTCAGGCCAAACCAAGTGGCTGGGATGAAGGCTGGTAGAATATGTGTGCCCTAGAGCACAGCTGGTGAGAGTGCCTGGCTTACTCACATATGAAAAAGTGGCTAAATGTACTTCTGCTTCTTCTCTACAACCTGCCCTGAAGGCTGCAAGAGGATCAATTCCTAAGGTGGCTGTCCTAAAGAAGAAAACTGCCAGACCACTTCCAATAAAGACACTGACTTCCCAGCCGCTGGAAAAAATTCTATGCCAAAAATACCCTTCCGAGAAAAAGGTGAAGCTAAAAATAAGCAAATCCCAGGAGGCTGGGCATTCTCCACACAAGTCTGCCCGGCTCAGTTGCTGGTTGTCTACACCTGACTTCTGCAACTATGAGCTAACCACACACATGTTTCCTCTGATAAAGACCAGAGGCCCACACCCCTGGCTGTCTGAATGGAGCTAGCTCTGTTCAGAAGTCACAGCATATTCTAAATCTGAACAAAAATTGAGGCCAAATACTGGCTGTAGCATCTTTTTGCTAATGCCAGAAAAAACCTGTGAAAAGACAAAAGTGGGATTTCCCAAATGTGTTCCATCTCCCTGAAGGGCTCATGAAAATTTCATAGTAAATCCTCCAGGACAAAAAACATCGAGAAGTAGCTATGTGTGTTGCTACAATTTAAGCACAATATGCAGTCACACTTAATTTGGATTATTTTGGGGTTATTTTTGTTCCTACAGCTATGAACTATAAATGGTAGAGCCATGCTTCTGGTTAACTAAGGCAAGCAGAAGGTGGAGGAGAGAGGGTGTGAGAATCAACCTGTGAAAAACAAAGTGGGATGTGTCAGAACTCATCTGTGAAGGACTCTCAGTTATAATATGCCTGACAGAGCTTGTCATTCATGCAGGTGTTTTTCTGCCTTTTCATTTTCAAACCAAATGTGTGCTCTTTATGCCAAAAATCCGTTTACTATTATACTGTAAAAAAACACCTGAAAAACATGTCTTGATAAAATGATGGTCGTACACGGGTTGGTGAAATCCTTAGTAACCTCACCCTTGATTTCCCCAGAGGAAGGTGTGGAATGGATTTTGCCAGAGAGCAGCCCCAGGCCCGTGCCTATGCACCACCACAGCCTGGCTGTAGGCTGGTGCCAGCAAGGTGAATGTGTGCACCAGCACAGGGGGTGCCTACATCAGCGAGGTGTTTGCACGCAGGCATCACTGCATGCACAGCTCTGGGGATTGCCTTGCACATTCCCCACGTGTCACACAGCTGCAGGACCGTGGGCCAAATTACTCCACAGTCAAAACGCTTCCTGCAAGCAGAGTCAAGAGTGCTTAATGAAGCAAGGAGCAAGCAGCACGGTAATAAAATTGTTCCTTATTTATTTTTCAATTAGGAGAGATTACTTATCCACAGAATTCTGTGATTCAGTGACAGGTTATTGAATAGTAAACAGTGATTTAAGGATAAAAGCTGTGAGCCAAGCTTGTTTTCTGATTTAATACAGAAACAAAAAGAATGCCAGCATTTTAACTGGAGAACAGAAACATTTTGTTAAAGGAATTCTTGGGGATAAAAACAATGGTCCTTTATAAAACATTGATATCTTATCTAGTTTCCCAGCCAAACTGAAAACACTGGCCACATTCACTTTTTTTTTTGATGCTTAACTGAGAGAAAAAAAATCAGCATAGATTTGTGTTGGTCAGCATAAGGTAGCACGAACTGAAATTCTTAGTGAAACATAGGGAAAAGAATGATGTCTTGAATTCATTTTGGTTAGAGTTTTCTTTTACAAAACAAATAAAATATATTAACTATTTCAGTAGTGTAAAGCAGGAGTGTTATGAAGCAGTTAAGGGAAAACAATGCAATTTTATCATTACACCAGCTGATATCAAACTGCATGGATGCTCATAGCTTCATAATTAAATTGATAAACTGAGGTACATGTGTGATCAATATCAGCAATGCTTCTTGCTCTTTTTTTTGGAAGATGTTCTGCAATTTGAGTGGGGATTTGTTGATAATCTGAGACACTGAAAACAAAAGAAAAGAGCAAGCAATTCCATAATGTTGCAATTTATGCACTTAGGTGTGAGAAAAGGCCAAAGCAGCATGCTATGAGAGTGTGTTTGTTGCTACAGGAATGTGAAGGGCATAAGGAGTTCATCAGTCAATCTCAATATGGGTACCTCAGCCAATGGACAGGTAATGAGCTGAGCTCTACAAGAGAACAGTTTCAGTGATTTGGAAAAATTCGCCTCACTGGAAGTGTTGAAAGCCAGACTGGGTGGGGCTTTGATCAACCTCGTCTAGTGGAAGGTGTCCCTGCCCATGGCAGGGGGAGTTGGAACTTGACTTTCTTTAAGGTCCTTTTTAACCCAAACTATTCTGTGGTTTTCTGACAGGAAGTCTATGGGGAAGGCAATTGAAAGCAGCATCTGATAAATTATTAATCCCTCTAAGTATCAAGTGCCATCCAAAGAACCTTACAGATGGAGAGATTCACTGACCAGAAATATTTTTGCACTACTGGAAGAATAGAAGCAATAGTAGGAAAGGTTATTTCAAAGACAAAGCTACATAGAGGAAAGACTGCTGGAGGAAGAAGAAAGATCCAGAAGATCCAGATTTTGATCCAGAATAATCACTAGGATGGAACAAACATTACATTTTGTTTTCAAATGCATGAGGCAGAGTTTTTAGATTATGATCATATAATTATTGAATAACTTTGTTTGGAAGGGACATCCAGAGCTGGGACTGTTCACACCACTCCTGCTCAGGTTTTGGTCTAATGTCCAGATCATGATAAGCTCTGATACATGCTGGGAAATTCTGCTCCAAAAGATCCAAACAGACTGAAAACATAAATCACTTCCACACTTTTTGTGATGATTAACTGAGAAAATAAAAACCTTATGTAGGTTTATTTTAGTCAGCATAAGGTAGCATGGAACTGTTGGTTCTTATTTGAGGTTCTTATGCCGTAGTTCCTAATTGTAGTCACTTTCACAACAAATTGCAGAAAAACTGGGGAAGGTGTGATCAGTACCATGAACCAAACAGTTTGATGGGAAGTACTTTAATTTTGAATACACAAAGAGAGTGTGACTGCATCTCCTTCAGTCTCACTCAAGAGACATTTAATTCAGGTAAGGTTATTCCAGTCTAAGCACCAGTTGCTGAGCCAAAGTAGTTTCAACCCTGCAGATCTATCCATTCATTTTCACAAGTTAAATCTTCCTAACAGTTCTGACCTGCTAAAAAAAATGGCTTGAGCTACATATGCACAGTGTAGCCCTCTGCAGGGAGGAATCACTTCTTATCTAGGATGAGATTACCCTCCTCATCTTTGATTTGAACTCGCCCAGTGGAGTACTTGGTTTCCTGTCTGCCATTGCAGAACACAGTTTTCACAGTGCCATCCGGGTACTCCCTCCTCCTGAACTGCGCAGTGTGAATCTCCCTTTGGCCATCACTGAACACCACGATTTTATCTCCATTCCTGAAAGAAGCAGCAACGAATGAAGTGATGAGAAAGCACTGTCTGTTACTAACCTTTCTCACAGACCTGTCTAATGTAACTCAATGAAATCGGAAAATAATGTCAAGTGGAAAACCTCAGGATTTATGTGGGATGGCATTAGAGATCTGGTCTCACAAAAAGACTTCTGTACATAGTATAATATCTAATGGATGGAAAGATCTGAATTTTACATGACTTCATGCAGGGACCTCAAGGCATTTTGCAGCAAGCAAATCCATTTTACAACAGGATCCTTCATCTTCTCCAGAAGAGATATGTAAGAGAGTCCTGTTGCTGTTTTTCTCATCTTGCATGGAGGAATAGAGAGTCAACACAGATTCATAGAATAGGACTAGAAAAAGATCCACAAGGGCTATCAAGTCCAACTCTTTAGTGAATAGCCCTTTCAGGGATCAAACCCACAACCTTGGTGTTATTAGCACCATGCTCTAACTGACTGACCTAATCTCAGTCCTTGCCCTGTATTAGAGGGGAAGGCAAGGACCAGGGAATAGAGCTCAGGAGCCCTCATCCTGAGTGCTTTTGTACCCACATTGCTAACACTGACAACTGGTCATCTCCCAACAGCTCTGGCCAGCGTGAATTTACATGGAACTAGATGAGGAATATTTCACAGCCATTTTGCCCGCGGTGAGTGGTCACCTATTATTCAAGGTGGAAGTGAATTTTCAGTGCCATGTTCTTGCAAAACCCTTCTTATCTTACAAATTCTTTTTCCTTTCATCTGAAAATTTCCCAGCTATTCAAAATTCAGACACATTTCTAAATGTCAGTATCATTGTACCTGTGTCCAATGCCTTGTTCCTATTGCTTACACAGGACTTACTTTTCTACTTTTACTACTGTGCCATCTGGGAAAAAAGTTTCCTTCCGTCCATCGCTGTAGAGGCATTTCACTGTGTGATCTGGGAACAGAATCTCTTGTGTGCCATCGGGATAATGCTTTTCTGTGAAAAAGAAGATGTGAAAAGCCTGTCTAGTGTTCTTTTAGGTTGCTTTACGCAAAGCTAGGTCAGGATTTCTTTTCGGACATTTTAATGAGGATGGAAATTATATCCACAATACGGGTAAAAGAAATTAAAGAATCACATAATCAGATAACCAGAATTGGAAGAACTACATTCACATTTCATTATTATATTTGCTTTGTAGAAGGAAACTGAGCAGTGAAGTGGTGGAGTATACTGAAAGTGAAATGCAAAGACAATGTGAAATGGCAAGAAAATACCCGATCTGCTGGGGTCAGAATTCAGACCACACTTTCATAACAGAAATAAATCTGCACATACAGTTCACATTCATGAGCTCTTGCATACCTATCTGATTATTAGGGAACTGCAGCACCTCCAGGCCATCTGGATAAGCAGTGTGAGTTGTCTGTGCACCTGCATAATAATAAATCTGGAAGGAGAGTGAGATGATAGCAGCATGTTCACAGTATTGGCATAAGCAGATTCAACCGTAACAATGTGCTCAAAAGTAAGCCATCTTTAAAAAGTCATTTCAAGGTCGTTTTCTGTATCTGCTATCTATAAAAGTAGCTATGTTCACATTTCTGTTCCTTCCTCTTACTCACCCTCATGGTTGTGTCTAGGTGATGCTACTTTCACCTCTGTAGCATGCAGAAGAACAGTACGCACATGAAAATCATCCTCCCACCTCTTTGCTTTGGCTCTCATCCCTGAACTATTAATTTAAAACAATCCCGGTGCTGCCAAGACCTCAATTATTTCCACTTTAGCTCACATTAACTATTTATATTTACATAATGCCGACATGGAAGAAGGTCCTGTGCTACCTACTCCACAAATTTGTAAAAACCAGTCCTTGCTTCAGATGGCTGCCCACACCCCTTGCCTTTGTTCAGTCTCCTACTTGGCCAGCTCCACATTTGTTCCTTCTTTGACTGTTACCTTCGTGCCTTTCCACTTTTGTCTTTGTAGATGAAGCAGTTTCACTGCTCAGGGTTGTTAAACCAACACCCTTCCTCATCAGCTTCTCTCAGAATTGGTAGATCAAGATAAATTACACAACCTTGCTGGAAAATCAGTTAATCATTTTATTTGCCTTGAAGAAAGCGAATAGTTACACACCACTCTCTGGTCTGGCATGATCTTCTTTACATCTCCATTGGAAAAGCTAATTGTTGTCATCCTTTTATCAGCACTAATCTCTTTTTTAGTACCATTGCGGAAAGTGAGGATTCGACGTCCATCAGAAAGCACCTCTTCTACCTTCAAACACACAGAGCATCCAATGTAAGTGAAGTCAAAGGAAATGAGAAGCATTATACTGCCTTCTGACTAAATTGGAGCTTGAAAGAAGTCATGCTATATCTTTGTATTTCAGAAGTTGTCTCGGCAGAACAGGCATTAATTTTGCCTCATTTGTGAATAAGAGAACAAAAGGAATTTTCTTTTCACAAGATGAAGTTACTTGTAGCACATGTTCCAAGTTCTCACTCCACCACTTTGTTTTAATGTTAAGCAAAATAAGGTCCCTGTGGCAATAGGGAAGACAGTGGGGTTTTTCTTGACCAACCTCAGCTAAATGTTATCCAGACTCATTTCATATATGGTTGTACATCTTCCACCCAGGTCACTTGAGAGACACTTGATTCTGGACTGTGTGAAGCAAAATGATTGCACTTGATGTATTAACACAGATTGCTGACCTGGTAGGTTAAGAACCATTTCTTTCCAAGTAACCGTGTATGGATATCTAGTACTACAGAATTAATTTTGGCTGCATGCACAGATCTGAAAATTTGCTTGAGACTTCTTATCAACAGCAGGCAATAATGCCATTAGTATGCTCTTCTACAGAAAATAGTCAGAGAAGACTTCATACCCAGCATAGTCTCTGGTTAATCTGTTTTCCTGGAGTTACTATAGCAGTTGATTCTGTTCATCATATATCAAAGCCCATAATATAATTCATTTGGTGAAGTCCAAAGAAGAAGACAACCAGAAGATGCATTGCAGCTTTGTCATATGGTTCCAGTTTTATCAGAATTCCCCCAAAAAGAGAATATGTCCCAACCAAAAAAACCCCCAGAGCTATTTTCTCTCACCTTTCCATCATGATACTCTATTTTTTCCTGCACCTCTTCCTCATGCTTTCTTCTTTCTTGATGTAACATTGACCTTCTAGATAATACTGATTTTGGAGGCTACATTATGAAAACATCAAAGTCAAAGTTATATAAACAGAAGTATTTTAAAAATATGTTAATTAACTTAAAACAACTGTGAAAAAAACTTACTTACTTTCACAAACAGAGGTAAGATTCCCTGCTTTCTGGTATTGCCTTGTATTTGCAATGAATTTTCGTATTTTATTTGTAACTAGAATTGTTGCATATTAATTGCAGTTTTCTTCAGTTTGCGAAGGAAAAGATAGCAGGACAGAAGTCCAAAAATGAGGTGATAAAAGCGCGTTCTGGCAAAGTTATGCAGTGTGAAATGGAGAGAATAAACACAGGAACAGAGAGCAGAACTATCTCTGAAAATTGCGTTACTGATTTATGAAGAAAGGCATTTGTATTAGCTAGAGTCACTCTTCCAAAACAAATTACATGGCTCTTAGCTGCTAGGTAGTGCAATCCATGTAACTAAGGGCTATTCTGGATGTTGCAATTCCAGTTTACCATTACCATGAGCGCTCTTTGCAGTCTGGCAGTGTAAAAGAGCCTTAAGTCAAGTGACATCTGGCACACAGCATCCAGGGAAGTTATTAGCTAATGTTAATTACAGTTTGAAGATGTGGTGAATTTTGAATTATGGGATCCAAAGGAACAGGGAGAACTGCTCCCCACAGGGCAGTGATATGCTTCAGTAAATAGCTATAAACACCATGCTCAAAGTCACCAAATCCATCCCTAAAGCTGTGTCTACTGTATAGCATGGGAAGTGGGAACAGAATACTTCCTTTTTCTCGGTGTGTTTTATTTCTGTTCGCAAATAGAAAGAACACGGTTGCTGCTCATGTGAGAACCAGAATCATAAGTAGCTCAAACCTTTGCTTCAACATCCAGAGAAACAGGAGAACTGTATGTAGATACCTCGTTGTCATCTGCAGTTATGCCACTTCTCCTGTGTGTGGTCACAAAAGTCACTTTATTCTGAGCTCTTACCAATTTTTCTGTATTTTTAAGAGCTTCTTCTTCCTGAGGCAAAATTAAAATATTAACTAACAACATTAAATCTATTATTGTTCAACTGTTGTGCAGAAATATGTTGATAAAGACATCTAGACAATTGCTTGAAAGCCATTACAATATTGTTTTAAAGACTGCACTTATATAATGAGTAAAGGCAAAAAAATAAAGCCAGGAGAGTATTGTTCCCAAATCAATGGAAGTTAGCATTCTGTTTATGAAAACTAAGACCCCAGACACACTGTAACTATTTTATAGAGTTACATGGCAAAATACCTCTGTTTCTTCGTTGCTCTTGCAGGGTGAAAAGCTGCAAGTGTCGTTGCTGTGGTTATGTGAGAGAGATGTGTCTTCTGAGCAATATGAAACGTACAAAGGTGTCTCTGTAAGAAAAAGCAAAGAAAATGGAGTCATTGAAAGCATATGAAAATTGCTGAATCACATTTCTATACGTATCTCAGGCTTTTCAAAGATGCTAACTCTGAGAGTCTTGCAATATATTGCTTCTTACACTGATAATGTTGGCTAAGAGCTTGTCCATCTTCCCAAAGGTGCTTTGTCCTGGACCAAAATGGAATGCAGCTCACAGCTGTTCTCCCACCTCCTGAACCTCTGGGACAGCAAACCCAGGAAGTAAGTAGGTGACAGCACAATCTGCTCTCCCTCTCTTGTAGAATATGAATTAGACAATACTTCTAAGAATCATAGGTGAGTTTTAGTGACTCACATTCTCTTTGAGTCAAGAGCTGGGGACCAGTGTCTCCAAGTCGTTTGCAGACCCGTTTAAGCAGGCAGGAAGTTTCCACATACCTTACCTTTTGCACAGGAAGATGAGCTGGGCTCTTTAAAACAGCCACTCAGATGTGAGGCAGCTCCAGGTGATTTCCTACCATTATATCTTCCTCCAGTAGGAGAGGGCTGATGTACAACCTGAAGAAAAATGGAGAGGCCGTGGCCTACAGTCATGCTTCACTTTAACATAGGAGCTATCAGTGATATGGCAAGAGCATGCCACCCACTTCTCCTTCCTAGGAGTTTAGCTGTCTGTGTGTGGATATTGTACAGGTGTCTAAGCTTGGTTCAGACTGTTGTGGAGAAAGAAAAGAGAGTGGAAGAGCTGGAAGAACCCTCAGACAGGGCCAAGCCGCCCCACTTCCCCCGTTCCTTCTCTTGGGAACTGCACTTCCTCCGGTCCGTGGTGGATTGTATTGCAGTAATGTTTGTGCCTGGCCATGCACCTCACTGATCCAAATCCCAGCCCTGACTCATGGGATGACTTCCTGTCACGACTCTTGGTCTGCCTCATCACTTCGAGCTTTAATGATCAGGATTTTGGTCTGGTCCTCCCTTCCATACCCAGCCTGTCCCCATCTGGCTGGGGCTGTGGGATAGGCACTGTCCTGCTGGGCTCCGTGAGCTGCTTCTGCTGCTCCAAGCCCTTGGCCTCCCTGGGAACCACTGACCCATGTGGTGCCCCAATGCTTGGTGCATGTGATCAACCCTGAGCTTTTTCTGAGGCAATGGGTGCAGGTTTCGAAGCATACACCCACACTCTGGCCTGCAGGTATCTAAATAGCTCAACATATGAACAGTCTCTGAGATAATTTCTGACAAAAAAGTCTGCAGTTCCAGGGAAAGACGACCAAGCAGCAGCCATGTGGGGATCAGGATCCCAATACAGATTCTGAATGACGTCATAAAATGAAAATAAAGGCAGTTTAAATAGGCCTCGGTACTGACGTACTTTGTCTGGTTCAAAAGGCGTCAGTCTTCCCTGATGAGGGGTCCTCCTGCCAGTTGGTGTTGTGCTTCTACCAATGGAGCAGTCAGATTGTTTCTTTTCTTGATGTTCCTTTGTCTCTGATCTCAAAGGATCAGCTTTTTGCACAGAGCTATTTATGCCCTAAAAGGTGTAAATACATTTGTATTAAATTAACATAAACATCTTCAAATAGCATTAAAGATCCTCCTACAACGGGTGCATCATTAAGTGGTTATAACCTTCGGAAAATGTTTAACCGTGCCTGCGGGCATATCACAGAGACAAGCACAAGCACACACACACACGTTTTATACATAACTCTGTATTTTGGGTCTTGTTTTTCTTCCCACATTTCTCTGTGCCTGGACAATGATGCAAGTCAAGGGCAGTGCGAGGGGCACGGTGTGAGGCCAACAGCTGCTGTTAGGCTCTCATCCCTCAGTCCCACCAGCGTGCCAGCAGCAGGAAGGATAACTCTCTCTAGGTTATCACAACTGAGCTGAGCCTAGTAAAATATATTGCACAACTGTTCATTTTTACTTTCTGGATGTCCACACTTTCTGTGTTTTGATCTCATACATCTCCATCAGTCAAGGCTGACACAAGACTTGTAGGACCCTAAGAGAGCTGTGAGGCACAGTAGGGAAATGAGATGCAAACAGTTTCAAACCAACCATAGCAGTTATTTAGACTGGAAAGATCATGGACACTCGAAAGCACTTCTCCAATTTTTCATGGAGACCTTAGAGCAGGGCACAGAGGAAACATAAAATATTCCTGCATGATTGCCATGAAAAACCTGGGATTTACAGGATTTACACAATGGCTCTCAGGCATTTGCAGTTGCCAAGAAAATATTAAATTGTTATGACAGGAAAACTGAGGCTGTACTCCTGCCTAACCAAAACTTTGAAGGTACTTTACTTAATGTAGAATTGCAATATGAGACAAAGGCATAGTCTCACTGCCCACATTGCTAAATTGTCCCAGAAATGTAAAGGCGTTATGTCTCTGTCTATCAGAATTGATAGCAGAAGCATCTCTAATGCATTGACCTGATGAACAACTAGGAGTGAGTACTTGATAGTAAGAAACAAAGAAACAATCAAAAAAAAGTTGGAAATGTCACCAATAACTCTGATTTTGAAATGTCTCACACACTGGAGAGTGGCTGCTTGAGAAGATGTGTGTAAGCTGTTCATGGAAAGAATATATTTGCCATCAGCCTAATTTACCCAAGTACATGAGATATTGCTGAAGGGACATGGGACTAGCAAAGCACAAGTGGGAAGACTTCACTGCTCCTTCTCTGATAGCAATGGTCAGTGTTTGACAGCTGTAAAATTTTTTCCATGTGATCAATGAAATTTAAGGAATCTGCTGTAGCTGTGGATGGTGATGTCTTATTTATATTAATAAACGACATTACAATTCAATGTACGCTTACAACAAGGAGCCGAGAAAGAAATTCTATTGCAACACCAGAAAATTGTAGGATTTTAAAAGGCTGATTTTTTCCTCCAAGCATATAATGGTTCTCAGCAGAAGAGAGGCAACTGATTAGCTCTTTCAGACAAGGTTACTAGAAGGTACATAAATTAATAGAATTTATTATTAAAAAGAATATAATTTATATTTTACATATGGTGATATTTTCTGCAGACAGATTCACTGGATATGCCTGAGTTCTCCAAATGTAATAAGGTTTCCAAATACAAGAGAGTCAGCAAACTGTCAAAATATGCTGGGGACTTCAGCTTGACACAACAGGTATAGAGCTAAGGACCTTTAAGACTACTTCTGATTAAGAGATATTAGCTCAAAAATTGCAGAGTGATAAAAGGAAAGAGCTCCTAATCCATAATTTCATTGCTAAATATCTCAAGAGTGAAACTGCCAAATGATTTAAAAGAACTTGAAAAGCCATTGGAGCAGTTTCACAGCAGCCCAAACCAATTTCAGCCCAGACTGCTGGAGTCCCACTCCTGTCCCCAGCCACAGGTTTCCCGTCCCTCCTTTACGAGGCATCAGCAGCCATAGAGGGGAATTTACCTGGTTCATTGAGTAGAACCAGGCAGAAATGAACAATTTTTTTGCTGCCTGGTTAGTTTTGAGCCAGCTGGCTCACCATCTTCAGAAAGTGCCAATAGGACCACAGCAGCTCAAATATTCATCAGCTTCAGTGAGACACACTAACATGTGGCAGTATTTTTTTCCTTGTGGTTTATTATAGAAGAATGTTGCAATGCAAGCTTTTAAAAAACTTACATAAGACTTGTAGATAGAAGATACTTCATGGCAAGATGGAGCCAGAGAGAAAGTGAAAGTGTTCTCATGAACACAATGAGACGTATCAGCCAATTCAGTTGAGAGAGCACCCACGCAGAACGCTGTTGGTACTCCACCTTGTTACACATGCCATTGTAAAAGCCACTGATTTCCTTTTTTATGCATTACATACACTAGCATACCTATTTTTAAAGCAATAATGCCAAAGGAATCAAGATAGGCTTACATGAATCACATGTAGTCTCTGCTTTCGTTCGGAGGAATGCCATTCTAAGAGATCGTTTGAAAAATCAGAGCCAACATTGTATCCCAGGCAACCACTGCAACTTTGCTCTGCACTCTTTAAGGAACTCAAATAATAAGCATTTGGACTAATCACACATGATTAGGTTCTTGATTAAGATTCTCTCAATTCCATCACTTTCATTAAAAAAGCCATCAAATTATCTCAATTTTCTTCATTGGAAATACGTGGATGACCAGTAAATGCAGACCCGTGATACAAAGGGGTTGAAGGATTGGAGGAAGAAGCAGCCTCCCAAAATGCACAAAATAGACAATTTTTTTCCAATCTTCACTGAAAACAAAGAAAAAACTGATCACCTGATTAGCTGGTGACAACAAAAGAGGTGTATTTTAATTATGAAGCTTGACTTCATAAAAAAACAGGTAGGCAGCTCATTCTGGATCTTTGTCATGGGAGCTAGTGAAGCACAGTTTGAATTGCCAGCAGTGACACTGATGCTGCCCTTGGCAAAAGCAGGGATCTCATGGCATTCCTCTAGTCCTACAGATCTATGCTATCAGGAAGGCAGTGGAGAACAGAACAGAAATGTGATGTTCTTCTGGATCCTCATGCTCAACAATAATAATTTAAATTTTCTAATGAGATTTTGCCTCTCAGATGTTAAAACCTGCAGTTCTTCATCAATTTGTCCCAGAAATCTCTCACTTGTCAATTCCCATAAATAAGAATCTCTAATTACCTTCAAATATCACAGTTTGTGTAATGCAGAGTTTGCATTCTCCCTAACAGATGAAAAAGCTGAGAAAAAGCAACAAGTACTCCTGGATAAAGCAGTGAAATTCAAATGCTACGAAAGTCTGTCCACATATTCACAGACCTTCCCTGCTTCAGAGTTAGTAATTTGTGAGTAAGAACATTCATAGGCAAGGAAATAACACGCTCAAAGATCATCAAAATACCTTTCAAAATTATACAGCAAAATCCATGTAAGAAGATTGGAAGTAAGCACATTTGACCCTGGCTGAAACATTAAGAAATGCTATAAGTATACCTTTCTGTAGAATTCCCTTCCCCTCCTCCGACTTCCGCCCCTGCCACGCAAATGAATTCATCTTTTCATAGGAATAATGAAAATCTATCCAGAGCTGCATGTTGGGCAGGGAACTGACAACTTGTTCTTGCTAATGAGCTGCATTCAGAAAACTGGTTGTATTTAGAGGATCCATATTAGTAAATATTAATAATTAATAAATATTAACAGTTTTTGGCACATCTGTTCATTCTTTCATATTCTGAAAGAATCACTAATGATGTGCAGTTAAAATGGACATTTTTCTTGTCTTACTAAAGCACAACTTGAACTGGACAGTTCCTCACGAGGTAGGTCATGTTACAGTACAAACAGAGATCACTCTTAGAAGTATTAGAGCATTTTTCTAATACTTAGAAGTATTATATCATTTTCAGAGATGCAGAATATCTCTTGCAGATGGGGTTTTTTTTTACTTCATAAAATCCTGCCTTCAAAAAAGTCTGTATCTTTAACCTGTACTGATCATTATTCAGACTTACTCGCCAAATGTTTTTGTACATATCCTCAAATTCTATTAGCTTTGACAGAAATAAGTCAGATGGTAATTATTGTTTTGCCTTCTTGGTTACAGCTGATTCAACTCACCAGCCCAAGCCAGCTTTAACTTATATATGTTATACATGCATGTCTCCTTTGAATCCTAGAATCATTGAATTTTTTAGGTTGCAAAAGACTCTCAGATCTTCATTTCCAACCATTGAGCCAGAACTGTCAATTCCACCACTAAACCATGTCCTAAAGTGCCATATCCACACTTTTCTGAACAGTGCCAAGGATGGTGATTCCACCTCTTCCCTGTTCAGCCCTTTCCAATGCCTGACAACTCTTCTGTTTCTCAAGGTTATCCCATTCACTTTGATGTGTCCCTATGCTCAGTTTCTCAATTTTGGATAGAAATAGTATGACAGTTTGTTTTATCTATATCCAAAATTCAGAATTGTCCAGATTCACAGGATCTGTGAGGGAAAGCATCCACCTGCTGTTGGGGTGGGTGAGCTGGCAGCGGTAGAAGCCGAGATGCCAGAAAACCCTGGTCCAGGAGATCCCCTGCGCTGGTGGGTCAGCTCAGAGAACAAATAAGCTCC
>VZRR01011209.1:0-151688 GCA_013398015.1 Oreocharis arfaki | reverse complement strand
GCCTGGGTGCGGGGCTGTGTCTCGGTGCCATCCATCAGCACGGGGGCTGGAAGTCGGCCTGCGAGGTGCCGAGCTGCACCCCCAGGGCATCCCTTGCAGGGGATGCTTTCGGGTTAAAGTGGCAATTTCAGCCACCCCGCAGCACCCCGCATCAACTTGCTATCAAAAGAGCTCAAATGCAAAGAAAACACAAGTGAGTCACCATGTTCAGATCTATCACTACGTCATGGATTTTGGGCTTCTGTTTAATGTTCCATTTACCTGAGACTTCAATTCTAGAGTCAAATGATTGACAGCCACTCTGTTCACTGTAAAGCCTTTCTGTGCCATCAGAACAGATAAAGAGCATGTGTCTCTGTCAAACTTTTTAGAGTTCACTCAGGACATCTGGGCACTGTGCCCACCAGTCTAGCTCATGCTCGTGCTGGATTCCAGCGGGACTGGATCCAATGCTGGCTAGATGGTGAAAGTCCAGATAGCAGTGAGCCCAAAAGTCTGCTGTCCTCAACTTCCCCCTTCTCAAAACTGTTGCTGAAGTCACAATTTTTATTGCGTGTGGCTGTGTGCCACAGGAGGAAATTATCATTAGCTCTTTTCATATTTGGCACCATAGAGAATTTGCTAAAGTTACTGTCTAGTGACTTTCAGAACACAAACTGTCAGGTTCGCTATAGTGGAACAGTTGCTTCCCTTCTCATCTGATATATTTTACATTTTATTTCAGTCCCTATAACAGGCAGAGAGTGGAGTGTGGTGGCTAATCTAAGATTTCCTTAAGCCAATGGAATAGTTTCCAGTAGAGAGGATGAATTTCAGAGAGACCGTACACTTGAACAAAGCAGAGATTTCAACCAAATCTGAGCAAAAGTAAGAAAAATGAACTTGTAATATCCAAGATGCCCATAATACAAAGCAAGAAATACAAAGTCAAGAGAAAGAAAAGCAAAAAGAGATATTTAGATATCTATATTCTAAACAGTGAGATGTACTAGAAATGTGGTAAGCTGGCTGTGGAGCAGTCATGGACACACCAGCCAGAAACAAGAATCTCATTTGACATACTGAGTTAACTTGTCACAGCTTGTAAAAATCTGAGTGGTTTTCCCACTGAGTTGAACCAGGAGAAGGATGCTGTTACACATCAGCAATAAAGCTCTGAATGGCAAAATGCTAGATTTATGGTTTGCCAAGGCAAGGGCATTCCCTGTAAAATCAGCCTGTGGAGTAGCAGGTGCAACGAGCTTGGAGCAAACCTGAAAATAACAGACAATTCAGCTAGGTCTAGAAAAGGGGGGGGATTTTTTTCCTGCTACCGCAAAACCACAAGGAAATCTACAAGGAAATTTATGTTGAATGAGAGCACAAGCAAGAAAACCTGACCATGCTTATACACGCTTTCACTTGCGGAAATTTTGATTCCAAAGAACATTCTCTTACATACATATTTGAAACCATGGAAAAGTGACTACTGGCAATAGGGATGCATACTTTACTGTTCACATCTGTAAGGAAGTGTTTTTGCAAAGATGTCTTCAGCCCCACGTGAGAGATGCTGTGGCTCTTGTGATTATCTCTCCATGAACTTTCTTCTGGTTTGGATGAAGATGCTGTCCCTCGCAGAATAGCTTCTGCAACCTAGTGGAGAATTTGTTATAAATATGTAATTTTGAGTCACAGCTAGTATAATTAAACAGCCTTCAAAGCCATCTGGCTAAAACTTACAGCCATTTTCTTTTCATAAAAATGATGATATTTAAACACAATGAATGAAATTCCACATGTTGTTCTGCTAGAGACTGAAAATCCCCACTATCAGACAAAAAACTTTGTAGGTGCCATCCTAGCATCTTCATACACATCATCCTAGTATTGCTCTCACACAAAGAAAATATTCAGTGTTTTGAGCAGTAGTTCTACATTAGCAAAGCAGTAGAAATAAACCAGAAATCTGGTCAACAGCAGAAGTCAATTAGCTGTCTCTTACCCTTGCTTTTATTGGAATTTTTGTGCATTTTTATTCTGTACCTGTGACTAATCTTTTTTCTTTCTGACCTTCACAGTCTGTAAAAGGATGAGCCATATGAGCAAGTCGGTTTGGGAAAAGTAAAAATAAAGTGAAATTTAACTTCAAATTACATTTCCAGTGAAACTTAAGTCTTAGATGAAAAATCCCATGAACAAGTACATTACAATGAAATAAAAAAAAAGAGACACGAAACTTCTTCACTCCAATAAAGCAAAGGACAGGTTAGTTTGTGATTCTAACACCTTTTAAAGACACTTTAATAGAAATTAGGTTTGAAAATTGGGGAAATGCCTAAGAGTAAATGGCTCAATTTTATTTTGTTCTAGGTTCAGCCATTCCTTGGCAGTGTAGGATTCATCTCATCAGACTATGTCATCTAAGAGACAACAATTCCTTCCGGTTTCCTTGGCACACATAGGATGAAACTGACCTCTCAAGGCATGTACTTTTCTCCTTTGAATACACACAGGGAAATGGAATGATCAATTCAACACAAATTTCGGGTTTTTTAAATTCTAGTCTGAACCATTTAATTTCACCAAGACTTGCTGTCTCCTGTGTAAGAAGTGGTTAACTTTAATTTCCTTCAACTCCCTTACAGGAAGTCACTCAGTTATACACTAAGGGAACAAGTAAAACCCTATAAGTACGTTAAACAAGTGGAATACTGAATAAAAAAATTTCAAGAGACGCTGTAAACCTACCATTAAACCATTTTGATTTCCAAAGATCAGCAAAGACATTTACATTGGTCAGCTATATTTTCCACCCTGATTATCCCTCCTGCTCCATCCCAGTGTAACTCCTACTCGAGAATCCAATTTGTGCCTCTGTAGGGCAGGCCACTGATAGTGTTTCCTTCTAGCAAGTTTACAGCACAAAATAAGAACTGAAATAATATTTAATAGAAGGTCCAGCAATATCTTTTTCTAGCCTGAAGAGATGTTTTATTGAAAATTTAAATGGCATTATATATAAAAAGTAGAATTATTTTCAGAAGCCCTTCGGTGGCTAATTTAAGCCACTGAAAGTAAGGCAAATTTACTGGAAGTAAATTAGCTGTCTTAACTCCCTTCCTAGTTAGCGGAGGGAGACATCTGACCTGACACAAGTGTCTAGGCTGGGCTGGCTGTATCACCTGGCAAAGCTGCCCACCTCATGGAAAAGTAAGGCTAGGTGGATGAGGACCACACAAAGAATGTATTTTAACATGGCTTACTATTGAGCTGACTTTCCCCCTTTCAGGCTAAGCATGGCAGGAGAGGAGGAACAACATTCACTCATAACAGCTCCAAAGAAAAACTACTGAATTTTTCAAACAGTATTAAGCAGATAATATCTTCCAGTACCGGGGTCTCTGATTTTCTGTCCATGAAATTCATAGCTTTGGGGTTTTTTTCTCCTTTCCGTCTCTGATGTTCTGAAAATCCAAGCTCGTCTCGAAGCTCCGTATTCTGCCTGGTCAGCAAGTCAACCTGGTCTCTCAGTTTGCTGTAGGCAGCACGCCAGTAGGACTCAGTTCTCTTGAACTCCTCCTGCAGTCCAGCAATCTGCTGTTTTAATACCTACCAGTGAAAAAAGGAAGTGTGCCATGTCATTGCCTGCTCTGAACTAGGCATGCCCACCTTACATATCCAGAAGCAAGCATGGAGCCTTCTGTTCTGCTTAAAGGTCTACAGTATTAAGGTATGCAATTTGAAAACATTTGAAATTATTTCAACAACGAAAGAAACCCCCTCCAAACAATAAAAAACTACTGCCGTGCAGACTCCTATGTTTAACACAAACCAATTGTTACAAAACGAGCAGAGAGAAGTCCATGCTGAAGAAAATCAGGAAATTCAAATTAATCATGCAAATAATAAGCATTAAATGTAAACACTTTCAAGAAAAGGCAAGAATACAAGGTATATTTTAATGACAAAAATGTCAGTTAATCAGATCTTCATGTGGTGAAAAGGGCACAAGAATAGTTAGATCCTTCTTACAAACAGTAGGGGATTACAAAGACATAATTTTCAACTGAATTGGAAACGAAAGTAATGAAATTTGGAGAGGACGTTTCCATATACATCCATCTCCATGATTTTTTGCCTTCTCTCTTCTTCCCTCACCCATGCTGATGCAAATACTGAGTCCTTTTCCTTCAGGGCACTCATGCTGGATACTGCAAACAGAATACTGCTGGAGTTGAGCTAGAAATGTGCAGTTTGCTCTGTAGCCAACCAATTGTTATGTGCAACCCTTTCTCACTTTCCTTTCACTTGTGTGTCTGCCCACTTGTTTCCTGATCACATTCCTTTCTTAGCTGTGAGCTGCCTGCGCTGAATCTGGCACATCCTCCAGCCATTTTCAAGAAGCAGCAGACTTCAGAAGTTGGGAGATACAGACATAAATAAGGCCAAAAGTATTTTGGTTTTGTTTGGTGGAAAATTAAATTTTTGAACCTGCACTCATTGTGTTTTTCAGGTGGGAACAAAAGATGAAAACAACTCTATCAAGCTTCATCTCTAGAGCTAGTCGTAGTCAAGAAACACAATTGTTCCCTGGCATAAATTCTAATTATTATTTTTTTTTAATCCCAGGTGGAAAGAAAGCTGATATTTTAAAATATTGGTCAGAGGGCACATTCAAAATATTTTTAATAAGGTACTAAAATAACCTCACTGAAACATTTTGTGTTGTAAATATTGCATCTAGAGAAATATGCAACTTAAAGAGAAAAAATATTCACTATGTGTATGGCCCAAAAATGTGTATCTCAAAAACGTACAGATGAAAAATAAAGTATAGAAATTTTGAACAAAGTACTATGTTGCCAGTTTTAATTGTTCTGAAACTTTTCTGATCATGAAATTAATTTAAATTGTCAGTTTGCCGTCAAATATATCAGTTTGATTTAGACATCCTTTTGCAGCAGAACATCGTTCCAGACATTTCTGAGCTTTACCATTGCCTAGTCTTCTATTCTATAAAAATATAGCTTTTAGCTGCCCCATCTCCATTATTGGTTTCACATGGGTTACCATTTTTTTCTCTGTTTATCAGTGATTATTTTAGAAAATTGTCCCTTAAGTCATATTATATCTAGCTGTTTTTAATAGGGATAATAGCCACAGATAATCAGAGATGACTTTATCACTAAGAAGTCTGAAATTGAAGATTCAAAAAGAGAGAATCCCCTAAAGGAACCTAGAAGAAACCATAACAAATGACTCGGGGATGTTATTAGGCAGGTTCGATTGTTAGACACAGAGCTAGATATCATAAAAATACCTCAAAGCCAAAGACCAGGATAGTTTAAAGAAAAAGATAATAACAAATACCCAGCACAGGGATGAGAATAGAGAATGATGGCCATTAACTGTGTTGCACTTGGAACCATGAGTCCTGATACTAACGAGCTGGAAAGTTCACTATGCAGGAGTTGGACATTTTTCAAGAGCCAGCTCAGCTGAGCAAATCAGTACAAGGAAGTATGAGGAACATGGGAACATTTAAACTTCCTTAAAAAATGGCAGGCACAACCTAATTTTTTTTCTTACACAGGAAAAAACGGGTGTACATTTAAAACACAAACCAAAGTGCTGTCTTGTTAAAATTGAAATCTTCACTGTACGTCTAACCGTCCTAAACAAGTGGCATGAATAATTTGCCGTGTGGGGCAAATGGAAAGATTCAGGTAAAAACATAAGATATCTGTATAGAAGGATATTAATTGATGAGAACTGCATATTTATTCTAGAGAAGATAGCTTACTTGCATTTCTTCTGATTTCATGTGTTCTCCAGTGACTCTAGCTGCTCCTTTGAACTTGCTCTGGGCAATTTTTTCTTTCTGCAGCGGGTGAGCTTGATCTCTACTGTATTCCAAAGGGTGAGTCAACTTCTGTCTCCCGACAGTCTCCAGCTGGTCTATCCGTGTTCTGTTCACAAATTAAACAAAGAGTATGAAATTGTCTTACAAGACTGTAACGAAGGACTGTCTTCAGATGTACCTTCTTTGGGCATGATCTTTGGAGGGCTTGGGCCTGTCCCTCGTGTGCTGATCCTGCTGGGAGTGGCAACCAGTCATCAGCACTTGTCAAAATTAAGGTACTTCCTCCCTGGGAACACTCGTGTATGCGTTCAGCTGCAAAATTTATTCTATTTAGCAGCTGGAAACAATTCTAATTGAAATTTGTGACAATATAATGACTATGAACTTAGAGGCTTTTAAACACATTTAGTATTCAGATAGCTAAATTAGAGCAGACCTGCAGAAGGCACAGCTTGTTACCTGTCAGTGTACCTGTGAAGCCCTGCAATCATGCAAGCCTGGGGGCTGAGCTGTATTTTCATCAGCCCATGGACCTGAATGAAACAGGATACAGTATTTACTTTCCACAGGCAAATACGATCCGAGAGGTAAATGTGGGTGTTCAGAAGAGATTTTACGTTTGCAGTCAATGCCTCAAGACATGACTGATCTGGAAGTGCACTTAACACTCAGAAGAGTACAGATCTTTACATATCCTCAATCAGAGTTTATTTATATGACTAGGGCCTAACTTCTTAGTTTATTTTTAATCTGACACGAAATTATTTGTTAGCTTCCTGCTAACAAATATAAAAAGTGACCTTCCAGCTCCTTTTATGACCTACAGTCACCATCTGTCCTTCACCATTACTCAAAAAGCAACACGAACTACAGGAGGCAGTCGTGACCTCGTGTTTCCCTCTCAGTAATGGAGTTTAGCACCTCAGGAGCAAAATGTGGAAGTTCTCACAGAGACTAAGAGAAAAACAAACTCTCTATATCCTTCTGTTCTTTGTAATCTAGCACCTAATTTTATTGTTGTTGTTGTTTTCTATTCTAAATAAGCTTGGCTAGTATTCTGGTTAAAAGCATGCTAGAGGAAGCCTTAGCAAGAGTCAGTACAAGTATTAATTCTCCTCAAAATAATCAAATTGAACGAGCAAATAGAGCCCGTGTGATTTTGTCCAGCCTACCACTCCTCCACATCCAGACCAGTTTCTCTGAAATACAATGCCCTACAACAAAAGCAAGATGCAAGATCTATATATAACATTTTCCACTGAAGACAGAACAGAACTGTGTTAAGTCAAGGCTAGAAAACAGACCCTGCCCTGAGGAAGTGCAATAACCAAGGATACCAGGAGCACTTAATGATACTGCTTCGGAGCCGCTGGCAAACAGTTCATAACCCAGCTATAAATTACAAATAGGAGCTAGGTGCAGAATGCAGATAGAAAATACATTAAAGGAGGCTAAGCACTTTGCACAAATGGAAATTCTTGCTTGCATGTCAGGCACACATCTGCATGAGGCAAATTGAGGCAGGGCTGTCTGTGAGGGAAAGACACACATGAAGCAAAAGTCTTTTTTTCCAATAAAAGGTTTTTCAGCAAGATGCAAGTGGGAAAAAAATAAACCGACCGTCAGCACAGTGGCAGCTGCTGTTGGTTCAGAAAGTGTGCAGATTCCATACTAAAAGGAAATTGTGCATTAAAAATGTCAAACAAGCTGCCCTTGTTGAAGGAGCAGGGAAATAACCATCAGAGAATCCTCTGGGTCATGCCAAGTGCCCGCAGAACACCCTCAATGCTGCAGGGGTGGAGCCACAGGCTGGTGCCTTGGACACTGTCCAGGCTCTGTTAGGCACCAGATACACACAACACACTACATCCCAACTACATCCCTACATCCCAAGGTTTTACGTTCTCCCTTATATTATTTGTGCCTGGAAAGGTCTGAAAACAAAGTGCTTGGAAACAAAAGAATGAATAGGTTTGGGCAGGTTTGGGCATGTCATGCTGCTCTGAAAAGGGTTTTCATTGTTTCCAGCCAAGTTGTCACATGGCACAAGCGAACTGTGATCAATGGGCAAGCATCTTGTGCTCCTAACAAGATGTTACTGATTTAAAAATGCAAAGCAGATTCTCAGATTGCATAAATCAGCATAGGGCCAACACAGCTGGGGAGGATAAGCTGCCTTTTGCAATTAGCTCTAGCTCGTAAGTCAGAAAAAGTGAGTGAGAAGATGTACACATCATACTGGGCAGGCATTTTGGATAAACATCTCTGTGGCAGTGCTAGGGGCTACTATGGCTAATGACATGAATAAATCCATGGCAAGATCTTTTAAAAATATGCATTATAATGAAAAAGTCTAAGTAATTGCATCTGTAAGGCAGCACTGTCAGCAGGCAGAGAATACAGTGCTGGCAGAGTTCGGCACTGCAGTAATTCTGCACCAGTACGTCGCTCCACAGTCAAAATTTACACCAGTAAAAGTAAAAGCAGCACCTAATTTCATTAGTAGTTTCATGAACTGCCAAATCCCACAAACACTCACATCTGGAATACCTATTACTATCAGCCAGAGATCAGAGATCCAAGTAGGATCTTTAATGAAACCATTTATTTTTAAGACAATGAAAACATTTTGCTGAAAGGCAACTATAGTAGAATATTATACAAACCATTAAATGCAAAATAGCCTTTTGCACTATTCCCATGGTCTTTGAAATGAAGAGGAATGGACAAGTAGATCTGAAAAATAATCTCTTACTTTGCATTATATATAAAAAAAATCAAAATCAATAAACTATGTTGATTTTGCACCAGTTAAGAACTAGGTTTGAAATGCAAAGAGGGAAATAATCTCTCCTGTGTTTACGATAAATGGCATCTACTAATTTCTAACAGATTTCATCACACTAAAAATTCGTATTTGATTTGATTGTAAGCAAGCTCAACGCCTTTATTAGAGGCATTTGCATAGCCTACAATTAATTATAGTTGTGAAGGCACTTGCATTACAAACCCCGTAGTTCCAAAATTATTCATTGCAGGGAATATTGAGAAAGTATTTACCTTCTATGAAGATGTAAACAAAAAACAAACCAAACTAAAACTTTTACAGCATTTAATAATTACACATTACAAAAGCAGCGGTCTTGGATTTTCAACTTCTTAATTTATATGGTATCAAATACATCCTCAGTTTGGTCTAAAGATTAGTATTCCTGAAATAAGAATGCTATTGGCATTGCTGTATGCTCTACACTTTTTATTAACCTCAGAAATATGTGCTACCCTGATGTGTATGGGAGAAGTTTATCCTTTACTCTATCAGTGGCCTGATCATGCAAAAAAAATTAGCCGGGGTTCTTACTGCTTTCACTGTAATCCAATTATGAGAAGCATTTGGTGCTACTCAGCTTTAGACCCAAACTGTATCAGTGTTTTGAGAGCGGGCCTCCTTCAGCGAGGTGCTTTACTTCAAATCTAGATGGCTGAATAAGTGTTTCGGTTCAGAAACAACACAAATGCCACTGGAAAGAAGTTAGCCGGTAAGTAGGAATTTAGCAGCCTGATTTTAAGAATTCTAAAAGAAGTATTTTGCTCACTGCACACACAAATCAGTTTCTTGTGTATACAGATTTACCTGCAAAAATGCATGGCTTCCTTACGTTCTTCTTTCACCATAGTCAGTGTAGGGGTTCTTCTGCAGTATTCGTCAATCTCTAATCCTCTGCTAAGGATGTTCTGGGTATCTTCTGGACAGGTATCTATGATAATACACAGGACCTGGTGAATTTATGAACCCCCGCTATATATTTAAAACCACAGACTGCGTAAGTGCAGTAAGCTTTATTGCTTAATCTATCAAAAAGTATTAATGTATTTTGCCTAATTATGCAAGTATTCCATTCCCGCATACGTCTTAGTAGTGCAATCCAAGCCATATAAATGAAGTAAGTGAAAGGGATTTGGGGGTATATTAGTGTCAGTGGCTGAACTCCTTTTTAGGAACGTGAATGCCATGATGGTTCAACTTTAGAATGCATGTAACTTTCAAAGAGGTCTCAGGAATCCTTTTTTAACAGCAGTCTGACATGGAGTAGAGTCTGCCTATTACATTGTGACAGAGCAATTGAGAGACATCAGAAGTGAATATTTCTGCCTTGGTGATTACTGCAGACAGGAAAACTTGCTTTGACTGATCTTACATAAAGAGAAAGCCAATGGTTTGGAATGAGGAGTCAATGTGTAAGAAGTCTTTCAGTGGAAATCAAGAAAAGTCAAGAACCTGTTTAATAAAAAGGACTAAAGCCTGCTGTAGCAGGATACAATTTGATTACCAGAAGAAAGATCACTGAGCCAAAAGACAAGAAATATTGATTGAGCAAAGAACTGGGACCCCATTAAGGAAAAACTGAGTGAAGATGTTCTTAGGAAATTTTAATTTGCCGCTGATCCGAGGCTGTCTGTGTCTTAGGAGAAAAATATGTGAATTTGAGAGACTAATTTGCTCACTTTTTAAAAAGCCATGTATGTTATCTCTGAGGAATTTAAATACAAAATGTGAACATCTCACTGTCAAGGGGTGAGTCATATCTAAGCTACAGGGAATTCTTTCCCTGGCTTCAGAGATTCATTGAATATGGCAGCCATCTCATGGGACCAAAATTCTGCACCTGAAAGTGCACTTCAAACAACAGACTTAGGAAGAATGATTAGTGATGATGGAGAACCAAGAAAAACAAAGGGCTTGCAGATGTATCTCTTCCCTCTTCTCTTTTTTTCCATTTTAGGTCTGAGAAATACTGACAAAGGTGGGCATATAGCTAGGGAGCACAGGCAGAATGAGTCATAAATCCAAGACAAAAATTCTTCCCCAATGAAAAATAAACATAAATCAACACTTGGGTAGCTCTTACCCGATGTGTCTGCAAACAAGTTTTTCTGTAGTTCTTCCACTTCAGAGCTTTCTTTAATCTTGAGATCAGGAATCTCATAAGCCACTCTTGAAGATGGCAGATGTAGGCTTTTAACATTGCTAGTCCTGTTCCCTTTCTTTGACTCAGGCTCATGCTCTCTCCCTTTCAATCTTGTGAGATGAAATACGGACTGCCGAAAAGAAGAGCGAGCCTTGCTCCCTTTCAGACCAACAGCTCCAGTACTAGAGTCACTGCTGCTTGTGCTGCAGGAGAGGTCTTGTTGACCTGAAATTGCTTGAATATCTTGCTTTCTTGGTGGTGATCTGCTGTATTTCCTAAGAGAGATTTTTTCTGTTCCACTGGTTTCATCACTAGCATAATCGCCATCAGAAAGATCCAAATGTCTGTCAGAGTTATCCACTCCCTGAGGCACATGCTGAGAGGGATATTGAGGATGTTGAGATTTGAGGTCATCCTCACTTTCTGGGGGTAAGCAGCTTGACTCACAGGAGAAAGATGCTACTTGCTGTGTTGAGGCAACTGTTCCCTTCCTTTTCCACACTTGCTGCAAGGCTGAGGATGAGCTTCCCTTCTCCACAGCCTCAGGTGAGTTACATGTAATTTTTATTATCTTATCATTGGCAATCTTAAACCCAGTATGGATTTGCCTTTTGCTTTCTGAGTCCTGGCTCTCCACAACAATTTCCTGTGGGCGTAGCTGAACCCGCTTGTGACCCTGTGTGAATGAAGGACCTGCACTCCACTGTGCCTCCTTTATGTGATCTGTATCTAAACCCTGGAGTGGATAATGCATTTGTTGGACTTCCAAGGGGGTTTTTGCTCCCTCTATGAGATGACCCTTCAGAGGCTGATCCACCCTACTTAGGTCATTTTGCAGAGTACCCTCCACAGCTCTTCTAGCAGTTTTGCCTACTTGTCCTAGAGGATCCATGTGATGAGTCTCCATTTCCTCACCTACTTGTAGGTTTGTGTCTGTCACTGTTTTGGGACATGGTTGCAGGATTTCAGGCCATCTTCTCTGTGGTGTGTCACCAAGATTTTCCTTTGTGTCTTCATCTCCCCCAATCACGTCTTTTTCTTCTGCACTTTGCTCAACTACTTTTGCTTCACAGTCAGTCTTAAGCTTTATCTCCCTCTCAGCTAAAGCACAGTCTGCCTTTTTTTCATGTGTATCCATCTTCTTGGAGCTACTGACATGCAGATTTAGCTGAGAGCATCCCCCTGGCTGCAGTACGCCTCTGTTCACTTGGCTAGACTGGGAGAAATGACCCCACAAACTCAAACCAGCTCTTCTGGAATGCTTGCTGTCCTCTTTTAAAGGCCTCTGTTTAATTTTTTTGAGCCTTGCCATGCCCTCTCTTCGTTTCAGAAAAACCTTTCAAGGTGTTATTTTTGGCTTGACCTGGAAAAAAATAAAAATCAAATCCTGACAATCACAGACTAAGAATCATTCTGCAGAAAGGGAGATATTTACAATAACTGAAAAAACTGAGGCACTAGAATTCTTAAAGACACCGGGTATGGATAACTGAGTACATAAGAAACAGCCCTGACATTACAAGGAAGGTGCGAGAATTTTTAGAAGCAGTCGCTATGTGATGCCTCCATTCATTCATTCATTAGTAGAGTCAAAGGGTTAAGATGGTGCTAAATGTCTATGTGATAGAAGATGAGAAAAGTTCTATTCTTCTTTGTTTTCAGGGGAAGTTCAAGTAGTTTTTACAATGTGGCACAGAAATATACTGTGCATCAGTTTGAGATGTTATTTCACCAGGGAGACATAGAGAAAATTTCTGAGTGATGAAATGTGCATCTTCCAAGCCACCAAGCTGAACCAAATGCTGAGTCTGACACCTAGAGGTGTCAGGCATAAGCTCACCCCAAACTGTACCCATGGCAAAAAGCAGAACACTCTCACTGTACTTGGCCCTTGTACAAAACCTGCATTTGGAAATGCCCCCCTTCTCACAGTAGTGGCCCATGAGAGACCATTTATTATGGAACAAACAGAGACAATCTTGATGTCTAATTTAACTGTCTTGAGACCTGGGCACAAACTATGACCCAGAAAATAGGTTGAAACAGAGGAATCCAGTGGGAAATAGTGGGGTAATGTGACAGAGTAATACAGCCCTTTTTTTCCACTTTGGGGAAAAATCTTCCCGTTTCACATGAAAGAACAGTGGAAAAATGTGCTACCATGCAATGAGAGCAGGGCCCACGCAATATCTGTGTCCATGAGAATTTGTCAAAAACAAAGTGAGTGCCCCGACGGCAGCAGTACCTGTTGCTCTTTCTGCTGTTTTTCTATGAGATGATTGTTTGCTTTGAGTTGCTCTTCAACAAAATTTTCAGAAGTCTTCTGTCTAATACCAATTGCTGGTGTAATTTGCCTAGGCAAGGAAGAAAAAGGTACTTATTTGTAACATTCTCTAGTTAGTTTTCTTTCGATAATTCGTACAGAGCTGATATGGAATTTAGAACTGTAAATGGTCTCTGCAATTCTTTTAAAATGTGAAGCATGTTAGTAAAATCTCCCTGTTATGTGAAGCCAACTCTTACTTTAAAACATCCTGTCTAGACCAAGCATTAATTATACTTTCAGCAAGACATTTTTTGGCTGGTGTCAGTCTGTCCTTAGAAATAGAAAATAATCAAAAGGAAAAATATTTCAGTCATTTTCTGCAGACTAGACTTGATGATGGTCACAAAGAACTCACTACCTCTCTGATAGAGTGGCTTGAATTAGATGGTGAAGAGTGATAGGGTAGAAAAAAAAATTGGCTATAATGTTGTATGGGGCCAAATTGAAAGCTGGCTCAAAATACAGCATACATGAACATATCTTATTTCAAAGGAAATGTGCTTGAGCCTTAATTTAGTCACTCATTAATAATTTATACTAAATATTAAAAAATTCTAGGATTAATAGAAGTGCTGGTTGTGCAGCACATCACTGTCCTTCCTATACTCCACCTCTACCCAGCACCGTTGTATCATGGATAATCTTTTAATTTATCACTCTGCCTCTGTTATCACACCATGACCTAATTGTATCAGATTTGGAGGGAAAACTCTTGATGAAGAGGACTCAACATTAGACAATACTCATTTCAGCAAAGCCAGCTTCAAACCAAGTACAGCCTGGTTCCATGGTGAAAATGTCATGAAGAGCTGGAGAACATTCTGTGCTTCGGTTTCATCCAGCTCAAGATAAGACCACAATGTGAACCAAAGCACAGCAAGTAGGGGTGACTGGGAGACAGGCTTCAGAAGGTCACTGCTGATCCAAAAACACATGCATGGACAGGGCCGCTTGCCCAGACACGCATATGGTGCTGCCACGTCTTCCCAGCTTTCTGCTCTGGAGGTCCCTACCTTCCTTCTCTGTCCAGCTTCCCACGTGGTTAGCACAATAAAATGGTCATGACATTTGCTCTCAGTCTGTGCTTTCCTAGAAGTTTGATGCTTCTTTTTTCTACTTGATGGAAGGCTCAGAGTGCCAAACACCTGCTGCTTCTATCTGCATCGGTTGAGGAAAGGCAACAACTCTATGAGCATTTCTTCCACCACCAGTGCCAGCCCACTCATTCCTGCCTGTTGTGAGCATCCCCACAGCGTCCTGGTACAGTTCTTTTTGCAGTGTAGTGATGAACCAGTTCAGAAAAGTGATCCAAATTAAATGCTACATTTCTCCTCTCTCCAGAAAACTTTAACAAGGATTAATTCACTGCTCTGTTCAATATATAGGCGTATAAAAATTGGTCTTTGCACAGCTGAAGAGGCAGAGCAAGGACAGGAATGGATGAGCTACCATCACAAACTGGTAGCCACTGCAGAAGTGATAAAATCAATAGATTTTATCTCTCCCTGACAACTTTTGCTTTACTTCCATCCTTTGAAGATCACAGTTACAAAACCGGATAATTTATATTGGCTAGACCAGCATCCCATTATGGAGAAGTAGATCTACTGCCAGGCCGTAGACCTACCCAATTTCTGTCCATGCACACCTGCCACTCTCAAGCAAAGGAAAGAGCCATTGTGTTGCGTATACAACACAATCAGCATGTATACAATCAAGGAAAACATTTGTTTGTAGCTTGACTGACTGACTAGGATAATTTCTCACCTGGCTCCTATATTTCCAGTCTTCATCTTCCCCTCTATGCCAAAGTGAGATGGAGAAATCTCCTCCTTTAGTTGTTCTCTTTGTTCTTCTTTAGCAGCAGAAAAAGTTTCAGAGCAATTCCTTTCTTTTAATCGACTGCTCTCTAAGCAGGAAAAAGGTCAATGTAAACAAAATCTTTATAGAATGAATAAATGAAAAATAAATATCCAAAAATAATTAGAAATGTTTGTATGTTCAACAACATACACAAGGTTTTGATTTTTGGAAACACTTTACAGAATACAGTTGAATTAAGTAGCTAGAAGGTTGCAAGCTGTGGAAAAAAAGAGGCTTCTGATCCTTAAATCTAGCGCTGGAATCGTGGAAAGGACAAATGGTAAGATGGGTGTTCCCTGCCTCTAGAGATTCATAGTGCTTGCTTAATGTGTTCCTCACAGAACATGGCACTGAAAGCACTGCTAGACAGTTCTGAACTACTTGTGTATCTATAATTATGTGACTTGCAAGCCAGTTCATTTAACAGTTCAATAAGCAGTATTTGTACACGAGAGTTTCTAACCAGGCATTTTCTGTTCTATTTCACAAAATTGCAAATGTGTGCATTTTCCTATTGAAGCTTAACTGGCTTTTTCACCAAAAGAAAGCAGCTTCTACTCGATTAATTTTTCTTCTGAGTATCAGCTAGTGGTGAGTTGCTCTTTCAGGTGAAGTTAGGGCTGAAAACTGCAGCAAAAAGCCTTTACTTGCTCATACATACTACACACTGTTGCTGTAGCAGGAATTATATAGCTCACTTCATCATGTAAGTACAGCCAGTGCTATTGAAGTCCTCTGCAACACACTGGAAGGACTTTCAGGTCCAACAACAGGAATACAAAAGTTTGTATTCATCCCTCAGTCTTTCCCAGCTACACACCAAATATCTCCAAACATCTCCAGTCCCATAGCAGACAAGCACTGCTGTTTTTGCAACCTTCTGTGTCGCCTTGCACCAGAATATGGCTGAGGAGGCAGAGGCGACACAGTAGGCTGACAGTAGCAAGAGATGCAGAACCTACATGTCCCTTCTCACAGGTCTCACTGTGGGGCTATGCTGCCTTCAGGATGCTTTAATAGGAGAGGTGCCCAAGCTCTTTAATTTTCAACTAGTGCTTCCCAGTGCGAGGCAAGAACAGTGTGTCCAAGCAGCTGTGTAATTCACCTTTCTTTTCTTTTCTGTTCTCTTCTTGAACATCTTGTCTGGAAAGGTTTTTTGTGGGGCTCTCTGTAGACTGAAGCAATGGCTCGGTGCTTATCCCTTTAAATAAGAGTGTGAAATGTTAAGCAGACTGTTGATATGCCCATTTTTATGTTTCCAGCAAAAAAACCCCAGACCCAACAGTTGGAGAAGCTTCAGCTAGCCCAGTCCTCAAGTGCAAATTCAGCTGAAGCATGTTTCAAAGCCAACTGCACTGATCAGAGCCAGTCAGAAGTTACCCTGAGGTTATGAGGCCTCTGCACTTTCAAGCCTTAGTTTTACACAAGAGGCAGGTTGAAGTTAGCCCTGCTTTCAATAAAAAGCAGTCATACCTCCTCCTGTCCTAGTGCGTTCTTGCTGTCAGATTCCTGCTGACCAGTCGTAATTCAGCTTGTTTGTCAACCACCTGGATGAAGGGATAGGGAGCACCCTAAGCAAGTTTGCTGATGATACAAAACTGGGGGGACTGGCTGATACATCTGAAGGCTCTGCTGCCATTCAGTGGGACCTGGATAGGCTGGAGAGCTGGACAGAGAGAAAACTTTTGAGGTTTGACAAGGGCAAGTGCAGGGTCCTGCACATGGGGAGGAATAACCCCAAGTACCAGCACAGACTGGGGCTCACCACCCAGAGAGCAGCTCTGCTGAGGAGGACTGGGAGTATTGGTGGATGACAAGCTGACAATGACCCAGCAATGCCCTTGTGGCCAGGACAGACAATGAGATTTTGGGGTGCATTGGGAAGAGTGTGGCCAGCTAGTTGAGGGAGGTGATCCTGCCCCTCTACTCAGCCCTCATGCGGCCACATCTGGGGGTACTGTGTTCAATTCCATATCCACAGTCTAAGAAAGACAAAAAACTACTGGAGAGGGTCCAGTGAAGGGCCACAAAGGTGATGAGGGATCTGGAGTATCTCTCTTATAAGGAGGCGCTGCAGGAGCTGGGCCTGTTTAGTTTAGAGAAAAGAGGACTGAGAGGGAACCTCATAAATACATGCAAGTATCTCAAAGGCATGTGCCAAGAGGATGGTGCCAGACTCTTCTGTGGCGCCCAGAGTCAGGACAGGGAATAATGGACATAAACACAAGTTCCACATAACACTTCTTTAGACTGAGGACGGCAGAGCATTGGAACAGGCTGCCCAGGGAGGTCATGGGGTCTCCCTCTCTGGAGACATTCAAAAGCCACCTGGATGGGTTCCTGAGTGATCTGCTCAAGGTGACCTGCCTTGGCAGAGGGGTTGAACTAGATGATTTCCAAAGGTCCCTTCCAACCCTGTTCTGTGGTTCTGTGATTCAGTAGTTCATCCACCCACAGACTATCCCCCAATCCCCTTCATTTGTACTGTCAGAGGTATTTCTGAAGCCCTACTGTAAAGTTCACTGGGCAATGGATCCAAGTTCAGTGTAAATCAGCGAGAAAATAATAGTTCCAAGGACAAGAAGGAAACCAGACTCTTTCAGTGAGAGTACCTGTCCTGAGCTAGCTTGAAGAATATGAAATTAAAATTTCAATTGTACGATGGGAGTGGCTCACAGTCAGATCTCACTATAGAAGTTCGAAGCAATCCAGGATGCATGTCTGGATTACATTTACATTCTCTTCCCTTTTAAGTGTTTATTTCTACTTTTTTGCTCCTCTTCCTCCCATTCTGAAATCAACTTTTGATTTCTTGCAAACTGCTCTTTTATTCTTTCTTATCCTTTGGTATCTTCCCACTGAAAGCAAGGCTGGCAAAGCGTAGCCAAGACAAGATGCCAGGTAGCAGATTGCATTGTTTTAACTCTCAGTGATGCAACTCTGCATCAGTGTGGAAAAAACCAAGATTGCCGACAGAGGGCAGGCCTAAGCCACAGAAATGTATTCTCACACCTTTGGAAGCTGCAGCCACATCCTATTTTTTATGCTTCTTCCCCTAAATACAACATATTCCCTGCTTCATATAATCTAGCTTTCGCAATTTAATGACTTTCTTCTCCATTTATATCTACAAGGTGTAACTTCTCTCAGTATGAGAGGCAGGATGACTGTGATTCGAAAAGTAAAAAAAACCAAGTTTACAATACTTTAAAAGCTTTTTTTACGAGCCACCATAGAAACAAAGCACCTTCCACTGAGCTGCAATAAAATCAGATAGAATCACTAGCAAAGGCAAAAATTCACAGGAGTTGCACAATTAGACTTAGGTTCAGACTTCCAGCACTTTTTGCCCACCTGAATCTGAAAGCTGCATGTATTCTCCTGAGATTTCTGAACTGCTCTCGTTTGGCATGAGCTCCGGGGATCTGCTTTGCCAAGCAGAGCGCACTGCCAAGGGAGACGTCTGTGAGAATTCCAGGCTCTCAGCTTGGGAGGAATTTTGTGATGGGAGCTGGACAGGAATGAAAGTAGCTGGAAAGCACGGAAGGGGTAGCATCGTGGCTGCTGGGTGAGGAGGTATCCCAGGAGAAACAGAAAAGCCTAAAAATAATCACCAGAGAAGAAAAATTGGAGAAGCTTAAGACAAGTATTTTTGCGTTGAACTAGAAAACTCTTGCTAAACTGGTATGACACAAAAACAATGTTGCTTTCATGTTTCCTGGTGGTTGTATGTTCAGAACTAAATAATCAAATTCTGCTTTTGTTATTTTATTTAAATTGTAAAACCTGCTTGCAGCAATCATCAGCTGTAAACAAAATTATTATATGCTACAGGGATGTTGAATGAAAGAGAACTTACAAAGTACTCCTGAGTAAGCAAAAAAATCCCATTTACCACAGGAATCCTGAAGTCAATTGGCAGGTAAAAGTTATGTATCTCAAAATATCTCTGAGGCATACCTTAATGCAAAAGTGGAAAAGGTTTTCCTTTTAGCTCTGGATGGCTGGTTACACACTGTATTAGAAGACTTACCAGTGGAAAAAACATTAGCAGTTCTGCATATGGAACAAATTCCGGGTTCGCTACTTCCAGGAAAAAAAACCTTTATAAATTAGACTTGCTTTTTATTTTCTTTCTTTATACCACAAACCCTCTCTGTCCTGTGACCTAACCTCAATGAGCAGAAAGAGCACGGCTGAGACTGAAAATGCCTCACCCCACAGCTGAGGTGTTTTTTGGAAGAAGGCTGACCTGTGGATTTGAAACCTGTCTGGCACAGCTTCAGGAATATCCCAACTCGCTGCTTCTGGGCAGATGCTTTAACCATGCGGCCAGCAGGTGGCCAGAGCCACTTCTCTGTGTGTTCCACGAGGCATTAAAATGACAACCTGTAGTTCAATGAGGTTTTGATCTTACTCTTGAACGCTTACCACAATAAGATAAATCATAGCCATATGAAAAAAACTAGTTCTTCATATTTTACATCTTTAAAGCTCAATGGTACCAAACTAATGCGGTGTCCTTTGCAATCCTAACCTTACATTGCCTCCAGTAACAGAAGAGGACTTTGAGGGCAGGTTTTGCTTCCTTTTAATTCAAGTCAACATTTTGTCTGTGGCCTTATGTGTTAGCTAAATGTAGCTGGATATGTAAATACACCCTAAGAGAATCCTATAAATATATTTCTTACTATATGATCCTGGTCTTGAGTTCATGGTACTAATTGCACTTGATCTCTTCAGAAATGTGTTAAAGGATTTACAGTACTGGTGCAGGAGGAAGAGAAACTTGTAAGATGAAGCATAGCAGACTCAAGACACTCTCCTTCTTGTGCTTCAGCCCTTCCTGAGAACCCCAAAAAAGTGGTGTAGCCACAGAACAGTTCTGCTCTCACTGAACTGCTGGAAGTAACAACAAACACCTTGCTAATTGTAGCATTTGGGCAGAGATTAATGAGCAACATAATTGCTCCGTGGAGGTTCTGCTTTGATTAGAACACTTGGAAGCCACAGACTGAGTACTTGTTCCACCTGGTCACCACAGACAGCTTGGTGGCTTTCGCTGCCATCTCAACCACCCTTTCCTCTGAGGCAAAAAGAACATGATAATGAAGGTTTCATTTATTCAGCCATAGTCTCCATCCTCTCCCTTTCTCAGGCTGTCTCCCTAGTACACTGCAGTGGCTCCTGAGTTAATGCACAGCAGCATAGCTCTATCAGGAAATCTGGTAAAACGGCAGCCAGGCCTGCTCATACCACTGCTGCTGTGGCTTGGCTTCTGGCTGTGGGGTCAATGGTTGAAATCCTCCTTAAACCCTCCCCGCCCAAGAAAACCCCTGATTGTCACTCACCATCAAGACCTTCAAACAAAGACACTGTGCTCTTTCTCAAGTTTCTCGTTCCCTTTGCACTTCTGGCATCACCAGAAAGCTCAGGAAGGGCCCCACAATGCAAGCAGACAACCTAAGCTGCAGACAGCCTGGCTTTCAGTGGTCTCTCTGGGGTGGGGGTTGGCCCTTGCTTCCCACCTGGTAATCTACCCCAGCATACACCTCCTGCCTGCATACGTGCTCTGACAGCCCCACAGCTTTTCAAGCTGCTGTGGACATGTTCAATGACAGCACCTGCTGCACCCCAATGGCACAATGGATCTGCTTGTCCGTGGTTTATCCAGCGCAACATTTTGTCATTCCTACAGAAGGTTCTCTCAACCCATGAGGCTGAGAGGGAATGAAGCAAAGCCCCTTTTATTTTGTTAGCTAACAGCAGGTATTGTGTTCGTTGGTGAGGTAGATGAAACATGCTAAAATTTCATTTTCTTTTATGAAAGCAATAATGTAAGGTTGTATCTCACTAAAATAGTGCCAACTCCAAGGGTTTCCAGGATAGTGGGTAAGAGGATGGCCATAAACTCTTAGTTTTTATTATTATCTCTAAATCTGCCTGAAGTAATGCCTGTTGTCTTGAGTGAACTTTTGCAAGTAGATGTTCCTCATATGGCAACTGAAATAAATAGAATTTTGATTAGAAAGGATTATGTCCAAAGTGGTCAAACTAGATGTGCTATGAAGTATTTTTATATGTGCATGGGGGAACAACAAAAGACATGGCTGTCTCAGAGGACTTGGTCTCACCCTGTATGATTAGAACATGGGAAGAAAACTTCAGAAAAAAAAAAGATTTTCAATTCCAAAAAGCTGTTTGTAAGACCTCATCAGGCTACACTGAACTCTAGCATGAGTTCTCCTAGTTCTCCTAACTCTCCTCTGAGGTCTTAATACAATGAGATTCTTGCACAGATCCTCAACTGGACCAAGAAGCTTGACATAAGACTGAAAAAAAAAAAAAAGCCAGATCAGTGTACACATGCAGGCAGGGGATGCCTTAGGCTGCCTAGGGCCTTAGCTCATGGATTAAGTGAAGCTGCCTCCCCAGCACGTTAGAAGCAGCATCAACCCTGGCCTTCCTATACAATTTTGGATACTCCCTGTCTCATACTATGCACAAGCAACCCTGCTAAAGCCAGGCCAGTGCTCTCACAAGTCTACATGATCTCCCTAAATTCTTCTTTCGCTTTGGGGTCACACACTGAGGAGAATGTGCTACTGCTGTGGACAGGATGGGAAGGGGTGGGGTTCCTCCTTTTCTACTTGCTAAGCAGATGGTGTTTTCCAGCAACCCCGCTGTCAAATGAAACTGTTCAAGGAGTTGTATCATGCTGTTAGGACTAGGCTGCACTATTAAAAGTATCTATTAACAGAAGCATGGCGTGTTGACTTTCTTCCTCTTCTTTTATCCATTCAAAGCTGGAACTTTCATATATAGGTACACAAGAGAAAGGATATTTCAAGCTTCTCTGTAATTTTTACCACTATACTATAATTTTCTGTACTACCATTCAAGACTACTTCAATAGAAGTCTATACAGGAGGTCTTTTATTAAACACAAAGGTTCTCCTGAAATTTTAGTAAACAGAAGAGGAAAGAAGTCTTTCCAGAAGTTTACAGCTTTGATGTAATATTTGTAAAGAAGCGAATATTTTAGCCCAACTGCCAGACAAGGAGCCTGCAGCCACTGAAAACAACTATCAAACCTTCTCTTTCTTTAAAGAACTGTTGTATTTTGCTGTTGGAGTGCAAGCAGCAGCAGGTGCAGGTGCCACAGTGTGAGGAGAGATTCCCTGAGTACCTGGGTTGTAAAGTGCAATGATTTTCTGCTGTTCAGCCACCAGTCTTTGCAGCTGCTTCATCTGCTGCTTCATCAGCTGGTCCTGCTGCCCTGTAGCCTGCAAATATCAGAAAAATATAGTATCAAACTACATTTCTGCATGGTTTTTAATCAGAAAGAATCACCGTATCTGAGCTTTGGGGCTAGGCATTTCTTAATTTGTGTGTTACTTTGAATAAAGAATTTTAACTTTCATATTTAAAACTCTTTTTGCATGTTAGAACCCAAGGTGTACACTGGCATTGATGAAAGGGAGCTTTCATCAAAAGTCAATACCCACAGACCAGAGATACAAGTAGGAGGAAGTATAAGCATGGTCTGAAACTAGGGATGAAGGGGTAGAAGAATGATTCTGTCTCTGACTAAATTGCTGTCACTGTTTCCAAAGCCCTTCTGCAGGCAAGGTACTCCCCACAGGTACACACCTGTCCAACCTGCCTTGATTTTCTGAGTTTCCCAGTTTATATCTATTTGACTCCTTCTTTAAGTCATCTATTTCTTCTGTGCTGTCCACTGAGAAGAACTACCAGAGATCAGTAGTACAAGCGATAGGTCTTTCATTTCTCTTTTATTTACTTATTGTGAAATTACCAGATCTGTCCCAGAGCTAAAACTTGCTACATAAAGACAGTGCCATATTACTGCTGTGCCAGGAGCTTCTCAGCAGTCTACCTCTGAGCACAATTTTCACTCTACCGTCTCTCTCTCTGGTGTTATTCAAGGGCACCATGTAACAAAGCAAAGCCCAAGGTCACTTTTTCTTCACCAGACTCTTTAAGAAGAGTTCAAGTAATTCACATAGTCAAATGGCAGAAGGCACCAAAGAGCAAAGAATGCCTGAGACCCAGTATCAGATTTTATGACCAGCTGCTGATAGTTTACAATAACAAAAGATACATTCTGGTCATTAAACTTAATGACCTGGTTTACATCATCTGAGAACAGAAGAAGAGACTCTTGGGACTCACAAAACATTGTCTCCAATTGCAGCCTTACCTACATTATTACTTTGTCAACAACCAAGGAATAACAAATTTTCTGCCCCTATGTGGAAAGTACTACACTCTTCCTTAGAATAAAAAAATGTTAAAATAACAGTAGACCTCCGGTGGAGAAAGGATTGAGAGCTGCCAGCATAGATACATGATAAATAATAAATTCACCTGTGTTGGAAACATAAGAGTTTCTTTGAAATATACAACTAAGACACTGTTGTTTGCTGTCATATGAGAAGCAGATTGATCATTCAGTGGAAGAGATACTGTGGAGTTACATCTGTGCACCACTTTGTCAAAACTAAGAAGAGGAAAGAGACAGAAATTGAAAAAAAATGTATAAAAAGAACATGGAGCATGAGAAGAGGACTGATAAAAAGACATATGAGAAAAGAACATGAATGTGCCCCACAGCCATTATAGACATCGGAATGTGGAGCCAAAACATGCAAACCTTTCCACTAGAGGGAGGGAGACAGCAATAACTATCAAAGAAGAGGAATAAGAGCAAGGTTGTTTAATTGTCTCTTGTGAAAAGCACTTTATTGCACGGATGCATGAGAGCAACAGCGTCAGACTCAGGGTTATCATGCAATTCCCAGTCTTGACAGTAAAGCTTCCTACCTGTATACAGACATGAAAGTTACTGACCCTTTCTTTCTGGACAGATTGGGCCACTGTCAGGAATACACAATGCACAGTTAAAAATTCAGTGATTATTTAAAGCAAACCAACCTGCTCCATGGTGTTGTATGTGGTAGGACAATGGCTCCTCTCTGAGGCAGGGAGCAAAGGAGTGAACATTTCCAAGGTCTCACTCGCATCATGGATTCCAGCCTGGTTTACACTGGAAGTCAACTTCTGAGGAGAAAAATCAGAGTTGATTGAAAAAGATGATTGCTTTGGATGCTGGAAATCTTGGTTGTGGGTCAAGTTATCTGTTGAGACATTACTGTTGTTTATCAAACCACTGGCTTCTGAACTAAATGAAAGTGAACAGCTCTTGCTGGAGGACTCACTCATATTGTCAGCCCAACCTGGATATAAAGAAGGTACGACCTTCTTGGTTGTACTGGAAGATGGTATCATGCTTGTCAGATCACTGACAGACTGCTGTGACGGATGGTCTTCCTCCTTAAAAATGTCTGCTTCCATGCCCTCCTTCCTGAAATCCATGTTAGGGAAGTGTGACAAAAACCACCGTGAACAAATGTGTCATACTGATGTAGTTAATCCTGTGGTTTATTTTCTTTCTTTTCTTTTTTTTTTTTTCATCCAAGAGAGATTTTTTGCCGTCTGAATGCAGAGTATCTTCAGACTTCAGAAACTGTAAAACATGCATATATACTTTTATGTATTATTATACGTGTAAAAGAATATATAGATAAGCACATACATACATATAAAATGCTGTTACAATACATGCAATATAAAACTCCTATAAAATCCTTTACATTCAGAGAAAGTGTTTCATGATCAAAGATGACTGCAGAAAGCAGGTAATGAAGATAACAGAAGGAAAAAGGACAAAACAAATGTTATGTGGGAAAAAAAAAAACCAAACAAAAACATCACTAGAAAACTGACTGGTGTTTAAATAGCTCAAAAGAATGTTTATTTCAAAAAGATAGAATAGCACTGCTACACTACCAGCTTGCATCCGTTCTTGGGACCGGTAAGTCTGAGACAGCTGGGAAAACACGAACAGTCTGCTTCCCCCCTTTAGGTACTTGGCTCCAGCCCTTGCAGGGCAGGGGCCAGGCTTTTGTTACTTACCTTAAAAAACTGGGGTGAAGGTATCTATTTCAGCAGGTGAAGCTGGTGAGCACCCCCATCTTGATTCAAAGGTACTTTATTTCCGTTCTTTGAGAAATGTGGAGTCTCCAAGAACTTCATTCACTTGCAAGCAAATGATTTAATGCCATCTTCCTACCCTAATGAAACTAGTTTGTGTAAGATGTTTACACATCCTGCCAGCTTCGTTACCCGCTCTGACAGATCCATTATGTGTAGCTAGGAAACATTGTGTTGTTTGCAATCTTAAAATCTCCTTAGAGTCCTCTAGTGTTCCACTGGAAACACTTTGGAAATCTAAAAATCTAAACCAACAGAAGTCAAGACTGCCTGGGCAGATGCTTGTACACTAAAATAAGAACCCTGCAGAATGGATCTGAAATAAGAGTGAAAAATAATAAAATGGAAGAAGGCGTAGTGAAGACAAAAGAATGGACAGGCACAGGACAGAAAGGATGGACTAAGGGAACACATTTAAAGAAGTAAAGCCCATGACCCTATATTGCAATTTGCCCCAAAGGTTAAGAAGAAACACCAAATTCCTGAGTTTTCCTATTCCTCTGCTGTTGGTAGGAGTATTGGTTGTATTCTAGTATTGCACAGGATATGACAATTTGCTTCTACAGATCTCCACTTCAGGTCAAACTCAGCTGGAACTAAAAGTTCAAACCAGATGGTGATTTTTTTCTGAATGCAACACTGTACGCAAGTTGGTTGTGATTTTGGGGTGGAATTTCGGTGTTTGTTTTGTTTTGGGTATTTTTACTTTTTTTTTAAATATAGGGAACAACATATACCCACAGAAAAAAACACTGAACTGTTCATAGGTTACGAGTTCAAATGCTGAGCAGTTGTCAGCTGCCAGCACCAAGGTTATGGTCTGTAATAAGGTACAAATACAAAGCCTGTTGGTGGCTTGTCCCACCGACATCACGTTTTGTACCAGATGCATGGACACTCCATGTCCTGATCATGCTTTCTCCAAAATATAAATGAAGGAAATATGACCTCAAGACTAAGAATGGGGAGATCTGGAAAGAGGGAACATTTGCCAAGAGTATCTCTCAAAAAATACTTCGCTTCAGGCACCTCAGGTAAGGCGTTATGAAGAACTGGATTTTGTGGGGCAACTTTCTTGATATCATCATCAAGGAAAAGATGTTCCAACCTTGGCACTGATAAGGAGGTGTCTGAGTGGAAAACGTGACAGTGTCAGCTTTTATCCCAGCAAAAATAAAAGAAATTCCAGTAATGGTCCATCGTAATTTACCTTCTTACATCCGTTTAATATACTTTAATTTCAGGAAAGCAGGGGATGTATTCTTAATGCATGGGGTGTCATATCTAAGATATTGTTTAGGCTGGCAACTGCCTAGGCTGGTAGCTGACTTTAATTTGTATAAGTAACTGAAGACTAAAGCTTGCTCTATTGTGAAACTTTTCAATGTTTGCTTTCTCGTGGTTGTTGTTTGCCAGGGAATTAGTGAATAAACAGAAGTTCTCATCTAAAGCCCTGACCCCTGCAGTTCTTCTTGGTCTGCACCTCCCAGTCAAAACCGCAAGAAGCCACTCCTGCCCCTGGCAACACAGTAGTTCCTCAGTAAATATGGCCAAATAAGTCAGAACTGCTCCCTGTGAGGCGGAAGTACCTTTGCCAGCAGGAGCGAACAAGAAATAGTGGTACAAGCTGTTGATTGCCTTGTGAAGTGTTTGTGGGGAGTCCCTGCTTTAACAGAATTTTTTACATTTAAGAACTATCACAAGTCAATTGCTTAGTAAATATTAGAGAAAGTATGTAAGTAAAATACTTTATACTTTCACAGGACTTCCAACCAGGTAATTTTAAAACACTTGATGTAACTCGATGTGTTAACAAAGTCAGTATGTCTATGCATGCCTGATCTCTTAACGCTGCTAACACCTCACAAATCCCCCTGAAAATAAATCTAATTGAAAGCCCTGACAGTTTTAATCAGGTCCCCAAAAACAGCATTAGGAAGTTAACCGCATGCATCAAGGCCTGCAGACCTCAGCTGAAGTGTCACAGACAGACTCATAGCCCTGCGAAAGAACTGCCAGTGACAGAGGCACCCAAGGGAATGCCCTTCCCGTTCCACTCTCCGAAGGACTTTGGGGAGAAGAATTTTCCTAAACCTTGAAGCAGCTGCACAAGTTTCTCCCTACTAGAGATAGCAATGAGAAGTTATTACTTGTAAATTGCTCTTTTGCTTTTTAAAATCATATTATTAGTAGTGAAGTGGCAGCCAGAAACTTAGCACATACAGATAAGCAGAACAAGAAGACATAAATCAGTGGTGATAATTTTCTTTTAAGTCAGCACAGAATGTAAAATATTGAACAAGCATTGAAGAGCTGGAGTTACCCTGCACTCACTGCATTCTCCAAAATCTGATGAATGTTTTGTCATTCTGTATCTGCACTGCGCTGATACCCAACAATCCAGGCACAGATCTTGACCCTTCTCTGTTGAAAATCGTAGAACGCCAAACCAAAATTACAATTTATTTTATCCTCTACTTATGCAAATAAGTATGCAGCAGCTTCATGGGTTAATTGGCCTTCTGTAAGTATGAACACACATGGGCTGTTGGAGCACGTCCAGAGGAGATGATCACAGGGCTGGAGCACCTCTGCCGTGAAGACTGTCAGGGATGGGGCTGTTCAGCCTGGAGAAAGCTCCCGGGGAGGCCTTACAGCAGCCTTCCAATACCTTAAGGGAGTCTGCGTGACAGCTGGAGAGGAACAAGGGCACAGAGTGATAGGAAAAGGGGCAATGGCCTTAAGCCAAAAGTGTTAAAAAGGTTTAGATTAGATATTAGGAAGAAATAATTTGCTTTTAAGTTTGGTGAGGCATTGGGACAGGTTGCCCAGAGAAACTACAGATGCCCCACCCCTGGAAGTGTTCACAACCAGGCTGGATGAGGATTTGGGTAACCTGGTCAAGTGGATGGCATCCCTGCCCGTGGCAGAGGCTTAGAACCTTAAGATCCCTTCCAGCCCAACCTATTCTATGATTCTATACAATATAAAATCCATCAATAACATAAAAAGGATGAAGTCTGGCATTAATTTGCATTAACTTCTGTATGCTGTGGGATATGCCTAAACTGATACAAAGAAAAATACCATACAAAACCACAAGAATTCCATTAAATATTTTCTTTTAATACTACTGAATAATTTCCAAAAATACTTAGCTAGCCAATTGCTTTTATAGAGAAAAGTAAAGCTATCAGTAATATCAGAGCAATATCTAGCACTTCTCACCTCATAGTGATTTAAGCAAAAAGCAAGACTGGTATCAACTAAACAAAATGGAGTTCCAGATAGTTCCTAAGATTAATTAGATTTATGATTTAATTATAATCAAGTTTTTTGTCATAAGAAATGTGCTGACAAATACATTTAGAAGTTGTATTTGCTGATCATGCTTTTTAAAGTTATTAATGGGTTTGTGGTATGTTTATATTTGCTTATTTTTCATTATAGTTTAAGATTTAGTTTTCTTATACAGAATGTAATTGTTTGATGACATAATAGGAAATCACATATTTATTAAGGTGAGGAACACAGCCATGTATTTGTGTAAAGTTGTTACTTGCTCCATATGACCACAGTGGCTGGTGCATTTGAAAGCTACTACTTGATGACTGATGAAATTCACTACTGTGATGCTGTGGTCACTGACATCAAAGAGTGGCGAATTATTTCTAATCTATGGCCAGTTCCACATGTGTTATTTGTCTCAATATTTGCTAGTGGAACATCCACTGTGCCACTGAAGTCAAGAGGAGCAGCACTGGAGCCCTTCTTGTGCAGTGGAGTGACACTGTTCCTCACTCCCAGATGAGAGCAGCTTGGCTGAACTTGGCCTGCTGCAACATTTCTCTGCAAAGTGTGAGCACCTTAACATTGGTGTTCTCAACATTTTTTATTCTTTCTCCAAGTGGATGGCTGGTCTCCTCCTGGCAGGATGCTGTCAGCTGCTTAACTAGTGAGCTAGAGTCTTTAGAAGCATCCACAATGTAGAGCATAGACTCATTTTTCTCTTTATTTTTTAAATCACTCCTTTTCACTCAAGTGTAGGCAGCATGGACAGCTGCCCTGCACCATGGAAGCACATAACAGTGGCGTGACCTCCAAACTCAGCTTTGTGGTGCTTCCTTCTGGCTATTTGGATAAGCACTTTCAGACTGAGCTCATGACTTCCCCAGCTGCACCGGCACAGCTTGAGGGCTTCCTCTTCCTGAATTAGCAACTTGTTACTGTGATTTGTTTACTAGTTTTGAATGTACACTACTAACAACTTAGTAACAGTATCCACAGTTCAGTGTAATAATTTAGTTGACATGAGCTACTCTCATTTAAGCACCACTCATTTACTGTCTACCATTTAGAACACTCTGGGGTGCTTGAATTACATATAATTTATCTTGGCCTCTGTAAAAGATCCCTGGGAGAGGTTTCTATCACCTTGCATGTTGCCCATTCAAATTTCACCACAGCAGAATTATTGTGACAGTGGCAAACTCTCAAATCAGCTTGGTTTAGAACTTCTTTTTTTCACATTTCTACACCATGCATCCATTAAATGTAGGATGGTTAACTACCTGTTAAAGCTAAATATGATCAATATTCTGAAAATGAAATTCAAAGCTGTCTTCTCTTCCTCAATGCCTTTCACCTGCAACAAAAAACTAAGATAGAATTGAAAGCAAATGTGGAAGGGAGTCCCAAATTACATGAAACTAAACAAGATCAGTCAGCATGTCCTAGTAAACGTTTCTCTGGAAATGAAAAAGCACCATATATTTTTTCCTATGGTTTCCTGTTACATATATGCTACATTTCTCTCATTGCCCATTTCTTACCCAGGCTTCTGATACCAATCCTTTGTTGCAGAGTGGAGCAGTGGCTGAGCTGCCACATCCTCAGTATCCATGAGAATAACATGGTGAGACGGTAGTAATCCTCTGGTATCCAAATACATTCATATTCAAGAAGAAAACATAATGAATGCTAATATAATGGGAGTACAACTCAGTCCCAAATCACCTGAAGTCTACCCTGCTGTACAGTTAGTCAGGGGCTGTCTAGCAGAGGAAGTGATCCTAATGTGATCTGCAAAGCAAATAAATACGAAACAGCAAGATGCTTAGGACCTCTGACAAAGACCTCTAACAAGAAATTTAGGGAAGATAAAAGCTGGATGAAAATGAGACCTGGAAGTTCACAAACTTTAGGAACCACTAGACAAGTCTATAAATATATACATAATATATAAATATATATAAAAATAATAAATACCTGTATACAAATATACACATAAATACACTTCTTGGTTACACAGAGTTCATGAAGAAGCTATCAGTACCATGTACAAATAAATCTGGAAAGCTCTACATATAGAGACACTTGCCTCTGCAGTGGACTGCCACAAGGTCTGTGCAATTCTTTTCAACAGTTCTGCTTAATCCCTGGCAATGAAGTATATGTGGAATTTTCTGGGTAGAACTAGGGTCAATTTACCTATTGGCCAGTGCAGCAAAACCAGTAACTCCCAAAGACAAAACAAGTAAGCATTGTTAACTGAGTATAAACAAGGAGGTTGGACCAGCCAACCCACTGTGGTCCCTTCCATCCTTACCCATTCTGTGACTCTGTAATAATTTAAACCCGAAAGAGAACAGTAATTAAAAGCAGCTTGAGAATGGATTTCAAATGTCCTCCCCTATTGTTCATTTCGATAAATTAGTCCTAAACAGAAGAGGAGTTCACGGAACAGCTCCCAGCGGATGAGCCTGAAATGGACCTGTGATGTTTTGTCCCTTTTACTGTATGTTGCTGTGTCTTATAAGAACAGGAATTTATAGCTAGAGTGGAAAAGGGACAGAGATTTAATTCTCCAGAGACACTACTATCTCCTATGAAGAAAAAAAAGTTATTTCTGCTAACTGGACAATCTGATGGAGAAAGCTCAAGTAACTGGCAATGTGTGCTGATATAACTGGGTACAGATTCTCTGTTACACAAAGACAACTCCAGCCCACAATGAAAAAAGATCTGACTTGGGGGAAAAGTAAAACATGTGACTATATTGTGCTCTGTGATATTATTCTCTTCATTCAAGCTGTAAAGAAACTTTGATTACATCTAGAAACAACATCTATTTAAGGTCTGAAGTACCAGTGCATCCTTTCGATGTAAAATGACAAACCCTAAGCTAGCACAAATATGACATCACGCTTTGTATGTGCTGCAACCACTAGAGGGAAATCTTGCACCAGTCTGAGTGCGCAAATTAGTAAAATCGAAGCACACAGATGATACTAAAAAACGCAACAATGAAAATAATTTTAGGCATAAAAGAAACTTGTGGTCTCTGAAGAAATCTTAAGGGATTCTTAGGAAAGTAGCAGTGTCTCACAACAAGTTATTATATTTGACATTGCCGTGGTTTGAGCTGGCTACGTGCCAAGCCCCACAAAATCTGTTATTTTGCATAAGGGGAAATGAACAGTATTGAGGAAAATTTTAAAAAATCTGCGAGGCAAAACAGGCACACGCTCGGGCAAGTACAGTATAAAGAAAGTTTTACTACCAACAGAACTACAGCTAAAAAGAAAAAGTAAGAAATTAAGGCAATAAAACACTCTCCCTTCTCTTCCAGCATCCCCCTCCATTTACCAAACCTGCACAAAGGATGACAAAACATGAGATTTTGGTCAGCATTGCAGGTTTTGAAAGTGTCTCTAACATTTGAGGAAAAATGAGTTTTTTCTTTTGCTTAAACATGGTTTCCAGATTGGCACTAGCAGACAGACCCTCCTGGAAATCTGCTGCCATGCAAAACACCTCTCTCATGAAAATTTTGAAGTCACAATTTCTTATAAGCAGCTGCTTTTGAAATGTAAACCCAACATATATATCGACTGGTTTGAAAATACCATAGACCGCAAAAAGCTTCTGAACACAGTACTATTTTTACCATTGTTGTTATGAGCTGAATCTGGTTCAGATCTGGATCAGAAAAATAAATATAAAACGATTACAATTCTCTATTATAATCTTATGAGATAGATCATTAGAATACGTCATAGTTCACCTGAAATACATTAATAAGAGTCTTTCAACTTTTGTAAATAAGTCTCCCTTAGAAATCAAACTATCTAACATAAATACACATAATTCATGCATTCTACCCAACAGTACATTTTCTGTATCATAGGATTATTTTGTCTCTTCCATTCTGTATTTCTGTAATCAAATACACAACCTAGATTTTTTAAATAAAAACATTCTTGATACTAGCAAAAAAAAAAAAACAAATTGCATGGGCTAGAAGCAAAATGTGGACTGATACCTACAGGAAACTCATAGGTTTAAATCTGAATAATAAAAAGATGAGCAAAGAAAAGCAAGGATAGCAGTTAGAGTTCCAGTAGTAAGTACTTTAATGGCTCCATATTTCTGTAAAATTTTTTCAGAAATGGGACCACAGATCACAATAAAAACAATAGCTGGAGGATCTAATTCAGGATAAGAAACAAACAAAGAAAATCACCAATTTTCTGGTAATTAGATGGCTTTTTACATTATGATTCCTAACCTCTAGATAGGACTAAGCACGAATTCTTCATAAACAATACTACCATGTTTTGTACTGTAGCATCACGACTGTCTGTGGCTGGCATAAATCCAGATCACGTATTTTCTCTTTTGAAAAAAACTTTTGCTATCACGTTCGGCCACTGCTTCTTATGGAAGAAGCTGTGTGTTCTCTACTTGCCCTTGTAATCCCCAGTGAATCACAAATCTATAAACTAATTCCAGTTGTTACAGCCTAAATACATTAAATACATGTTATACATATTATTACATCAATTTGTATTAACTAAAATAAATGTTTAGGAATGATAAAGCTACATTAAAATAAAATAAACAAGAGCTTCAAAAACTTTTGGTAGAAGAATATTAATTTGACTTGTTTAGCTCAGCCTAATATATACAGACCAAATTGATAATGCAATAATTCAATATGTATTTCTAACAAAAAGGCAGTAAATATAAATGAAAATGAAGATTTAATCAGAAATATGAATGGCTGCATCAGGATTTACAGTTGGGTTACATGATACCATAAATTCAAAGAACACTGACTATGGATATCAGCTAGAAACTTGTACAGGCTGTACAGGTTTTTCAGTTTGTGGGGAAAGCCACCCCGACTTGGTGGACAAGAATTTTTGCCACCAAAATAGCTTTTTAATTACTAGGTTTTATTTTCTAGAGTAAATAAAACTTTTCTACTCAGGTTAAGCAATGGAGTTCATTCAACCAAAAATGAAGAACTTGTTTTAAGGAACTCATCATAAAAGGAAGTGAGCTATGCTCCAAGTGGCCAAGAGAACAACACTGCTTAGTGGTCACATCATTACCAACAGGACTCCTGTCATTCATCCACAGTAGAAGAGGTGTTATTTAATTTCCTCTTCAGCCTGAAGGACTGCAGAAAAGAAACAAGATCTACTGGTGTAGGAAAATTTGAGGGAAAAGAATTTCACATTTTTTTTTAGCTGTACTTTGCATAGATTGTTTCAAAGACAGTAGGAGCTCTTAACTCACTACGGGTGAGTACACCCTGCCATCGGAGGTGGTCGGAGGGAATACCCTGATTAGTTGGCAGCAGCATAAAAAAGTAGATTAGGAACCACTTTCAGTGGTTTTGTGAAATCATTTCCTTGGCTTTTATTACAGTATCTGAAAACTAACCAGAAACATCAAAATATTTTAGATGCTTTGCGAGACAAAGTGTTTTGACATTTTAAAACTGTTATCATTTTCACTTAATCTGAAACTGTTTTTCCAACTGTGTCCAAATTTTTAAAGCTTCAAGTACCATCTCTTGCTACTTCTGTAGCAAGAAAATTTCCCCAGAATTTCCACGATTATAAATAACAAGATTGCCCTACAAAGGTCCAGAGCAGAGTTATATGTTATGAACATAACCATTATTAATAACCTTCCATAACAAGATGTTCTTCTCTAGACTGTTTTTTCAAGTTTCCCTTCAGTTTCCACTCATCATATCCAAATATCATCTACCTTGGCATATAATTCTAATTTTCTTTCCTTTGTCTTTACTTGCTAGAAGCAAGGCACAGATGACTTTGATCTCATCTGTCCACTCTGACCCTCTTGCTAGCTCAGCAGTTTACAGGGATCACTCTTCTAAGAAATTTAATATATAAATAGAAGGCGCACAACATGGAATTTAAATACCATTCTGTGAAGAAGATGTATCGTGGGGAGATGAACAACAAATCAGGTCCATTTTCATGATCGTAGACGTCAGAAAACAGCCTTAGCTTTAGACTGTCTGCACTGAGACAGTCTAAATGCCTTTATTTAACAGTGTGCACTGGTGACCTACCATGGACTCACCTAAAGAAGAATGGAACCTGCTAACAAGAGAGACCTTGTACATGCAGCCAATGCTGCAACCCTGTCCCAGTCCCCAGCTGGAGGAAGATATGAATCGGCTTCTCAAAGCTTATCAGCCACATCTTCTCGGTGCAAGACGTGATGTAACACTGCATATGTCCTTCTCTCTTTAAATATGGTGGGAACAAGAACCTGTGCAAAACCAAGTCTTGTCTTTCCAAAAATCCCAGATGGAATACATGCAACAAAAAAGAAAATCCTACCATATGTTTGTCATACACAGCTACCACAACAAGGAGAAAATCATAATAAAATGCAGTATGTGTGGTAGGCTTTGAAATGTTGCTCTGTAAGCACTAAAAGGAACACCAAGTTCCCAAGCTTCTCTAAACTTGTGCTCTTTTCATGCCCTGAACTACCAACATCAGCCCCAGCTCATGAGTTGGTTCTGCTGGCACAGCCACCAAAGGGATGACAGAACATATAAGGGCCCATCAGACCAGTCTGCTGGCCAGCCTGCAACTATGGCTTCTGTTTCTGGACATCGAGCAGAGTAATCCTTCTCTTCCACTGCTTTTGCTCTGAACTGGTCTTTACCTTATGGCAAATTTCACAAAAAATGTCTGGAAGGTATTACAGCTAAATTAAGTTTCTATCTACCCACCCTTCTACCCTGTAGTTACCCTCAAAATGTGCATAAGAAAGCCAGCATCCCACTGGCTGGTGCTGCACAGCAGCCCCTTGGGAGCTGTATTGGGTTTGTGTGGTCAGGGTTTGGTAGTGGGGGAGCTGGAAGGGTGGCTTCTCTGAGGAACTGCTAGAAGCTTCTCCCACGTCCCAGAGATCCAATGTCGCCTGGCTTCTCCAAGATGGACTCACTTCTGGCCAAGGCTGAGCCAATCAGCCATGATAATGATGCTAAATAGAAGAAAAAGTTATCGTACAGAAGTAATTGCAGACAGAGAAGACAGGAGTGAGAATATGTGAGAGAACTAACACTGCAGACACCACGGCCAGCAAAAAAGGAGGGGGAGGAGGTGCTCCAGGCACCAGAGATATATTTGCAGCTCATGATGAAGACCATGGTGAGGCAGACTGTCCCCTTGCAGCCTGTAGAGGTCCACACGGGTGCAGAGATCCCCCTGCAGTCCCTGGAGGAGCCCCACATGAGAGCAGGTGGATGCCCGAAAGCAGGTTGAGACTTTGTGACCCTGTGGGAAGCCCACACTGGAGCGGGCTCCTGGCAGGACCTGTGGAGCCCATGCTACCAGGCTTCTCGGCAGGACTTGTGACCTCACAGCGAACTCACGCTGGAGCAGCTTTTTCTTGAAGAACTCTAAGCCACAGAACAGGACCCACACTGGAGCAGTTTGTGAAGAACTACAGCCCATGAAAAGAACTCATGCTGAAGAAATTCACAGAAGACTGTCTTCTGTGCGAGGCACTCCAGGCTAGGCCAGGAGAAGGACTTTTCTTCCTGAGGAGGAAGAGGTGGCAGACAGAGCACGTGATGAACTGACCGTAAACCCCATTCCCATCTCCCTGCTAGCTGTGAGGAAGGAGGTAAAGAATCAGGAACGAAGTTATATCTGGGAAGCAGGGAAGGGTGGAGGGTGAAGGTATTTTTAAGATTTGTCATACTTTTCAGTATCCTATTCTGATTTTGACTGGTAATAAATTCAATTAACTTCCTTAAGTACCATGAAAGCAATTGGTGAGTGATCTCTCCTTGCCTTTATATTAACTCATGAGACTTTCATTATATTTTCTCTCCCCTGTCCAGTCGAGGAGGGGAGTGATAGAGAGGCTTTGGTGGACACTTGGCAGCCAGACATGTTAAACCATGACAGGAATCCACCCTGTCCTTCACTCCCACCTTTCCTAGGGACAGAGCACTCATTCACGGCAACCAAGATTTTGGCTGCACCTCAAGCAGGACTTTTGGCAAGGCCTTGGCACCAACACAACTCATACCCCAAGTGCTGTTCTAGTCCCACATGTGTACCACATTCCTCTGCCCTCAGCAGGGCTTCTCTCCCACCTTCATTGGGGAGCAGCTGGGTACATTTCCTACATTTCAATGTCGTTTCCAGTGAGCATTTTACCCTCACAAAATCCAGCAGTTGGAAAGCTGTGCTGCTCCTGCCTGAGGCAGCTGTCCCACATCGCTGCTTCCAGCTTGCCTGCGTCCCTCCCAGTTACGAGGGGCTGGTGACCTGTGAGCCCCCAGGCTGACCCCTCTGTCTAGGAAAGGCCCTGGACTGCAGAACCCTGCTTTGTTCTTTTTCTCTGCCCTCACCCCTGAGGGAGGATGCTCTTTCAGCCAGGAACCACTTCAGAAAGGCTGTGGCACACTTTCCCTGCCCTCTCCCAGGGTCTGTCAGCAAGCCACCGCTGGTAGGACAGTGACCATGCCAGGTCAGTGACTGGCCCTTGGCTGCTGTCTTGCCCCTGAACCCCATTGGGGCGATGTTTGGGTTGTTCAGTGGCTGAAGGCCAATGCAAGCATGGCACCAGGCAGCAGGAGGTGGGGGATGCACTTCGGAGCTTTGGGAGGTTCTGCCTAAGAGCCGCTGCAGCTGCTTCAGCTGTGAACTTCCTGCCCTGGGGCACACTCCCTCAGGGAACCTTCGATGGACAAACTGTTCAGATATGAGAGATTTTGCACTGAGTAAGAGAACGTTTCATGGCAATACACGTAGCAAGGAACTCTTGGATCTAAGGGTATTTTTCCTTTTCAGTTACATTTTTTATTTGCTGAATTCTCCTCCAGAAAATCATCTTTGCTATGTACAGCAAATGCACGCATCCATATTTACATAATTTTTGATCATATTCTTGCAAAATTGATATTCAGTTATGATAAATATATGCAATCTTTACCATATCTGACACTGATATTTAAAAACCTCACACCACAGTGGAAACAAGGATGGATTGCACCAGCTAAGGCAGTACTAGTTTCACGTGTCATATTAATGTCTTTCCTCAAGGGATCTTCAGCTCTGGCACCGTCCTTCTTGGACCTTTGCATTGCCATTATGTAGCGTAGTTAGTGATACAAGCTGCCCAATCTCTTCAACTATGAACTTTAAAAAAAAAAAACCAACCAAGTTTAAACATCAAGCTGCTAATTGCACTAATTTTCACGGCCGAAGGAGTGTAACGTCCCACACAACAACAAATCCAGACACTGTCATGGCGTAAGCTCCCATCGCAGCAGAACTGCACAGACCTCGTTGGTACTTCAGCACACTGCAAACTGTGGTGTTCCTCTTCTCTCTTCCATCCTGCCCGTGTCCTTCAGCTCCTGCTTCTGTCCATCTCACTGTCCAGCTGTGACTGCTACAGTGGTACAGCTCACTCAATGAGCAGATCCACTGAGGATTTGCTGAAGAGTCAAGGCTGGGTAAAACTAGTTGCATTTATTGTAAATATTCCTATATTCATAGTGAGTCAAATACTGACTCAGTAAAAATTCTGGCTGAATTAAGCCAGATTCTTCTCTTTTTTTAGATAATAATTTCTAAATAATTTCTGAAACTATATATATGCATATTTGATCTGGTAAATCCACTCCTAAGGAATCTTTGCTAGCAGTAGCTAAATACAAAGAAATGCTTCATATTTTGTCACCAATCAAGTTCCAACAAACAGTGTCGGGAAAACTGCCATTTCAGACAGTTAGTTGCCTTTCAAAAAGTGGAGTGTGAATTTCAGCTAGAGACAACTTTTCACAAAGAGACATTCATCAGATTATCAGCTTTGCTGGATTCCAGCACCTGAATCCTGTGCCAAACCAAGAGAAGAAACCCTTGAGCAAAGCTTCGCTCTCTGTTGAGAATAGCACTGGGCAAAGATTTACAAAACCAAGCACCTCAGTCCAGCTGTGTCAGCAGTCCGGAGCCTGCTGACATTTCAAATGAGCCTGTTTCATTTCTCAGTTTGCACTCCTTGTCGTGCTTTGCTCAAAATGCCGTCTCTTTGTGTTAGTATTGTCACAACGTGACCTGTCTGCAGTATTAGCACAGTGGAGACCTACACTTCAGTAGGATTTCCAGGCGGAAGTAATCAACAGAAACAACGTGAATGTAAGAATGAACCTAGACATAATCTTACTCATTTACTTCATAGTTCTGGGGGTATTTCAGTGTTGTAGGACAGACGAGATGCAATTTTTCCTTACAAAATGCAGAGGGTTCATCTGTAAGCTTCACTTTCCTTATAATTCCAAGAGAATGTAATTTAGAAGAGCATTAACAGAAGTGAATAAGGTTTTAGTTTTACACAGGACAGGATTCCTTTATCTAAATTAATTTCCTGAGAGGAGCTGTAGATCATTGGAGCTCCCTTAGAGGCTCAGAGAAGCTCAGATGACTTGCTGTCACATGCACAGTGACGTTGGTTTGGGTTGCTTGGTGAGAAGAGTCCTTCAGTAATAATGTTGTTCAAATTGTATCATATAGTAAAAGATGAACCATTGTCAGTCAGGATTTCACTAGTCTGTCTTGAATGATAAGTATCAGAGTTTGTCCTTGAACTACGTTTATTGTCTTTTTTGTCTCTCTTGCACCGTAGGTCCTTCATTAGCTTCACAAAATAACTTCTGAACTTCACTCCAATAAATGCATAGAGCACAGGGTTCACACAGCAGTGTAAAAATGCTATGGCTTCAGTGGTGTACTTTGCATAAGCCATTATCTTGTCACCATCACAAGATTTGTCAATCTTGCCCATGTTGACAGCCGTCATGAGAAGGACAATGTTATAAGGTACCTGGCAAACTAGGAAAACAGCCACAATTACTACAATCACACGGATTGCTTTGTTTCTTTTGGAATTCTGAGCTTGTTGTAGGGATTTGACAATGAAGGTGTAGCAAAAAATCATGAATATGAAAGGTATAAAAAATCCAAACGCAACTTGTAGCCACAGCAGCAGCGATTTCAGTGCCGTGCTTTCGGACATTCCGTCAAATCTGTGATCACAAATCTCTTTGGTTTCATTGGAGAAGCTGTAACTTTCACTGTACAGAAAAGAGGAACTAGAGATTAAAATTGATGATATCCACACAGCCAAGCAAATGAGTTTACTATATGCGAGAGTCCTTGCCCTGAGTTTGAACGACTTTGTTGCCTGTACGATAGCAATGTACCGGTCCACACTGATAAAGGCCAAAAGCAGCATGCCACAGCTGAAGTTGATCGCATAGATGCCTCTAGTCATTTTGCAAATGAAATTACCGAAAATCCACTCATCAACAGCGTAATTCACTGCCCACAATGGAAGAGTAAGAACAAACAGTATGTCTGCTATGGCCATGTTGAAGAGGTACACATCCGTCATGGACTTGGTTCTTTCATATAAAGCAAAGGTCATCACTACAAAGATGTTACCAAAGAGGCCGATGATACAAATCAATGAATATGCAACTGGCAGAAATGCTTTTGTGAAGTTCCTGACTTCCAACTTAGAACAAGGTTGCATGATTAGAGAAGCATAGTCTGAATAATAGGGGTAATCTGTGGAACGAGGGTCTGTCTGTAAAAAAGAACACCAGTTAACACACAGATGTTAATCTTTAATCCCTGTATATTAGAAACACGATAGATAACTGACCACACTCCATATTTAGATAAATTATGCAGGAAAGACTAGTCACAGAAGTCTGTGGTGTAAAAGCCTGAATTTGAGACCTAGTCTTTCTTCACCATCAGAGAAGGCAAACACACCTTTCTAGTGTGTTACGCATTCCAGACTAATGTAATCAGACTAAATCAAGACCAAAAATGATTACTTCTCTCTACTCAGGCAGAGAGAGTAATGTGAGAGAGATATGTCTCAGGCTAGACGGGCAATCTGTGACAGATGGCCTGAGACACATCTACCTGCACCACAAACACCAAACCTGTAGTGCAAATCCAATAAACAGTGTGCTTGGATGGTGAACTCTGCTGTCAGAAACATCTCATCAGGTTATCATTCCTGAAATTACGGTGTTTGGATCTGCAGCCTCAAAGAACTGCGTCTTACAGAGTCGTTGCTTTATTGATGTACTAATATAGTTTATCAATTAGGTACTTACAAAATTCATTTTGGCAGCACACTTCTCAGAAAAATATGTTCAGAAAGACATCAAAATACTTTCCCAAGTATTTCTGAAAAACAAAATAAAGTAGATTGGGTGAGGAAACCAGCATAAGAAGTGCAAACAAGTAGAAAAAGAAAATTGGAATTAAAACTTCCAAAACAGAATCAACATCACATTATTTGTCCTTTTTTATTAAGCTAGTGAGGTAATTAAAGAGCAACAGAATAGTGCAAAGGATAGTACACAACGTATTAACAGACAGAGCACTGGTGTTTTGTCTTTGTTCAGTGCACAGATTTACAGTGCAGTGTTCAGTGTGCAGTTCAGACAGCACCCTATGAAAACAATTTGTTTTCTTTGTCATTGTGGTACCTAACTGCTTCACAAATGGTGCTTACTTATTTTGCACAACACCCTGTGGTGAGGAAGTATTATCACCTCTATTTACAAGGGAGAACCTGACTCATTAGAGTTAAGTATCCGCTTGAGATATTCAGTTTGAGACAGTATCCCCCTCAACATCACTTCTGAAAGTACTTAAAATGATGAAGGACTTCAGCTATGTAAAGGATTAAATCCACTGACTGTTTGCATCCAGGATCAGACATCTGCAAATCAGATCACAGAGTCTAAAGTCTCAGAACAATAAAATGGGGAACAGGCCATTGGTGGCCACACGTGGGAAGCTGAGCTTAAATAACTTGTTCTACCTCACAAAGGAACTCATAGGCAGGAGATTTAATTCCTCAGCATTGCATGGGTTCAGTCCTTCTCTTCTTTCCATTAGGTGCTCTCCAAGAACTGTACCAATCAGCAAGGCAGTAATTTCAGGGACTGGATGACACGAGGTCCCATATTCGTTACAGCTGTGAAGGGCAGTTTTGTCTAGAGTTTGTCTGCTTTTTGCTAGTCATGCTACATGATTGGGAAGAGCACATGGGTCAGTTTTAAGTCTACAAAAACAAAGCCTTCTTGTTGGGGAATTAACTTACATTGAAAACAAAAGAGAGAGAGAGAATTTGTAAAAGTGGGGCAGATGAATTCCCGATATAACAGGGAATTTGGGGTAGGGAAAGGACAGAACACTCTCCAAAAACATAATGAGGATGACTCATATGGAGATGCTGGCTCATGACAGAAGGCTGCAGCTGAGTAAAGTCCTGAACTATATAAAATTGCTAAGGCATCACAGCCTATCTGGGTTTCCTGCCCTTTAAACAAATATTTAACCATCTTCTCCAGCATCCTCTACTGGCTTTTCAAAACTGATTTTTAGAAGCTGCAGGAATATGACAGCCTGAAAGTGCTTGAACACCTTCTGAAGCAAATTTCAAACAACTTAAAGGTGTCTTTCGGAAGTGCAGAGACTTATAAGGCAAGTATGCAAGTTATGCACTCAACCTGGGGCTATGGTCCTCTAGCCCGTCTTGGCACAATTTTAGTCACTGTCTGCTGCTTTACACTTTCTGATCTCATCCAGCCAGACCCTCATGACCTTGCTTGGTGTTTCTGGTACCCTTCGCACTTGGCTGCAGCAACAGTAACTCTTCAGTCGGACAGAATTAAAGGGACATTTGTCTAGATTATTATTTTAGAAACCATTATTTTTTTGTTGCTAGAGAACACCATTCTAAGTGTCTGCCACTCATGTCTGTTTAAGATGTACACAGCTAAAATACACAAAGAGAGCCTGACAGCATACCTGCTCTATAACAGAGAAGATACCATTCCACTCAGACAAAGCCACTCTGGAACATAACATACAGGAGGAAGGTGGCTGGGTGAAGGCATTTAGAAGAAAGGGAGCACAGATGTTTCCTACAGCCTGCAAGGAAGGCTAAGAAGGGAGATCTTTTCAGATTATCACTAGAGAAAAGGGTCTTTAGTTCACAGAAGGGCTCAGCAGAGATCATATGGGGTACAACAACTACTCATCACAGGAGAGATGCATATTCTCCCTGATTCTACAGGAATTTGGAAGGCACCACCAGCCACACATTTATTCACAAAATTACTTCCACTGTCCAGCAGAAGCTTCCTGAGAATGGTTAGTATGAGAGTTGCAGCAAAGGACTCAAACTGAAATCAGAATTGCAGAGATCAGGTTTAGACCTGATTTAAATCTCTTGAGCTGACTTCCTTTTCTGAATTTGCAACAGCATTCACTGAAGTTATTAAAAAGATGCACTGTCTGCTGAGGAAGTTGAATCAGAATTCTTAAACACAATTTCCTTTACGATTTAAATCTTTCTAACAGTATTTCAGCAGGCACCTTTATAATCTCCATATTTATGTCCCTATTTAACATTAATGCATTAAGTAAATTTAAAAATAAATTTCCATGTATGTGTATATGTACGCTGGTTTGTGCTAACATTGGTTATGTACTACATATAGGCACATGGCTGAGCATGTGTACTCAAAAACACTTATGTTCTGGATATTAAATATATAAACCCTGAATTTTTGAGCTTTGTATTTTTCCACTTTATCCACACCATCACATTTCTTTTCACTATGAAAGCAGTGTGCAAGTAGTCAAAAGTAAGACTAAACCACAATCTCAAGAGCAAATATACTATCTGAATTATACAAACGAAAGACGATGGATAAAGACAGACCTGAGGAAAAAGAGAGAATTCTTTGAAGAAAAATATTCAATCATTAAGTACTTTTCAGAAAAGTCCACCCTTGTAAGTACAATCCCACTTAAATGTTCAGTTTAATACATTTGCCACGCATATACACGGATTATAGATTACCTGTTTTATTTTAGTACTTACTTGGTTTGAAAATCGTCTCAAGGCCAGGTGAAAGAGGATGTGTGATCCTTTTGAAGTCTATTTTGGCGGTCTCAAGCACGTTTACCATCAGTATCAACAGGCGTACACTCTAATTTAGAAAACAAGAAATAACGGCATTAGTTAAAGGTACAGAGTTAAATTGAAATAACCACCACTTCCTCCGGACAAGCAACAGAAATAACCTGTTTTTTTATGTAAAGGAAAATGTTTCTGTGCTGAAAACATGCAAGCTGGAAGCAAATATTTTATTAATTTACTTACTAGTCTACCTATGTACCGATATTATTTTAAAAATAATCAAGCTAGAATTAGAATCATAAAAAGCAGGATGTTAATTGCCATTGTGCTCAGAATACGTTCTGAACGATGACATTTTGCAAAGGGTGCACTTAATGTCATGAAGATTAGTAGTTTCAACATCAAACATTTAAATCAACAAGACTGCTTAGAGTGAAACTGTGAAATCAGACAAGTAATAATTACCAAATTGATTAGTAGATGTTTTAGAAGAAAAAAAATAGTAATCTCTTATACATCAAGGTGCACATAACCCACGTTTGTCCTGATCTGCTAACACAAAATGTCTAAATGCATGTAAATAAGTAAAATGTGGTTGTATTCACCTGTTTGGCACAAATATTTGCTGTTCATGTTCATACTGCTCAGGTCTGTTGCTAAAGTTAGTTGGAACTAGGCATGAAAATTTTTTTTCATGATTCCTGAATTTTAAAACCTAGAAATATTTTCTTTTCCAGACCTTGGTTCTGAACACAACTTAGATGTTTCCATCAGCAGAAAAGGGGGAAAAAAGAAAAAAATCTGGTAAACTGCCCTCTTTGAACTCCTGATTTATTTTAGAAATCGTGTTTGTGATCTCATTAGAGATGCCATATAGCATAAATAGAGACAGCCTTGTAAGATTCTAAGATTATTATTAAATTAATAGAACACTGGACATAAAGAAAAGCAGCATGATAGATGTTCTGCTCACTCATCTTTTTATCTAAACTGAGCATATCAGAGCAGCAGTGGCTCCCTACCGGCTTAAGCTCGGTGCTTCTTTCCACTGACCACACCCAGTGAATGAAACAAAAACACTGCCTGGTGTAAAAAGGAGAACTGGAGCGTTTCAAGCACCATGTCATAATGGTTCATAATCATCTAGGCAGGCACATGTCGTTTTCTCAATGGCTCATTTTCATAGGATCCAAGACTTCAGCTATAACTAAATACATTAGCATGGAACAACACAGAGATACCTGAAAGCCCTGAAACGAGAGCGTTGTGTTACCTAAATGCGCATGCATATATGGTGCATGCATGATTTGGTTGTTACTGCTGAACAGCAATCCTCACTGTTTGAAGCATACAAAGCAAAAGTGTGAAATCTATCTGTGACTCAAATGACTTCAAACAGGGTCTCTATAAAATTAACTTGGCCTCCTTATTGATGTTTGGACTAAACCATTCCCTATCCTCACAGATCTGGAGCAGGTTATGATTAAATGCATAACATAGCTAAGCACTGGAAAATGGCTTTATTTTAATAGAAGTCCAGTAACATGGAGGAAAGAAGGTGTGTGAGTTTCAGTGCAGAGGCAAGAAGATGAAGACAGAAGTCCTTGCGAATCTTTCAGGACATCTTTAATCACAATAGTGAAGCACTTTTCACTCTATTATTAATAATTTTATAATTCATGACAATTTCCATCATCAAAACTTCACAGGTTTTCAGGCCATCCTTTGAACCTTTGCTAAAAGGGGCTTTGGCTTTTCTTTTGACTACATTTTTGTGCTATTTTGCTAACTTGTTATTTGCATGGCAAATTGTAGTTATGGAAATTACATAATTAACTTGAGATGAGGCCTGCAAGGTATTTTCTGGACTTTCTTAGAAAGAAAACACAAGCTTCACTTAGAAATCTCCTGTCTCTCAGGTGCTGCTGCAAGGCATGGCACGTATACCCTTGATAAACTGAGGTGCATATACTCCTTGTAGTAACATAGCTATATATAACAGCCTTGATCCTCTTTAAAGAGAACTCCCTCTCTGTAAACACTGTCTGAAGAAAACCACTGGTTCCTGTTCACAGCCCCTGACAGTTTGAAACAAAGGCTCAAACTCTGTTAAAAACAGCAAATTCAGAATAGGAACACATTCCGTCGGTAATAGAATTCGGTGATATGTTGTTGTGGTATATTTCACTGAAGCATTCCTAGCGCCTCTTTCTCATAACTTTGGAAATGAAGAGATGGACCTGTGTCTTGCAAAGCAAACTTCATTACACAATGGCAAACCTAACACATAGAAGTCATGTAACCAGCAAATAATGATTAACTGAAGTAGAAAATCCCTCTCCATTGCAAAAACAGCTGTGACTTCAAATCACGAATTCCGTCATGACTGCCATACATATTCGGACAAGCACTTCCAGCAACAGCTTCCAACATCTCTCTCAGACAACTTAACTTTGGAATACCAAGATAAGTGTGCGAAGAAACTCAATATTTTCAACATACTTTAATGGAATGAGAGTCATCAAAATATAGCTCAGATTTTTAATGGCTAATTAAAAGATAAATCAGAGTTTTAGCTGATCCAGTGCAAAAACTATTGCTCACCTTGTTCTATAATCAGGTGCTTTCTAATTTAAATGTATCTTGTGCTTTTGGTCTATAATATAGTCAATATCCAACATAAGTAACAGTCTTTCAGAAAGTGAAGGATTCACCATTCAGTGAATTCCAAAGTCAACATAAAGAAACTAGTCCAACTTACCTTTTCAACACAGTTTCTTTCAATCAGTCAGCCTTCTTTACAGATGCTTTGTGCTTCACCTTCACACCGTGGCAAGTGGAAAGAGTTTGTTCTTTTTCACACAGCAATTTGATAATCTGCGTGTTAGATAGTTTTGTTTCATATGTTAGAGCTCTGAAAGGAAATCTGCTCTCACTTAACTAATATGGTCATTGTGGTTTCTCAAATCTCACCACATGTTAGTTTTCTGCCACCATTAATGAAGGAAAAAAATATTTAAAGATAAGGAAAACAAAGCTATTGTCTGAGTTGTTCCAGAATCCACATGTTTCTTCTGGAATGACTAATATGTTGCCCTTTCTAATTCTGAAAGAAAGGCAGCATGCACCCCTATGGTCTTCCATCCTGCTTTCATGTTCCTTCAGTCAGATTTAGATCAGCCTAATCTAATTCAAAAATCTAGCCATCAGCTGAGGCTCTAGTCTCTTCATCATTCCTTTGGACTATAAAATGTGAATTATGTATTTACATTCAAGTTGTTTAAGTTACCTATTTAATTTTTTCATCATGACCATCCTACATTGTCAATATAAATATATTTTTCTCACTAATTCTATCAAAATTTCCTTCTTCTATTTGCATCTGGCTTTTCACTTCTTGTCAAATATATTTGCTGGTTTTGGTATTTCTGTCTTTAGTTTTTTGTTCTCCCTGTTTCTTCATCTTTCTTTGTTCAGCTTTTCTAGATTTCTCTTATTTCCGTCTCTTGTAGTCTTTATTATTTCTCTTCAGCATTACATTTTGTAGTGCCACTCACTTCCTTCCCCTTTGATCATTTTTGTTCCCATTTTCAACCTCATTCCCATCTGCTCCCATTATCCCCTTGTCAGACGCAGCCCTCCTCTCACATTACGAGGTGTCAGTGACTGATACCCATCCCACACCGACTGGCATCCATCAATGGTTTTATCACTTGATCACCTCTGTCGAACCAGTCAGGGAAGACAGAGCTCTCCTAAAGGCCTTCTACAGGGTTGTTTTGGGTTTTTTTCCACAGGAGCATATAGGGCTCAGGGATTAAATGGGTAGCAGCTGTAAACAGAGCACTTGTGAAGGAGAGCGCCTGCACAGTCAGAGCTTGGGTGTCGCCTCCAGCCCGAGGTATGATTGCGTTTGTAAGGCATCACAATACATCACTCTTCTTCCACCAGTGCACTCCGTATTTATCTTGAAAATGAAGTGAGACTGAAAAAGAACATGATGGGAAACAGTTTTCTGGTAATGGTAAAGACTCAGATGTGATTTCTTGTCAGACTAAACATGGAATTTCTGAAGGAGGAGCACAGTCATACTCAGAGCCCTGCTCTGCTTCACTGCAGCATCACTTCTTAGAACCAGCTGAGCTCATAGTGGGCCTGAGTTCCAGAAAGATGCATGAAGAGCAGAAAGTGTATCCTCCTGTTGATAATCACTGACTCCAGAGAAGCTGATTAATCAGATTTTATTCTATTGGAGAAAATATTGATAAACTAAAATTGTAAAAAAATATTATCAGATTTTTGATGGAGATTTTTATCTCAAAAATGCTAGTTTATAAAATGCACCAAGATGCACAGCCGAGTTACTATATGCTTATTTACATTTTTATTCTCTTTTTGTAGTCTCAGCTTATCAGTCAGGCTAGGTTTCCTAGCTTTGGACAGAGAAAGTAGGCAGTCAGTAATGTCATTCCATGGTCTAAGATCTCACTGAAGTTTAGACAGAAAAAGGAGTAGAAATCATAGGGAACAACTCCCATGAGACATAAGACCAGCCTTTTCCAATTAGCGTGCTTCAATTTTCCATCAAAATGTTTCTGGGATAGCTAAAGGCATTCTGAAGAAAAAATCTGGTTTATTGAAATTATGGGTTTTTACTTCAAGAAAAATCTTTTTCTAGATTTTGCTGTATTTGGTCTGTTTCTTACTATTCCCTTCCGACTGCTTATCTTAAAAAGGTTTAAGAACCATTTCTGATGAAAGCTTCTCCCCAGGTTATGCCAGAAGTAATGAAGCCTTACAGCGATGAACAGAATAATAAAATACTTCTACTGCCAAGGGCGAATCGAGTGAAGATGCCAGGCACTTATCTCACTTATCTACCTTCTCAATGCACAAGAAACTGTTTTATAGACCAGGAAATAAATGTTTCTTCCTGAAATCCCAAGAAAGAATGTGTAACACAAGTCACAGTCCCTTATTTAAGGGTTTAAGATCATATTCTTGCTAAAGTGGATCTGAATTTTTTTTATTAAGTGTATCACCTCAAAGAAGACAAAATATTGCAAAATATTTCCGAATAACTGTTGTTTTCTGAAGTCAATGGTCTACTGCAAGAAAGTTCTGCTGGATTGTCTGCCAGTGTTCGAATAATTTACATTAGACAGTAGAAGACAAGTGAATTTCCATGTCGGAAATGCTGCATACGTGAGACAAAGATACAAGTAGAGTTAAGTATGCAGTTGCTGACATGATTTCTATGTTTTTGATCCTGTATTCAGACCATGCCCATTGTGGTAGTGTTTTTTTATTGCTTGACTCAGTCACCCACTCTCTGTTTCATGTCTCATTGAAATAACTACCAAAGTAGTTTCCCAGAGCCTGTCATCACTCTGTACTCCCAAGCGTTTACATTTTAACCTGAATATGTTGAATTCAGTGACCTGATTTCTTTTTAGACTGGTAATTTCTTCATATGACTGTTTTCTACAAGAGACCCACACCACGGAATGCCCCAATCCTATCTCACCAGCAGTGGGTTTCATGGTCTGAGTAAGAGCTAAAGATAGTTTAAAAGTTGTTTATATACCTAATGGTGCAATTGGATGGGTGCTATGGAAGTTTTAAGGCATCTGTGATCCCAGCTCCCACGTAAAACCCCAGATGATGAAATGTAAGAACGGAGTTTGAACTTGTGTCTGCACAATATGCAGTCCCTGTGTTGGCTGGATACAGATCAGAGAGGATTTCTTTCCTCCTGCGTGGACCAAGTTACAGCGCGTGCCTTTCAGCACACGAACTGTGATTTTGCTGACTGCAAAGACAAACTGGAGGTGTTGGCTGGCCACTTCAATGACACCATGACTCCCTCATTTTACATCTACACCATAGTGCAGGCTGTTACCACTAACCACACCAATGATCTCAGGCTACCCAGAGAGAAACTGCCACAAGAGATTGCTCTGCAAGGAGGAAAATCTCCTTCCAGGTCTTCTGGACAGGAGGAATTACTGCTCCTATACAGTAATAGATGCCACTTGTGCAGGCTGGTGTAGGAAGGAATTTGTGTCCTGATCACACATACTCTCTATGGTCAAATATTAACCAGTGATATAATCAAGCATGCTTAAATCATTTTGCTTTCAATAAGTTTTAAATGTTTCGGGCACTTAATTTTCACAGCAGAAGAGTTGCACCGTGATCCCTGTAGAGCGTTGAGCATAACCATTAATTTCTGTGTGGATTAGGAGGGAAAGGAAATGCGCAGTGCTGTGTTGTGCCAAGCAGATGGCAGGGAGAGTAGTTGCTGACACAGGATCCTCTGCTGTGCACAGCTAACACATCTGTCTGAATTTATATTTCAACAGATAGGTAACCCTTCACTTCCCTTCTAGGAGTGGGCAGCTGCTGTTATCATTTGATCTCTAGATCTTTTTGCATGCAGTCACTGGTGGTTAGGGCTTTGAAAAAATTGATTTTTCCACTGTGATTTCAGAGATGGTTAAAAAAAAAAGTAAAAAAAAGTTTAAAAAAGTAAAAAAAAGTAAAAAAAGAAACCAAAAAACACACATTACTGAATGTTTCCTCACAAGAGCAACAAATTGGCAACTGCAGTTGGTTCATTTTGTGCTACACAGAGAATGCAAGCATGAGCTTACATCCATTCCTGAGGGATGATGGATTTGTTTCCATAAATATATTCCAGCCGGCACAAAGACAGGGACTTGCTAGTGCTGTGGGGCAGGTATGTTAGAGAATCAAGCAGCACAGCTAAATCTACTGAAATGATACGATAGGGCAACAGCCTGGAGAGTGAAGAACAGCAGGTGGTCAGCCCAGTTACCCAGGTATAACTGTCCTGGTGACATCAGGACCATGAAGAGACAGGTCAGTTATGTAAGCATGCTGGCACTGATTTGAACTCCAGCACTAGGTGGTGGGTTGACCCTGGCTGGATGCCAGGTGCCCATCAAAGCTGTTCTATCACTCCCCTCCTCAAATGGAGAGGGGAGTGAAAATATAATGAAAGGCTCATGAGTTGAAATCAACTCAGGGGGGAGAGATCACTCACTGATTGCTTAACCTGAGCATCTCTAGAGCTATTATATACTCTCATATATTTTTACTCTTCTCTTCTTTATCTGTCATTGCTCTTGTGAAGGTTTTTCGTCCCCCTTCTTAACTACATTATCCCAGACGCTCTGCCCCCATCACTGATAGACTTGGCCTTGACCAGCAGTGCTTCTGCCTTGGAGCTTCTGGCCCTGGGTCTGCCAGACACTGGGGAAGCTGTAGCATCTCCCACCCACCTCTACCAAAACTTTGCCATACAAACCAAACATAACCTGAAAAACCAGAAACTTGGTTGTCAAGAAAACCTCTTCATCTGCAGCAAGACTTCTTAACAGGTCTTTCAGTGTATCATCCTTACCCAGTGAAAAGCTATGCTAGATAGTTCAGGTGGTAGATGCAGTAGAACCCATCTTGCTCCAAGTTAGACTATTTTTGATGCCTGCCCAGGCACCTTGCTCATCTCTTCACAGCACTGTCCCTGCTTGTTGCATGGGGATTGGACAACATGACCTTCATTACAACATGAAGGCCCCTTCCAAACTAAACTATTCCATGATTCTATAATTATATGATTGTGTTGTGTGGCACAAACATGTTCTTTTCTGAGGGGGAAAGGCATATGCGTCTGTGAGGACACACTTGAGAAAGCTGGCAACTGATAGCTACCCATGGTCCTTTCTCCCCGGGATGTTTTGGTTGCCTCCACCACCGAGATTTTGAAAAGTGAACTAGTATTAACCACGTCCTGCTTCATGGCATCTTCCTTCCACTTTCTTGGCTAGGCTTGACAGGCATCTAGATTTGCACTGGTCTGTGACTCATCCCCAGTGGGCTCTAACTACTCTGATGTTTTAGTGCCTGTTGCAGGAATCACCACTTAAATGCTGACTGGGACACCCTCACCAGGATCTGCTGCTGCTCCCCATTGCTGCTCTCTGTGGTCTCACACAATGTCTTGGTTCTATCTGCTTCCTCCTACAAAGACGACCATCTGACAGATTTACTTCTTTCTCTTGCCCTCAAAGTGTTCTTTCTGTCCGTGTTCAACTGACATCACCAGTCTGTGTTTGGAGTCAGGATCTCAACTCAGCTGGTAATATTTGGGACAGCAGTCTTGTTTTTTCATTACTTCACAGGCACAATATTCCTTTTGCAATTTCCAAGCTCAATTTCTCCTAAAACGCCTCTGACCATTGCTACCTGAAATGCTGAAGTGAGGCCTGGCCCAGCTAGTCATTTCCTTTTGCCTGCAGTCACTTGTAGGGGAAGAGGTGCTTCTCCTCTGCACCTTTTGTCCGTTTGTCTCAAGCATATCTGCACTCTGTTCAATCCAGAGTGCCAGGACTAAGTGTCCTGTCTCTCAAGGCACACACCACAAGAACCATTTACCAGACAACCTTAGTATCAAATACACAAAACCAGAATCCAAAAGGGTAATTGGCTTCTCAAACACCAGCTGGGATCATGAGGTTTATGTAATCTGCTCCTTGACTTCTCTACATTAGCGTGCAGGCACAGGGTCAACACACCCACGGCTAACCACTGCACTGCATTCGACACCAACTCTTCAGCCCCTCCTGAACCAGGGGAGGCCTCACACTAGTGAGGTGTTTAGACCTGTGCCTACTTCTAAATGTGTGGATAATCTCAGAGGTGGTTTTCAGTCTGGTTTTAAGAGACAGTTAGGCCAACATATCAGCTGCCCCTGTGCCTACTTCTAAATGTGTGGATAATCTCAGAGGTGGTTTTCAGTCTGGTTTTAAGAGACAGTTAGGCCAACATATCAGCTGCCCCTGTGCCTACTTCTAAATGTGTGGATAATCTCAGAGGTGGTTTTCAGTCTGGTTTTAAGAGACAGTTAGGCCAACATATCAGCTGCCACAGACACCTTTTCCTGCACTCTAGCACCTGCCTTTCTCTCATGGTGACTGTCTTAGCTTGGCAAAAGCCAACAAGAAGAGCCCAGACCTTGATCCTAAATACAGTTGGGTCTAGCTTAACTCCCCTCCCTGTGCTTGTGGAACAAAGGTTGTTGGTGAGAATTGTCACTCCCATCGGCAACCAAGAAGGAAGGTCTCACCCACATGGGTGAATTTTGTCAACATTAATGCACAGTGACATGTAAAGCCTGCAAAGGATCCCCTAATTCACACTGATTGTGGAGGGAAAATGATGTCTTCCTGGCAGGACATGATGTGTCATGTGTGCCAGTCATGCCTAGGTCACCCTGCTGTACCTGGCACACAGAGCAGCCCATCCTTCAGGAACACCCTTCAGCCTGTCCAACAGAAAGAGAATTCTGTTATGCTGACATCAAGACTGACATTCACTACCAAGACAGGTCTCTGAGAATATCTTCATCACCCAGCTCCACAATGGGTGTGTTCCTCAGGTCCAAGTTCGCACAGCAACCTTCTGTCAGCCAGGGTGTGTCCAGGGGGTCATGCTCCTTTTTCCATTTTGACATATACAGGTGTTACATGATGCAAACTTTACTTACTGTCTTTTGTGAGGATGGGAAAATTTTCCCTGTCATCAGGGTTTCAGCCTTCATGGCTGGAAAAAAGAAAGATGTGATGTCACTTCCCACAGCAGGTCCCACAGCAGGACCAGAAGAGTTTGTTCTCCTTCAGATGCTGTCAGACCTGTCTGACCAACCTGATCCACACCACCGCTGGCTTGTATCCTTGCTGTCAAAGAATCCTTGCTGTTAATACTTCAGAGGGGCTAAAACAGGCAAGCAGCTTTTACTAATATATATGCTGCACTTTCCCTTGTGATTTTATGTGATGAACACCATGCCTCAGCTGTGCTAGAGACAGGGATGGACTCCTACCTGTTGAGCTCAGCCACAAGGTTCCTGAACATCCTGAAGTAATGTGTGGTCTCTTAAAGAGTTTAATACAAACAAATATGACTAAAGAGCTTGCACTGTGATGCCTCACTTAGCTGTATTACTGAAGAGAAACTATGAAAGAAGCTACACTGATTACTCGATTTGTGTCCTCTGCTGCTTAGATGCTATTGCCTGATAACCGTGAGCTACACCTCAGAATTCTGAAGTTACCTCGGCTCTACAGAAGTGGAACCAATGGCAGGATTAATGACTCAAAACCCAAATTCTTGATAAGGTATGGTATTGCAATAGTGATTTGTAATTTCCTCATCACCTGAACCAGCTGCAAAGTTTCAGTACTCAGGCAGACATTTCTTAGTGCAAGAGGTGGGTAAGAGTGCAAGAGAGTGAGAGAGAGGCCATGCCAGCAGCTGGAGAGAAGCCCTTGAGCACGTAATGAAGCTCTTAAAATGTAGTCACTTTGCCTGGTTAGGTGAAATGGAAGGTGAATGTGAGACTGGCCAGCGTGAGACAAAAGGTGTGTGAGAAGAGGAATTTTTTATTTTGCAGTTCTCCCTGAAGGCTTTTTTATGACTTAGAAGTAACTTTTCTTTACAATAATTTTCCTTTCACATCACTGCTGAGTGCAACAACAAAGACTGTAAAAGGCAAGACAGAGTGATTAGACTGAGAGATTTTTAGAAGCAACAAGAGATTTGTGGTTAAAATTTATTTTGAGCTTCTGCTGAGGAAGATGCCTCCTTACTGAAGGTAGCATAAGGTTTTATTCTTAAAACCTCCCCTCTGAATATAAGTTTATTAAAAAGATGCTGTTTGAATAAAGAAGAAAGAAACTGCTAGAGTACAGTTTGCTATAACCCATGAACGAAGGGTACTTTTTTTTGGAGAGGGCTTAAGAGAATTTTTACTGAAGTTCAAATCTTATTATTCTAATAATTAGAAAATACTAGAATCATTGGAAAATACTAGACCTGTGTCTTTTAATAGTCATATATACAGAACTATCTGACTGCTTACAACTTTATCTTGTTGTATCTGAGGTGACAACATCCTACTCTAAAAGTCTTTCATCTTCTCTTTTTCTGCACTCCTGCAAGGCCCAGGGTGGTTTTCAGTCTGTGTTAGAGTACAGCAGCATCCAACTCAAGGTGAGCCTTTGAAGCTGTTGTCGACAGCAGCTTCTTCATGGGCCAGCTGCCAGCCTGCTCTCTCAAGAAGGAACTCTTCTGTCCCTATACCACTCCAGTGCTCTGAACCTCTGAACCTAGAGTTTGAAGCACAGCCCCTAGGACACTTAAGCACATCTCCGTGGTGCCCACTTCTGCCCCTCCCAAAAGTTTAACCTCTCAGTCTGCCTGGTTCCAGCATCTCTTCCTGCTACACAACAGCTTTAATGTACCACCACAAGTGCAGACTTCTGTTGTTGAACTCTTCAAGAACTATACAGTGTTCTCAAGGATAAAAAGAAGGCAATCAAAGGGGTTTCTTCCAGGTCCCTGGAAGACCAGCAAATATATGAGTGAGGCCTCCCTCCCTCATGTAGAAGTATGTTGAACTGTCTTTACTCCCATCGAGGGCCCTTTGTCTGTTTCTCCCCTCTGGCTTGCTCTGACGACTCAGATCAACACCAGAGTGGGTTTTGTTTCCTTCTGAGCAACAGCGTTGCCGTGTCCTCTGACCCAAATCAGTCACAGGATTTTTTAAGCAACCATCTTGTGGTTACATGTGCTGTGCTTAGAGTGACGGAGTTCCCAGTTTGAGAGCCTTCAGGACTAATGAAAGCAGAGGGCTTTTCTGAGATCAGACATTTCTACCTTTTCACAAACCATCAAACTAATGGGAAGGGAGAATAGTCCAACTTCTTGCTAACACCACTGTGCAAATCTGGGAGTGAGGAACGTTCTGCACAATACAGCTCAAGTGTGCCTCATCATTCTCCACCACGACTTCAGTACTGGTCCCACACAGCCTCACCACTTACTGTTCCAACCCCAAATATACAACAGAGGATCCTTCACTGTCCTTCATCCCCCTCCTTTCTGTGCCTGAGACTACGTCTGATTTGTGCTCGTGTTGTTTTATCTATATTTGCAGTTTTCTGCAGGTAGAGGTTAAAACAAGGCCATAAGAGACATCAGTGTCCCTGCACTCATTCACTTCAGTAGGTTTAACATGACAATATTTAATTCCACTCCCCAGTGCAACCTTGCGCACAGAGAAGACACTGCCTCTTCCCAGACAAATGGTCAGTGGGGGCCGTCCTCTCAGCACCTTGCACTGGTGGGCAGTACCTTGGGTGGCAAAATTTATCTTTTCCCCAAAGTATTGGCAAATTCTACACCACATGAGACTTTTCTGCACTACCACGCTTTGAGATGAAGCCTTAAATTCTATTAAATATCATATTTACTGAAAGTAAAGCACACAGTTCACTAACAATCATTCCAAGTAACCGTGTGCCCCAGGCTGGTAGCAAACAACAGACTGCTGTGCTTTTAGACTAAACCATCAGGTTAAGAACAAAAACCAGGAGAGTAAAGGGGCAGCCATTCTCAAGAAAGGAGTCTGTCTTTAGCTATGTGATTAGCTTGTCACAGCTCAACTTCTGCTCTCCTAGATTGTTGGAACCAAGGAGGGAGAAAATAAGCTCCAAGCAATTAGGTTTGCTTGATTTGAATGATCTATTTTATCTTGCTGCCTGTTGAAAGTTTGTTTCAATTCCCTTCCCTAACCCCTCAAGGATGAGAGGATCAAGTAACTATAAAATGATTCATTAGCAGAATTTGACTCTACCATACAGAAAAAAAAAGCAGGTAATCTGTGCAAAAAACTAGTGAAAAAAAAAGTATAGATGCTATTTATTGTAAAAGACCACATAACTGGACAGTGCTCAGCTTGCTCCCGTGACGATCAGATCCTTTTATTATACAACAGCACGAGTCAGGATACATCCATTTTTAAAAAATTCTAACTGCATTGACAGATGAGCAAATGAAAAATAAAAAGGCTGTTCTGCAAGATTTCCTGTTCCGTGATGCATGGGCAATTGGCCTATATTTGTGACCCCATTTTTTCTTTCAGGTCTGTAGCTGTATTGCAGAGACTCAATCCTTTGATCCAGTCTGAAGGAGTGGGAATGGCCACTGCTGGGTACAGATTAAGTCTTGAATGAGGTGCCCGGCTCTCTATTTTGCATGCTTTCTAGCTTCCACATAGCTCAAAGCTTGAACCAGACCTTACAGGTTGCTCTTCAGCAAAAGAAGACATAGAAAGAGACAAACAGCCTCCTCCCCCAGGCACCTCTGTGAATCGCACTCAAGCCGGAGCTGCTGTGCAGAGCCAGATCGCTAGGCGGGGTAGGGCTGTGGTGGTGAACGTGCTGTGTGCAGGAAGGGAACCTCTGCGGCTCTGCTCCCACCATCAACACGGGAGAGGGGAGCCACTGCCCCTAAAAATCATGCGTTTCACAGGCTCTTTACATGGCTTGTACTGCTATAGCTGTAGCGTTACGAGGTATTTCTATGACACAAAAAACAGTGGGGCGGAGCAGTGAGATCATGTAGTCTATGTGAGCTGCTATGGCCAATCTCTTAATCTTTTCCCAACAAACATATTTTCTAGCTCATTCCCTACAACACCAGCCAACTTCCGACTTTTTGCTTAGAAATGGGATTATGGCTTCCTGGTTCAAAACCGGAGTGCTCCTCACGGGTAATCTCTAACATGATACAGTTATTTGTTTAGAACTTTTTATTTTTAAACTCGAATTAATCCTTGCATCTGCTTCCTCCTGCTCTAAACTGCCCAGCTTGGTATCTGCTTCACAATCAAGAACCCCAGGGATGGGGTCCCCATGCCCCAGGGAAGGGAACACAGCCTTCAGTCATCCCTTGTCAGTGCAAGGGGAGTTTCCTGCACCAAGCCACAGCTCTTGTGTGGCTGCCAGCACTCCTACTGTGTCAATCAATTTTACATAACTTGCTCTCTGCTACCACCCATTGCCTTCTCAGCTTCATTGTTCTTTGGGCTAGTCTCAATTCATACGTATGTGCTTGATTTAATTGTCATTGTATAAACTGGATTGATTTGTGTTCTTTCAGAGTAGTACTTGGCACTGATTTCTCCATATATTTTTTCACTTCTCTGGGTTCCTTTGCATTTTTCCACAGTTTATCTTAATACATTCTGATATTTAATGCAAAAGCATACATGCAAGGAATCAGTGCAGAAGAGCTCCTGTGCATTAACATCACACTAACATATCCTAATTTTGCTTCCCAGGCTTGATAAGACCAACAGTCCCAATGCATTCATTTCTTTGACTGGCATTTCCAACTCCTTCAAATTAAGTACCATCAAATTAGCACACATTTATTGAAACCAGAAACTCGTGAAAATATTCATTAATTTTAATTTCTCTTTAATAGAAGAAGACCATGAGAATTTGTCCTCTTTCTCTCTGAGGTCATCAGCACCTCCCCACATCTATGACCACACCTTAAAGGGACCTGCACTGCCAAAACCTTCCCAAAATTCAAACTTTCTTGTACTGTTAACAGTTTCTGTTCAGGTGCCTAATTTCAAAATTCACTAGGGCTTAATTAAATTAGCCTACTGAGTGAATGTAACTGACAAACACAGGTTTGCAGTACTACAGTGAATAGCTGGTGCATGTGTGTGTTGCTTTTTAATGACGGAGTCTGTTACTCAAATCTACATTTTATTCCTTAAGAATTATTTTAAATTTCATATTTCTCCCATGAATATGTGTTAAAATATGAAGTTTAAGTGTACATAATTCCCACCTCCAGGATTGCTTTAGTCTCTGAAACCCAGAACTTACATTTTGTAATTTCATCTTTGGCTTGCTTGGAATGCTTTGAACTACTTATCTTTCCAATTTTATCAGTTTCCTTTCAATGAACAGAGCACAGACCTCTCACTTTGCAGTTCAAAGGAGATGAAGAAAACATCAGTCAAGATGTCAGCCACTTAACACTAGAAAGGTGCTTTTCTTAAAAAGGTTGCCAGAATAATTTTGTAAAACCCAATCTCTGACAACTATCACACTGATTTCAAGGAAATGTATGCTTCTAGATTTTGCCTAAATTAATCCCTAATTTATCCACAAGCCAGTATTACTTAATAACTTCATTTATGTTAAGAAAGAATTGGAAAGAATTTTCAGCGAGAGCAGACAGTGCTGTAAGGGGTAGGCACAGCCAGACACACTGCTGAGCAGCAGCCTGTCCGCCAACAGCTGCCCCCCTTCCCTCTCTGCCCATGCTTGTTACTCCAAACTACGATCCCCTTCCTTCCCTTCCTTTTGGTTCTGGCTCTAAATATCCCAGAACAGGATTTATGCATCCCCCAAATAGTCTTCTCCAACATCCCACCATCAGCCTATGTCTCTGTAGGTCACTCAGCCCATGGGGTGACCCAGGGACTTGCCTGGGGGCACCTCTCCTGAGATGGCCGAGGAAGAGAAAGGGCAACGGGTGTCAGCTTCAAGAGCACCAGTTCAGTATTGGGCTTCCCCTTGCCCTTGGTCCTCTGTGCTTGTAAGAGCTGAGCCTTAATCCCATAACCCAACATTCACCAATGTAAAAAAGAGGTAGGCTGCACCATCTCCTCTCCTCACACAGAAATATTTCCGAGACGTGTTTCAGTTCCTGGGTGGGCAGCACTCCCTGAGCAGGAGGCTTGTTGCCACTGCAGGTTCTGAGGGGCTTGCTGATCTGGATGGCTGCAGCGTGCTGAGCCTCACAGCCCCACACCTCAGGAGAGGAGCTGCTGGATCACAGCAGCCCCAGCAGAGGCAGCTGCACCTGCACAAGTTACCTTGTTCCTCTGGCCTGCTTTCAATTTGTGGAGCTGAGCTTCTAATCACATAACACAAACTACCAGAATTACATGTCTGAAACACAATGGGAACAGCAGTTTAGAAGCAAGTCTGCCACAACCACCTAAGCCAAAAATGCATCTGGAAACATTGCTGTGGCACGTGCCAGCCTTTTCCCAATAGCTCCCCTTGCAGCATGCCCTGAAGGATACCTGTCAATCAAAACAGACCGTGTTGCGAACACAAGGTGGAAACTTTTCCACTTCAGAGAAAAAAAAGGTGAAGCAGTTTCTTGCTATGAAAGTGCACGTGATACTTTTACAAGGGAACAGTGCAAATGACCTGATTTTACTACCTTGTATCTGTTGTGGTTTCCCCATAGCATAGAGCAATTGAAACAAAACACTTAAAGCTGTTAAGAAACGGAAAAACAACTTTTAGAAACCTCATGCCTTGTTTTTAAACTTAGATCCAAGCGTAAGGATCAGCTGTAGTTATTCACACAGCACACTATTCAATTATGTCCCAAGTCCACGTTTCCTTATAGATTTCTTCAAGGACCTAAGATTTAAAATCTTACAGTAGAGTGTATGCTAAATTACTGTATTTGCAAATGTTGGCCTTTCTCCATGGGACAGTTAGCATGTACATAAACACCTGTGTCAATAAACTGTAGCAAAACTATTTCTACCTGCAAACAGGGTACTTTGCATGCACAGAGGCAGCCAGATGGAGTCTGTCTATCCCCACACTAACTAGTTTTCCATATAGAGGTCTATGTTTCAGTAGAATCATGGAATAATCTAAGTTGGAAAGGCATGGTGGAGCCTGCTACTCAAAGCAGACCTAACTTCAAAGCTAGATCAGGTGGCTCTGAGTCTGTCCATTTGAGTTTTGAAAATTTCCAGTGATGGAGACTTCACAATCCATCTGGGTATCTGCTCTAAGTCCTGGATCATTCTCATGGTGATTCTTTAGATTTTATTTCATGTATGCAACTGGAATTCCTCTCACTGCAGTTTGTTGTCCTTTTACTGGGCACCTCGAGGAAGAGTAGTGGCCTGTTTTCCATACAATCCACTGTAAGCACGGAAGTTCAGTTTAGCCACCCATCTTTACCTTCTCTTCTACAGGCACAACAGTGCCACCTCTTCATAGATCACACACCCCAATTCCACCACCATCCTCTAAGCCCCTCTACTGGGTTCTGTTTTGTTGGCAGCTCTTGTACTGGGGGAGCCAGCCAAGCTGAGCCCAACACTCCAGGTACTGGTCTCACAAGGAAGGGGATAGAGGGGAAATAACCACTTCCCTCAGCCTACACACTGACCCACGCTTCCAGGCTTTCACTCTTCACAGCTGCCCCCAGGCCCTTTCTGCAAAGCTGCTTTTTATCCAGCCTGTCTCTCCACAATTTGGCTACATTGAGATGCTTTGAGAGATTTTGGCATTTAGCCTATAGAGGATTCAGCTTCAGTATGAATGAGATCACTTACAAATCTACCAAAACTGCACCTCTTGCAATTCAATTCAATTTCTCTTGGCTCTGCCTTACAAGGAAAACATCAAACCAAAGGACCTGCCAAAAGAGATACATCTGGTACCACAAAGTTCTGCAGTCATCTTTACAAGATTTAATTCCTGCTGCCCACACAACACTAAAATTAGAGGCTTGTTGGCTTTTTATCTATGAATACCCATGGATGCATTTTTTTCCTAAAGAGATGGCTGGTCTTTGTCGATAGTATTTAATCAGTGAAAATGACTATACTAAATAGAAAACAAAGTAGTAAACCCCATCTTTACTATCATCACCTAATACAGTGTTTCAGTTGTCTCAAGAGCTAGGTGTAGTGTCTATATATTGTCAAAACTGTCTGAAGCTGATTATATCTGGGGAAAGCAACACTTACAAGGAAATATTTTATGAGATGTGTTCGTTTCCAACTTACTTTAAAAAAAGGTGGAATGCAGTAATTTCACTAAAAAAAAAGACAGGTATCATTTTTATAATCCATCCTTATTACAAGAGCCACATTAATGCTATGAATAGTCAGCCATAGTCTAGTCCTTAAATCTGTACTTCTGAAAAATCACAGAATTTTTAAAAAAAATTACAACAAAACAGATGATTTCTAACCAGACCTAGCTGATACAGAACTGCACAGAGCAGTTATCAGTGCCCCTCTCAGACACTTGCTCACAGAAATATTCCCATCTTTTATGACACGGCTCTGGTTGTTAATTCTAACACATCTGAGGTGGGGTACTCAACTACATTGGTCCTTCAGGGAGAAGCCTAATGTGAAATACTAAACAATATGGTTTGAAATACCCAGTGAAACAAGCATTCAAGAGAGCTTAACTTGTCACTTATGTTTAAATATCTCTAGCAATGGTTAACAAGACAAAATTTTGCCAATCAAGATTGTTGGGTTTTTTCCCTCTGTTGAATCATAAACCATTTGACAACTTGGGCTGATACCACTAATTCTGTGAAGTCTGAATCAGATTTATCATCAGGAACTGCAAGATCCTTTGGGCTTAAAAGAACTCACAGTTGTAGACTGGACTATAAAAAAAAGCATTTTTCATTAAAACCCCTCAAATCTCACAGAGCTTCTTAATTTATCTAAATGTTAAAATTTCTGGATCAACAAGTCTCAAAACACAATTTAGCCAGCACAATAGCTTTATTTTACAATTCGAATTATTATACACAATTCAGTAAAAGCTCACAGGAGGAACAGCATGGAGACTTACCACATTTTGGTATTTCTTTCAATTAGAGCCAAAGTGCAAGGTCTCCAATTAACTCCCAAGGTAAGAGAACAATATTTGGCTGGTAACAAAAGTCATGTTAACACTTAAAATATCTAATTAGTTATTGAAAAGGCCACATCTTCAAATGCAATTAGAAATATTTTAACAAACTTTTGGTTTCTTTTGGTATAATAAATTGCCACATATCCTACTGCTAACAGGTAATGGAACATCATGTTTTCCCAAGGCATGTAGGAAAGCAAACAACACTGCCTCTGCAATTTTCCATACACCTTAAAAACGAATGCCAGAAAACAACTGTTCACATGGAATTTTATTTCCTTCAGACATGCTGATGCTTTTCTAAAAACAAACAAACAAACAAACAAAAAAACCAAAACAAAAACAAAAAAAAAGGAAAAAAAAAAGGAAAAGAAGCCTAATCAAAACTTTTCCATACACAGTATCTTGAGGCACAGGTTCCCCTACCCTTAAATGAATTTTTTACACAGGCTACATCATATGTTACAACATTGTTTCTATTTGAAGTTATGGCACATCACTTTTCGGGGTGAAAAAAATTGTCCTCTGTGTTCAGCTGCTACAATATGGCACGAAGTTAAAAGTTAACACCATGACTAAATACTCTGATGCTTTTTTGCTGGCTATTTTTGGGGTGCACATAAATAAAAGGCACACTTTTTCTGTCTCGTCTCAAGTCATTTATGTAATGTACAAGCCTAACTTCCTAGCACTGCTCCAGGCCTGCTGGCCCAGTGCAAAAAAATATTTAAGTCGGTTTCCAGTGCTAAGTAGCAGCTTTATATGCTTAACCAATGGCTTTAGTTTAGCATGCTACTTCTACTGTGGTGACTACTGATGACAGGCCAACAGTGTTCCTGAACAAGAAAATTACAAAGCCTAAAAAAAGAAAAAAAAGTTAAAATTAAATTATTTATATTCACTTACATGTCTATTTTCCAGATGTGTTCACAATGTTCAGAAAGTGCACATTTTGAGTCTTGTTTCAGTACTACAAATGTCCATGACCTATACATTATAGCAGCGCCACTTGCAACAGTATCATTAAAGAACTGTCAACCTTTCCATGACAGACCCTGTTCTGCAAGAGTATCATGAAAACACAGGAATTTGCTCTTAGCTAGAACTTAGTGTCCATAATGTCTTCAGTACGGTATTTTTAAATATTTGCATTTAACTTTGCACAGCAGTCAGAATCTGAAAAGCAGTTTAGTAGTTCCAATTTTTGGCGCTCATTTTTACTTAAAATATTTTCAAGAATGAAAGTGATCTTACATCACATGAAGAGCCCTCAATAATAAAAGCTCCACTAAGCATTACACACTGTTAAAAACTTAACAAAACCCCGTAAGATTTAGTTACTGATTTGTGAATCCTTACAAAATTACTTTTCATGATTTAACAACAGATAACATTGATGAAATTATCATATACAAAAAACAGCTTAGGTCTTAACATCAATGGTTTGACAAACATATTTAAACAAGAATATTCTGAGTTAAGACTAGTGCTAAATTTAGCTCCTAAATATAGCTAAATTTAGATTTAAGAGTTTAGATACTCTCAATTTAATATGCCTTTCAAAAAGGTAAAGTCCAACTTCCAGAAGAATCTGTAAAACAGCAGTTTCAAGTAAGTCTGGAGGAATTAGGTATTGTGGCTAGAGTTACCATAAATATGTACTACATGCTGACTTGACAAGATTATGTTAAAAGAAATGAGAGTTGAACCACTACCTTTGAAGGTTCTTGCTTTGGTTTTCTTTAAAAAACATCTGACTGTTAAAATAACAGTGCAAGTTCACTATAAAGCCACATGCCTCTTTCTCCATGTTCTCTTATCAGTTGGTTTTTATTATGTCCACTGCCAGCAGTGGACATTCTGCTTCGAAAATCCACCGCCTGCTGCGAAAGGTTTGGCTGAACCAAATGAAGAAAGTAATTCTAGTATCAGACTCAAATGGGAACACACTATTTAATTCAGTTCTTGTTAAGAATATTTAAAAACCTTCTTCACCTACAGTCTTTTTGAAACACAAGGCACAAATAGGGAGTGGACATTCCAGCAAAAGGTGATTGTCTGAAATTAATAGTCCACAGCAGTCTTCTAATCCCGCACAACGAAAGATTTTTGCTGTCCAATTCTATGCCACGTCTTCCAGATAATCTGCAACGTCGCTTAACTGAGAAATGGTAAGGTCTTGTGTGATGCTTTCGAGCTAGAAAATAAATAAAATTGCAAACTCAGAAACCACAAAAACAGTAAGTATCATGTCATGTATTCCTTCATATGCTTTCATACACCTTTTGGCCTCAAGCTTTCAGAGAGATTACACAATCCTTTAGGACGTACTGACAGATCTTGAGCTTTAGCGGTAAACCTTTGCATGTCGGGCACTGAACCAGTTACAAATACTTTTTACACACCTAGAAAGGCACAGTGAATTGTACTACTGAACAACTGTTGCAGGGGTTCTGTTGGGATTTTTTAGATCGGTATAGCATCTAACTTAGCGAGGATACTATGTGCAAAACACAGAACATAATAAATAATACAACCCTAACATATAACCTAGAAACTTAGGATAATGGCACATTACTTCACAGAAGGTTGGAAACAAAGTCAAGACAAGATCAGAAGAATATAAAGAACAACAATTTTAAAATAATTATACTTTATCACTGGCATTTGACTCTTCTGTTCCCACAGAAAGTTCGTCTATTTCTTCACCGATACTGATGTCGCTTTTTTCTGAGCGATGACTCGTACTAAGAAGAAAGAAAACCATAAGCACAGATATAAGACTTCCTTATCAAACATCCAGGTATGACATTTACTTTATACCTGACATTTGATTGGAATTTCACGTCCTAGCAAGTTAGATGTGAAGTTACTCAAAACCCCATAACAACTAAAGGCTTTCTACCTATATGAAGCCATAATAAATACCGAGAAATACTTAGGCCTTGATCATGCAGTTTACACCACCAATATCTCCACATTATAAGCATGAGGCTGTTATATATTTATTACTGACTACTCATGATGCTTTATTTTCCAGTTTTTATTATAATTCCATTAATTGCTAAAACATTATTAAGTGGATGGTTCAGAAAAAAAAAAAACAAACCTCAAACCCCTTCCACAAAAAAACATAGTATCATCCTAGAGTCAGCAGAAGGTTTTTAAGGAACTCATTACCCCTATACAAAAATGGATCTGGCTTGGTTGTTTTTTTAAGTTGTAAGTAAATCTATTAAAATAGCAAACTGAAGCTTAAAGGAGTTCAGAAATACTGACAGATTCCAGTCATAGTGACTGACATATTAGAAAATAATTCAAATATGCTAGTGGATGTGCTTATAGTGCATAAAATACTATCCTACTGAGGTATCATCCTTCACTTACCTGTTGAAGTCATCAGCATATTCATCATCATCTCCATTTCCTAAATAAGGTTTAAAAGCTATTAATCAAACAAGTTTTCTCTTCAGGAAACACAAAAAACCCCATCTACTCCTGCACCAAAATACATGGTTTGATGACCAGAAAAAGTGGGATTAAATTACTTATGCAGATTAGAAGGACGAGCTTTTTTTGTCATTAATTAATCTCGGTATTATTAACATAAACGGTTTCAAAACTTAACATATGTCAGCTGCACTGCTGAATACAAAACTTAAATACTTGGCAGCTATATTTTGAGAGAATTCTTCCATCACACCTTCTTCATATTGCACCAAAAGCAAGGCAACTTTCAAAGGTGTAGAGGGCAAATAAATACGCCACTGAAAAGCAGTAATACTTACCAGGCTATCTTTTACCACAAATACAAACCTGCTCTTTTTGTACAAAACTCAAGAACAAAATTCTTCACTTGATATTAGTAAATGCATGTACAGAATCAATCAAATTTTTGCTCCATGTGTAAAACATTAATCCATAAGACACTGGTTTTCACCTTCCTGTATTTCTTTAGATCACATCTTGTTCTTAACGACATTAAACTTCACAATATATGTTAACTAGAATGACATAAGTAAAAGCTGAAGATTTTAGTTCAGTATGTGTATCTGAGTTTCTCCGACTCCTTTAAGAAGCTGGGCCAGAATTTATCAGTTCTGGCCAAACAGAAATATCAGAGCTTCCTCATGTTTAGCAGTTACTTGCCTAATTCTAGTGATCCCAGCTTTGCATTCACCAACCGCAGGTCTTTCAAAACAGAGTTTCTATCCGAATCTGTAAACAACAACACTTACATCAGAAATTGGCCTTGTGACTGTTGAATAAGATCCCATTTACACACACCAACTAAATATTCATAACAATTATTCTTTTATAACAACCTTACGTACTTTTATAGTATAGTATAACAATATCAGATTAAATTTTCAGAGCTGAACTCTGGTAACATTCAAAAACTTGAGGAGTAAACAGGGATAATCTCCCACTGCTCAGGGATTTACAACATGAAAGCAGATACCTCTAAACAACTGGGACAAATAATTTAAGATAATACAAAGGAGTAAGCCAATTTCAGTCTAAAACTGAGCAGTAGAACTATACACTCCTTCATATACACTGCTTTATATACACACAAAAAAAGAGATCTAGATAAGTATTTCATGCTCCAAAGCATAAAACGCCCCAGTGGAAGCACAATATATCCAAACCAGTATGCCATCACTCACTAAGAAAGCACTACTGTAAAGCACATTACAACCAGAAGGGGGCCACGTATTCTACTATTTTTCCATCTGAACGTTCATTTCAATATAGAAATACCTTCTACAATCTTCAAAACACAAAAACATATGAAAACTTACTATCAGACTCCTTTAGCAAAGGTGCACCAGTCAGGGAACTTAACCCACTTTTTAGAGGCGGTGCATCAGAAAGGGATGCTAGACCTCCCGCTTTATTAGCCTCAGTTTTCCTGTAAAAAACCAAATAAATAAGTACTCCACAGAGCTGTAAAATATGCATAATAAATATGCATAATTTTCTTTTCTGTTATTAAATTGTCATACAACTAGAAAAGCAATATTACAGCAAAAAAAAGCAAGAGAAAAGGACTATTCACTCTGCAACCTTAAAAGCAGGAGGCAGTTCACTGGCATAAGAGTCAACCACAACATTCACTGAGAAAGCCACTTTCTCACCCATGCAAAGACTTCCGCCTGTCTTCTCTCACAGACAGAGCACCTTCATCAGCATCACTATTTATGTCTAGGGACCTTTCATCATCCCCACATGTAAATGCAGACAAAAGAAGAAAGATTCAGATATAAATCAGTACTTTAGTTTGTTTTACATCTAAAAGAGATTACGTCTGATGAAGCTATTAATTCTAAGAGCAGTCAGTTCACAGAATGAAAGCCTCTTGGTTATAGGAAGATAGAACTCATTACATGTTAAATTCACTTGGCTACTACCTAGTTCAAATTCTACTTGCAAGTAAAGGATAAAGAAACACAAATTATAAGATGAAGATTTTCCCATTTAGTATTGCCAGAACTGTTTACTATTTTGATTCCATTCCTATTAACAATGGACAAAATTTGAATCATTCATTATATCTAGACCACCAAAGTATCATGTGTAACATCACATAGTAAAATGTTTCAAAATTTTGAACAATGGGTCAGAGACCTACAGATAATGAGTGCCTGGATCATCTCTCACATCACCATTAGCAACTGCTTGGTCCTTTTCTCTCCACTGAAACCATCTTAAAGGAACGGGCAATATTTCCATAAGGAAATTACCTTTTTGCAAAGAAAGTAGTGCTGGCAGCTGTCCTATTTATTTAGCCCTTGGGACCTGAGTACACCAGCACAATATACCACAGAGGGGATTCCACCTCAAGAATGTGGGGCTTTTTGCCCTCTAGAAGAGTTGTCAGGAAGGTAAAAATGAACTATTCAGCACACACTGCTCAGCTACAAATAGATTCTAGCTCATTTGTTGTTAACATATTCAGCAAACCTTATTATGGAATGTTACTACAATAGCTGCATCACAATAACATTATGTGCTACAAAAATACTATTTGGTGGACTGTGACTCTACTACAGACACACATAATCTGGAAGTATTTTTTTCTGTAGGGAGTTTCTCTACTAGGAAAAAAAATCCTTACTTTACTAAATAATTAAAGAGTCTCTTTCTTGGATGATCTTTTGAAAGAAATCTAGTTTACCGAATTTCAAAGTAAATTTCCCTTCTTGTCATACAAAAATGCTCAAACAATAAGAAATCAGTAAATAATATTATTATGCAGAAGTTTTTACAGACTTTTCTAATTTTCCCAACTTATTATTCAGACTACCTGGTACAATGGTAACTTTGGTTAAAGGCTAGTTAAATGAACTCTTGAGTAAGGAGAACATGCACTCAGATGCAGTTTTAATCTTGGTATTAACAATAAGAAAAGGAGAAAAGAAATACCATAGGTTGGGTTATTTGTAACACACAGTATTTTCCAGAATACAATCACTGCTCTTCAAGGAAAAAAACCTACTACTAAAACCATCCAACTACTCCAACTAAAAACAGCCAACAAAAGCTGTAGTACAAATAATCTTTCACAAAGAACCCCTAAATTTACAAAAGAGAGACCTGGTTTACCTGGCATGATTACTTTGTGCTCTACCAGAAGGATCGTATTCTAAGACTAAGCATCTACTCTAACAGTAATACAAAAAAAGCTTATCCTCCTCTGCCCACTGTCACCCTACCTGGGGGGGAAAAGCCAACTGCCAAACTGACTTAAAAATTATTCTGTAACCTCTTCTTAACGTCTGCTAAGCTGGAGCAATTCTCTGATTACTTGAGCACAGCAAAAGAACATCCTGAAGTGATCCTGCAGCATTTCTCAATATAGTGGTATCTAAGCTAAGCTCCAAGATAACTCAACACGGTAACACAAAGATAGGTTTTTCAGTTTTATAACAAAGCTGCTGCATAGTGCAGTCACTAGTTCTTGTTTCAAATGGCATCTTTCAGTCATCAGACTCCACAGATGAACAGCAAAAAACATGCTTTGGATGCATCTGCAAAATTGACACGCAGAAGTCACTGAAAACTCAGAACTGCACACAAAAGCTGTTGCAATGCGAAGAGGAAACCCTCAGCCATAAGAAAACTTTCCTGATTATTAGCCTATGGAGCGAGTTTAAAGTGGTTTTTGTGACCCTTACAAAGCCGTACAGGGATTTAATGCACTATCCCTGTCACTGTCCACTTCTTTCAGTACAGATCACTGCTGCAGCTCTGTCGCAAGAAGAAATGCTGACGTCTGTGCCTTATACGTGTTCATTCCACCCAAGAAACAGGCTGAGGACATTAGATACCCTAACTGATGCACCTTAAAGTGACACAGGTTTTTCCACTCATAGTACCTCCAAGAGATCCCAGAGGACACTGTGCATAGAATAGAACAGAATCATGGAATAGAACAGAATCAGAAAAAAGGAGTATTTCAGAAACAAAATGTTACAGATCTAAACACAAATGCAAATAATCAAATAACAAACAGCTCTCAAAGGTCTGCAAGCACACAGAAGACAAAATAAACCATATATTAAGTAGAACATCCATGCTACCTACCAGCCATAAGGTCGTTCTGGTTTGGGTACAGGGTCGTCAAAGAAAGAATCTCCCTCTACATCATCTTCATCCACAACTGGATCACTTTTTTCTTTGGTATTGAAGTCTTTGTTTTCTAGTTGAGGATCTAGTTTTGTTTCATTAGGCAGAAAATGAATACTTCTTTTACTTGCTTCCCCTGATGAGACACTTGTATCACTCTGAGTGTTTTCAGCAGTCTTGAAAGATAAAAAATGGAGTAAGTATTCACGTCATGTAATACTCTCAAGTGTATATATAAATGTACAACATGTAACATACACCTAGCACCACTTTTTAAAATATTACCTCAAATTCCTGAGAAGTACTAGTAAGTTTATTAGTATCATCAAGAACCAAACCAGAAAAAAGTTGTTTTATCAGTTTATAAAGTGTTCTTTGTTGTTGTTGCCATTAAAATCTTTTGTTCCATCCTGTGCATTGCTATGCTACCTACATCACCTCTATTATAAAAACAAACCATTAAAAAATATCTTGGTTATCAACTAAAGAAATCTACAGACAGACTGATTCTTATGCTTTATTCATGTTATTTCACAACATGTCTACAAACAAAGGTTCTTAAGTTATAGCCATTGCCTTCAAAAGAAATCAATTTAAACCCATGAAAATTACTCTAAGTTCCATATTAAATGGTAATCTCTGCAATACAGTATTAGCTTTTAAAGTAATAAGCATAAGAAAACTGCAGTTACTGACACACTCTCTCTTCAAATACTAAAACCAAAAATGACAATAGCGAGACTTTAAAAGCACATAACTTTCAGTCTTTTTCTCATGCTTATGGCTCAGACCTACAGTCTAGAATGTAAGGACAATTCCATATTCAACCTCTAACATCAAGTCATACAACTCAAGCTGTAACTCAGCATGCCTTTAGTGGCCCAAAGAACAATATTCTAATTTACCTAGAAAACCAAGGTGCTGTGAAAGAAAAATGTTTTTATATTATTACCTAGTAAGGAGTACTGCTATTTTTACTTTCTCCTAAACTTATTAAAATTAAGCCAGTTAAAGATTTATTACATTAGCTTCCTTTCTACAAACTAATAGCAGCACGGTTCCGAAACAAAACAAAAAGTATTATTTAATCCAGATAGCCAATATGGATGTAGGCTGTACTGTCTGAAGTATTTTTTTATCAGTCATTAACTTTCATTTGGAAGGCTGAAGCAAAATATTCAAACTAAAGTCCATGAAAGTTAAAATTACATTGGTAGATCTTTTTCATACCAAGATTATTTTATCTCGGTCACAGAATAACATTCAATTGCTGGCAGTAGCTCAGTTTTTCTAGGGCAGGAAAAAGTACTTAACCTCATAAGTAGTAGTAATAAAAATATTTTAATTTCCTATCCTAGAGGAACAGAATTGTTTTTGAAAATTAATAGCTTAATGATGGCCTGACTACAACAAAAGGGAAGCTACAGCTACTTTTCTGTTCTGGGCCCTGAGGGAACAAACTGCTACTATGTCAAAGTATAAGCACAACAGCTCATCTTTCCTTGGAATCATATATGAAAGTTTTGCCGAAGTGGAAGAAATACTTTCAAATTGCAGATCGTTTAAGTGAATGCTGTCATATCTGCAGTTTCATAGGAGTTCTCTCTTTTACTCATCTAATGTATGTTACAAAGCTTTTCATTATACATAATCTTACCTTATTTGGTATAGAGTGTGCACTTGACCGTCCATCAGATGATTTTGACGTGGGGCACTGGCTGTCACTTAGAACTGGAGCCACCTAAGAAGTTTCAAATGAGCACTTATTAAAAAAATATATTTAATTTTGTAATAACTGGCACTGGTGAGGTTGCATCTCAACTACTGTGCTCAGTTTTGGGCCCCTCACACTAGAAAAAATATTGAGGTGCTGGAGCATGTCCAGAGAAGGGCAACAAGGCTCATGAAGGAGACAGAAAACATGTCCTAAGAGGAACTGTTGAGGGAGCTGGTCTAAACAAGAGGAGGCTCAGGGGGGTCATAGTAAGGTGGGGACCAGTCTCTTCTACAGTGCCTGCAGTGAGAGGTCTGGAGGAAATGGCCTTAAGATGCGACAGGGGAGATTCAGATTTGATATTAGAAAAAAAAAGTTTCACTGTTACGGTGGTCAGGCATTGCAATACGTTGCCCAGAGGGGTGGTGGAGTCACCATCCTTGGAGGTGTTCAAGAGGCATCTGGATCTGGTGCTGGGTGCTGTGATTACAGTGATGTGATTACAGTGGTTACAGTGATGGTGCTATGCCGATGCTTGGACTGGATGATCTTAAAGGCCTCTTTCAACCTCAGTGATTCTCTGGTGCTATGATAATTGCATCCAACAAGAAACAAGGCTACCATCCTCACTTGCACAGTATGCAAACCCTGACACCATGTGTGGGAAGACAAATGAGGGTAGAACTAGAGAAAACTGGGAAGTTATAGTCACACACAGTATGGAAATCACAGGATGAAATGCAGCTGCTACTTCCTGGATGGAATGTGGTTGGCATGCACAAAATATATTCCATGATGATTCCACACACCAGGCAGCCTGCATCCCTAAGCACATGCTAAAAGGGATGAAACAGAGGGTGGAGCAGAGTGTCTTCACTGCAGCCAGGCTCTGCTGTAATCCTTGTGAGGACAACAACTTGGTAACTGGTAAACCATGGAGCACCTGTCAGCCAAGGCAGACAGAGACCTTGCCCTGCTGCTGTGAACCAGCAACTGTGGCAAACTCACTCTACTCAGATAAACTTAGCATTACAGTTAGATCATAACGAAACAACGCACACCTCCACCCCAAAGTTACCCAGCTCCAAGGTACAACCACCCCTCACTGAGCATGCAGTCTGTATTTTACTGACTGTATCTTAAAAAGTGAAGCAAGAGAATCTTACACCACTCATTAACAAAAGTGTGTATGACTACAGTCACTCAAGCTCCAACTAAATGTAAAGAAATAGTATAAAACTAAGTTAAGAACAGGGTTAAGTTATGAAAGATTCCATCATAACTTCTGGGATCAGCTGATGAGCTGAACTTGTCTTTGCCCCTATGGGGATGCCCTTTGGGTAAGGACCATATTCGATGCATGCTGAGTAATTATCTTGAGGTAGCTTTTGTTGGTGGTTAGAGCTTGCCTGTATATTGCTTTAAATACATTTTTTCAGTCTGTTATTATCACTGGCGATCTTCACACCACAGCCTGCCACAATTTTCTCTTATCAGTGTGATTATTAATCAAACATGTTACTCCATAAACTGTTCAGCGCGAGTCCTTCCTATCAGTTGCCAGCAGAGAACAGACTCAGCTAAGAGTGAGGAGATCCAGGAGGGGCTCTCTCTTTCTACATTGTACTAACGGATTTGACTCCAATACAGTGCTGGCACGTGTCCCTCAGCAAGTCAGCTCAACACCCTCCAATACAGTGAACTGCTCAGTGCAGCCCCCATAACAGGACACGGACAGACTGGCCATGTCTTGGCTTTCCTGGGGTGTTCCCAGACTGATCAAACACCAAGTGCTCAAGGAAACTCCCTTTTCATGTGACAGAAAATTGCTATATTAAGAAGTCTATGACAACTGATTCTGAATTAAAGCTTTCTTTGGGACACTGAATGCATCCTGGGTGTAGAGAACTTTCTTTCAAGTCACAATCAAATGCTATTGGTTGGATTTAATTCATTTAATCAATATATTAATTATCTATTCTATTCAAATACTATTGTCATTGCCTTTAAGTAGTTCAATACTTTGATATATTTAATTTTAAGTACATATGTTTTCAGAAGAGCTTTAAAGCTTTTGACAAAACTCATTTGAGGCTTTTCAGGTCATATTAAAATTAGAAGAACGCCAAGGAAAACAGGTATAGATAACAGTGTTATTAAACCACACCAGAAATTAGAAAATAAGTGAAACAGTGTTTTGTGTCATTTATCTAGATTCACTCTGTGCTACTATGTTGTAGCAGAATACAAATAAAGAGCCCTAGGGTGACATTAAAAGTAATGATCATAAAGTTTATCTCTTATCTCTCTGATAAGTTGAAGGCATAATATAATAAAGATCTGAATATAATAGTACAACACTATAATATACAACTATAATAGTACAACAATAGCCAAGTGTTTGGAATTTCAGTTTATTTTTCATCATTGAAAAAAATTAATAAAGAATTACAAAGAAAGAAATTACAAGTTAATATTACTTACTTCTCCACCACCTGAAATCTTTTTCTGCTGACACTTCCTAACAACCTCCAACAATAGGGGACCACTCACAGTACCTTCTGCTTCTGTAATTCCCAAATCTCGAGCTAAGTTTTCTCGACCATCAAGGCCATTTAGCTGCAGGACAAAAAAAAAAGAATCACAACATAGAAATAACTGTCAGAAAACAAAATACATATTTTGTAATACAAAACAGTCTTATTTAATACAGCTCTATTTTGACTAAACAGTGATTATTTACGACTTCTTGTTGCTGGTGGACTAAAGCAATAAAATCATAGAATCACTCAGGTTGGAAAAGACCCTTAAGACCATCAAGTCCACCACAACACCATGTCCCTAAGAGCCACATCTACACCTCTTTTAGATACCATCTATTGCATAATTTACTTCTGAGCTGTACCTGAACTTGTCACAGATCATGCAAAGTTGTTTTAAATATGCAAGAAGCCATCATTAGCATGCTTTGGGATTTAAGAATTTATATGGTCAAGTTACTTTAGCCTATCACATTTAAAAGTGGATCCAAGGACACCCAGCCACTGGTTCCAGCAAATTCATGGATGATGGGGAGTTGCCATTCCTGCTCATATAGAACTACACTTGCATAGGCCAACACTTACTTTCAGTCTCTGTTTCACTTTAAAAACAACAGGGGTTCGGACAGAAAAAGGGATGAAAGCAATTTGGAATCATCCAAAAAACCCCACCAACACTTTTTCAAACCGAACTTCACACTATAGGAGAAGCAGAATGCTACAGCAAACTCAGGCTGGTTGGCACAACCCCAGATGGCAACACTGCAAAGGACACCAGTTTATCTTGATCTCTTTACAATCATAGTGACTCTTCCTATGAGAACACTGGTCAAGCAAATACTGAAGAGAGCCACCACTGGTGAAGCACACTGAAATGGTGAATAAAGAGACAGTACAAGAAACTGTTGAGGCAGGGGCTAGGAGAGAAAGACAAAGTCAAATCTCTCAGAACTATACACAGCAGTCTTGGCCAGCTTACCTAACTTTGGCTAAATTTCCTTTAAACACTGCAATAGGTGAAATGGGGACACTTACTGGAAAACAGAAGGGGATGTTTCAAAGAGCATGAGATGCCTTTACAATGCAAAAGAAGCACTGCTCCCAAGAGTGAGTGGCAACACAACAGAAAGCATGGCTGGTTTTGTTTCTATTTGGTAGTATGAACATGAATCTTTGTATAGATGTGTTCTAGTAATAAATTAGCAAGTAATTTAGCTAAGGATATTTGGCAAAGAACAAAGTTGTATGGGATTTTCTGAGAATAAGCCCCTAAAAAGAAACATGAAGTTCTGAGAAAAAGAAGTCAACTAATTGATGGATTTGAAAAAATTGGATTTTTAATATATTAAATATTTAAACCGACTTCAAGAAAAAAAAAGTACTTGAGATTTAATGAAAAATTCTTCAGTGAAATGAAACTGCTTCAAACCCAAAATTATTATTAAAACCTTTATATCATAAAAAGAGACAAAGGGACAAACATTATGAAAACCCTCTAATTCAGTATCTAAAGCCTTAAAGCAATCAGTTGGGCTATGTAATCATTGTATGTCCCTCCCCACTGAACTATTCTATTCAATCATTTTTTGTCAAGTATATCTGCACAAAGTCCTTCGTGTCACTGAAATTCCTCTCAGAGTAGATGACTGACATGATTTTAATTTTCATGTAACAACACTAACTTCATATTAGGACATAATAAAGCCAGTGGCAAAATGTTGCAGGAGTATGCAGGATTCATATACTACCATATGATTCTGCAAAAATTACCAACTTGTTAATTCAAAATTAAATTATTATCATTGATTCTGATAAAGAGAAATACTCATATTAGCCCACTTTCCTAAAAAATGTGTCTTTATGACACTAGGTACCTTTTACAGACAAAGCAAAAAAATATTTTTAATAAAAACAAGTAAGTGGTTTAAACAAATCTGCCATAGCTTCTGCGTTCATTGCCACGCACTTCAAACAGTGAGCACAGCATACAAACAAAACCAGTACATCTTACTGTGCTTGATTCAGGCTGAAAAACGGCTAAAGTAAAATCAAGATTGAAAAACCGTAGAAATTCTGCAACAAGACCTGCTACCAAGCGACCTAAAAAGAAAATGAGGAGAGTTAAAATACACCAGATATAAACAAATCTTACTTCAAAGATTTAACATTAACACCAGTACACATGGCTTCAGTGTGGACAGAGTTTAGATATTCAGCAAACTACCACCTCACAGCAAGTTTGTACACCAACTCCCTAATTTTGAACTCGGATATCATACCAAAATCATTTAAGCCAGTAATACTGCAAGAGCATACAGACTGCTTACAAAATTCATGTGCAGCATATTTTTTAAACAATTCAGCTGCTTTAAAAACATTATTTTGACATTTGTCATATATATGCATTCACTCCTGTAGCTCTACTCTTAGTTTTCACTGGTTACTGTTTGTATTGGTCTAGAATGTCTCTGACTTAGCACAACCAGTCATCATGAAATATTAATTTCAATGCATTAATCACCTTAGTTAAAAATTAGGGTTTTTTATTTCAACTTCAGTGATATTAACTTTAAAAATTGTAGATTTAGTTCTATTCGGAATGAGTAGAAATTAGGACACCTGAAAGAAACAAAAGTGCACTTAATGTCATGGAGACTGTACTGTTAATAATATTCAAAGACTTAATCTTTTGTCTCCTATTTTTATTATCTTGAAAAGTATACACTAAACAAAGAACTCACCATCCTTTGTGCCTAGAAAACTTTTCAAGCTTTCATTTACCAGAGGTGCTTTGTTCTGTCAAAAAGCAAAAACCAAACAGTAATTAATGTCATATACATGCTGGCAAGAAACTGAAAACCACAGCAAGCTAGTGTTTTGGTGGACTCTGCTTCACAATGACATCCTGCCCAGGTAATTCACTTCTTAAAAATCTACCTTTGTACTAATTTTACAACAACAAGCAAAAGCTATGTAGCAATAAATTTATTTAGGCAAATTAAATTTGTCTCAGAGCTAAAGTAATTTCACCAAAATTCTAAACAGCGTACTGATTTTTATTCATCTAATGACTGAAGAGGTAAGGTAAGCAGCTAACTTCCCAAGTTGCTCCACTAATATAGTGCAAAGTTTAAGGCAATTCAGACCAACCTTTTAAAAAATAGAAACTTACAAATCTTCCAGATGAAGTGTGGACCATGCTAATTACTAGTACACAAACCAATACTAATCTTCTATTAATTAAAAGACCTTCAAAGATATTAAGAAAATGTTTTTTTCTCCCTTCTTAGATTTGCCCTCTTCAATTTTTAAACAGAAATAAATCAATATGATATGTCTGGGTTTGTCAGAATCATTCCGAGATTTTTCAAAACAAATTCTAAATGCCATTCGTAAGATGGAATTGATATCCTGGGCAAGAAAAGGATCAGTTACAGGTATTTATCACTACAGGTGCAAACGCTAACACACAAGAAAGTGCTACTTGAAGAAAGGAAATCTTGCTTAATATTTAGGAATTCAGAGTAGTGGTAAGTATTAATGTATGACCAGTGTCTACAATATAAATTTGAAATAACATGATACATGTAAGCTTTTTGAGAAATGGTGAGCTGAAATGTACTGTAGCAAATCTCTCTTCAGGTTACTTGAACTATTGCTATTACTGTCCAGGGAGTGTGGGAGGTTGTTCTCTGGGTGCTCTTTAACATGCTGAAGCTCCCCATAACGAGATGGTACTGTTCCTCTATATCACTCTTCCATCATGTCTTCTTCAGCTATCTTACGTTAAATTTCTGGAATATGGAATCTCATATCATAGAGATAACTACTTCTCCTCCTTACTAACTTCCCAATATTGCCTGTTTCAGTTAAGTATTTTTCCAGAAAGAGCACAACCATTGAACCAGTAGAGGAATAGAACAGTTTTCCATTCCTCTCCTTCTGAAGCAGAGGCTGGACATACAGCACTCTCTACTCCCCGGTTCTAGAAAATGGAAAGTCAGAGGAAACTAAGCAAAGCTGGCAATAGAAGAGGTCACAAAACTGGTATCGGTATACCACAGCAGTACTGTTATGCAATCATGATAGTATCTCATTCCCTTAATATTATTATATTGCCAAAGTATCAATACATAGTCCATCTCTTAATTAAGAGTTCATCCTTAGGTGTTAAAGCAAATTATCCTGAAGCAAGCCTACAACATCCTTATGGGAAATACCATACGCATTAGCATACTTGGCATTTTACAGCATTAAACTGTAAACGTTTCACAACGCACTTGTCAAAAAACCCCAGTATAATATTTTCAATTTCAAAAGACATTATTCTGATTTGATAAAATCTTGATCAGTCAAATAGATACCTTTTTTAAAAGATGTATTTGATGAAGAAAATATTTAGTTATTATGGTCAACTGGACAGAAGCCATATAAACCCAGCAGAGACAGATACTAAAAATTATAATATCAAAAGGCTATTTAACAATTCCTGTTTTTAAACATCAGGAAACACCCTGATAGTCCTGTTTTGTGCTTTTATGCAGAAATACATCTTCTCATCTTGTTACATTTCACAAATAGAAAGTATTACAGCTATTATATTTAATTCTACATGAAGGGTGCTTTTTCTTTCTGATTTATTTTTTAAAGTTCTCTTACCTCTACTTTCTCTTGTTCTTCTAGTGCCAGAAACACAGCTGCTCGTAACTCTGCCTGCCAAATAAAAAAAGAAAATATAGCATTTCAATAAGCACTGTTTTTCCTATGCACATTGGATGCAAAGAGCTAGCAAGTAGCTTTACAGCTATTTGTTCCTCCTCAAGCAACTTGGCATGGACTGTAATCTCTATCAGTGCAATTAAAACACTTAAGATTACAGGCAATGTGACTTCAGGCAGAGAAATAATAGTTTCCAGCCTGAGAACAAGGCAGGGGGCAGCATAATTTGATACAAGACTTCCTAAATTATTTCTTTGTACATAAAAAGATTTTAAAGTACTTATATTATCTCCTATTCTTTGTACATAAAAAGATTCCAAAGTATCTACATTATCTCTTATTAGTTTCTTCCAAGAGTGAAACATCCATCTCTCTCAGGCAGCTTCAAAACACCTACCCTTCATTTACAATTCATTCAGGAAATATGAACAAATAGGTCGTAATAACCCATTAAAAAACTAAACATTAAGATATACAAATTCCTATGATTTTCTGTCAGATTACACTCAAATCCCCAGAATTTCTCAAGGAAAAGAACATGATCACAGTCATTCAAATACGCCTGGTAGTAATGTTTTACCTACCCGATTCTAAATTTATCATCATAAAGAATCAAAATTCTTCTAAGGACTACTCTGAAAATTTAAGCTTAAGCCTTGCCTACTTGTTACAAATTTTTGTAAGCACTACAGTTTTTCTACTTTTTTCACTGAATGCATCAAATGGATAACATACATGTGATGAAGTAGTTTGCCACTTTAATCAACTCTTAATCTAACATTTTGAAGTAAATCAGTAGATAACGCTGCAGTAATAAACTATAAAAGACAGTTAAAGTTTTCTGAACAGAAAAAAAAAAAAGCAGAATTTAAAAGTAAGATTTATTTCCATAACTAAGAATAAGACAAATATGAAGAATGTCTGGACTTTCTCACATATATTAAAAGAGGTACTAAACATGAAGTAATTGGTGCCTCCCACCAAAAAAATAAAACCAAAAGCAACTGCCCACCCAAAAAACCCCCAACAAAGCAAAAAACCCCAAACTCAACCAAACAAAAAACCAAACCAACCAACCAAAAAACCCCACCCAAAAAACAACCAACCAAAAAAAACCAAACTCAAACACCTTCCATGGGAAAAACAAACAGCTTCTTTTTAAGGAAACACCTCTTTGGATGCCTTTCTGAAGGACAAAAAATAATGATAAAAAAAAGCTAAAAGAATTTCTCACCAAAAGAAGAGTAAAATGCTTACAATAATTATATGCAATGGTCATACTGACACTACGATCACATTTTTTCAGTTGCTGGGATACAGTATTTAATCAGAAAACCCTCTTAACAAGCAATTAATTTATTTATTATTCTTACCCTTTTTTCAAGTGTTGGGGTACAGTTGTCAATTGGGAAGACTTTTTACACACCCCATTAACTTAAATATTCTTACAAAATTAGTTTTCATTTAAGTTTGCAACCAACAGCGAATAACTTGTTTATTTAGTCTAATGTCACCAAGATAAACCTGAAACGGTTGCGAGGCTTTCTTTGTCACTTAGGCCACAGAAACTAAATATATTTACATAAGAGGATAATAAAAATACCAAGGCATTCCTGACTGGCTATTGAAACTGTTGAAAATAAAACACACCAGTCAATGCATGTGGTAGCGGTAAATCCCCCTAAGGGTCTGGATCACGGGACTGGAGAATAAAGTTGGCTGAAAGTAGCTGCCAGTACATCAGCTAATCCAGAGTCTGACCTGTTTTGAGATTCTGAAACAATATCACAACTGTCATTTATTTTTTTTTTCACTTGACTGGGATTGTTTGTCTGCTCCACTCCTCTAGGTTCAATCCAATGGCTTTTAATTACTAACAGAGGTGCTTTCCTTCCTCTTCTAATTTATTTAATGACACATGGTCAATTTCTCCCAGATGTTGCCATTCCCCATGAATAGCTGGTTCACCTTTATTTATTTTAGTGCCCAATTAATAAACTTAAGGTCAGGAGCTGATCACCAGAAGACAATGTCACTGGCACTTACATCTCCCTTTAGCTTACCTGCATTATCTAGAATACCACCCTAAAGCCTTTCCACAGATAGACAGCCCCGCAATCAACCCTCCAATCCTGCGAGCATCCCGATGTTTGAAGTTACACTTTCCTGTACTATCCCCACAAGGAAAGTTTATACTACCACAACAACACACTGACCGTTGTCCTTTGAGGTGGGTACTGCTCAGATTATAGCAAAATATTCACAAAATATCATCTCAATAAATTTAGACAAAGAACCTTACACTAGAATTTGTGTGAGGTTAAAGCAGCAATTCTCAACTTCATGCAGAAGAAAGTAAAATGCAACAATAACAAAGCTGAGGCCAAAGGAATAATCACCCTACTACAAGATGAATCATACTACACCAGTAGGATGTACAATGTCATATAGGCTTTTCAGGACCTGAGGCCAGTCACAGAGAATTTGAACACCAGAGGCTGAGATCACCATCATCAGGCATGGCCACAGCAATTTGCTCCCACCAGCAGATTTGAAGGTTTATGTAACTGCACAGATTAATCCATTTACAGTGTTCTTCTCACAATTTTGTTTTTAATGAGTATGAGTGGTTTGCACTTGTCTTTGCCATAGTACCCTTTGGCACCAGCCCAATCTGTGTTTCATACATTGATACAATCTACTCTTGTCATTTTCCACATTTCCCTATTCCACACTGCCTCATTCTGCTAGCAGCTTTCAATATAATCCAAATACACTGTGGAGAATTTTATTCACCATCAAATAGTAAAGCAGACCAAAGCTTGATATTCGAATTCCCCACCCATTCCCCACTATTTCTAAGTCTTCAATAAAACACGGTTATGTCAGCAGAGACAGACGTTGAAGAGTAAGTGTCTATCACTTTTACATCCATCAAGCTTACAGACTTCTTTCTCATACTGTGAAAGACACCCATTCTCTTCGATCCCTAAGTAGTTTTATCACGCAAGAGCTCATGTCAATGAAACAGCAATTTGGTTTCACTGAGCTCAGCTAAAACAAGTAAGGCTAACATTGTATATGACAAATAGTGTCTGTGTTAGAGAAATGTATGGGTCAGTGTTTTGAAACAAAATTAAATTTCCCATTTTCCTTCCAGGCATTTACAGCTCATCAGACAACACTGTTTTTCAATGATTGTTGTTGTACTATAGATCAGAAATTGCAGTCCATTAAAAAAGCGCCTTTTCTGCACTGAACTATAGTATCCCTCTTTAGAACCTGGTTAGTTTACCATATTCTAGCTAGAGAACACTGTAATGCTCAGGGATCTTCGAGGCAAAGCACAGGAATGTGTAAATGCCATCTGCTCCAGTCCTGTGGAACAGCCCAATGGGTGCCCAAGCATGAACAATCCCTTGCATATGTAAAATTCAGTGGCACATGGGCACCTTTCTGCACAACTTTCAGCATCTCCACTTCCTAACTCCAAAGAACTGTCAAACACCTTGGTAGATACAGAGCATTGGGCATTGCTCTAGAAAGAGACATGGCAGAACATGGAGCTGTTTAACTGCTGGTGATCAACCCAGGCTAAACCTCTGTGTGAACCAGGATAAAAACCTATACCAGTCTATATACATCACAAAACCAAGGCTGGTGCCAAACCATAACCAGCAACTTCTCTACCAGTATGACTCACTAGTACCTTCTCTGCCAATATTACTCACTAGTATCCTCTCTGTCATCTCCATCTGCAAAATCTGTAAAGGTTCTCATCCTTGAGCATGTGGTGGGTATGCTCTCCCTCACTGCCTGCTGAACTTTCAAATCTTGGCTAAGCGACATAAAGGATTGATTGTGCACACATAATCCTTTAGACATAAATGAACAAAGTCTGGGACTAGGAATGGAATCAGTCATACTCAGACTCCTCTCTGAGAATATTATGAGGACCATATCGACATTTAAATGTTGAACTTCAGTTAGTTTATCTGAAACAATTAGAAACGGTTCTATTTTACTTGACTTACAAAACTTAAAAAGAAATAAATGTTACATTAAAAAGTAATGATTCTGCTTGAATCCAAGAAATAAGTTGATTTTCTGGTATGAACTGCTTTAAAACAAACAACACATTACAACATGCAGAAAATGGGAGCTTACACTGTAGTGCAAAGCATGCTCATTGTGACAGTTAATAATTCTAAGACATTTAAAAGCATTGTTCATTACAGTACATGGATCGAAGACGCAAAAGCAAACAAGACAATTTTAACTGACCTGTGCACATGCAGTTAACAGCTCATATTAAACACTAGTACTTTTATCCTCTCTAACAGGACATCATTTGCCCGTACCTCAGCTGTCTAGGTTTTGAAGCAAATTAGTAAGAAATTAGCAGTACCAGCTGGCCAAAAGCTTTACTAGGCATATGACATTAGTGATGCTAATCCCCCTCACATAACTGTAGCAACAGCAAATTCTAGAGAAGATCCAAAATTCAGATAATATAAACTTAAATTATTCCAAAATAAGAGATTAAAATATATAAACCAAAACAAAATAAGATAACAAACAAACACAGAAGAAGCATAATGACTCCTCTTGCTCAGATGACGACAGCTTCCCTAGGAGAAAGATCACATTCTCTTCGAGACAGAACACCCCTATTCGTACACTATCACACAGAAACAGTGGTAATTTTCACTTAAGTACAAATATCTACAATTATATTCTGTGTGTTTACAGAATTCATTAGAAAGCTGTCTTATTCATTAGACTAATTCCAATGATTAACAAACCATACACAGTATACATCTGTACAATATATATATTTATGTGTGTGTATATATATACACACACATATTGCAGCTTAGAGAATACCGGAAATTCTCAACTGCAAGCAGCAAACACATTTATACAACTTCCAGTTTTCAAAATATTATTTTATTAATTACTCCAGTGCTCAAACTACAAGACAAATACAAAAATCATGAACAAATTTTTAAAATGTCACAAAAGTAACATTTTTTCAGCTAAGTAATTTACATCAACAATGCACTCATGAAATTAATCTCAAAATAAGAATAAACTAATAAACTGCAACCCATTATAAAATCATGTGCTATTAGAGAACTAAATTATGACAGTTTCTTTCTAAAAATTACTCTCATTACATTACAAAATGTGTGACACTCTAGTACATTCCATCCACTGCAATAATTCTCCTTGAATTCTAACCCTTCCAGAGATGTCTTTATCTATAGTGCTCCAAACTGTCTTTATCTATAGTGCTCACTGCAGCTATACATTGACCACATATTTTTCTCTTTAATGTAGCTACTTCAATAAATCACAAATACATTATTATAGCTTTCTAGCCTCATCCATCTTGAAAAATGGTCAGTACTCATCCTAAAGTATAAAATAAGCAATGGTTTTGATAACATGTAAGTGTTCAGTTCTATCACATAATAAAAAAAAATTGACACATAATAGATAAACACTATTGAACAAAATTATGTTTAATTAACTTTAATAAAAGGATGACTTCAACTCTTTTAATGGGTGGTATAATCTAATTTCAATTAAAAGATGACAGTTTAAGAAGCCTTGTTCGACCTTAATTCTTCCAGCAATGGGCTTTTTGTCAGGTAATAGTAGAACAAATTCTGTAAGTCATTAACACAACCAATCAAGAGTCATCAAACTCACATGCCAATTAAGGTTTACAGCTAAGAAAAAAACCACCATGAATTCCTCCAGCCGTAAGCATACCAGTTATTAAACAGTAACGCCTTGTATTAAAGAGACATCATCCAGCAAGGCGGCTGCAATTTGTATTTTTCTAAGCCATTTGCTAGTTTGCCTTCATGACACCTTACACAATATTGGATCCCGCACACTATAAGCATTATAGAATAGAGAACAACAACAAATATATTTACACAAAACTCAATGAACTGGCAACCATAGTATGAAAATTTACATACTACACAAAGGCGGGAATTAAGAAACTACAGTTCCTGAGCTCAGTGTGACCCAATTGCCTTGTCATTCTTTTTTTAATTACAATTTTATTATCACCATACTTACATTGTTTAACAGTATGTGAGCAGTTAACAGGTGGCCCAAAAGGCCTATGTGACATCTATTAGATAAAGGTCTCACTAATCAGAACAGTTACGTGAGCTAGAATCTTCATTCACTTACAGAACCTATATAAGGATCATCCATTTGAAAGGGATGAACAACATGGTTTTGAATATTATTTTGCTGAAAAGTGTGACTAGTTCAAAACGCAGTAGACTTGAAAGTACGCACACAAAGATGCTCTCACTTCCATAAACCACTTCAGCTGTCGAACTGTTCTTGAAATATCAGCAACGACTATCCACCTGCGGAAACTTAGAGCACTGTGGATAAACACCCCCATGCTTGACCTGAAAGCTACGCTTCGTTTCTCCTCTAGCCTTGAAGGAAACCCATTTATTTTCAGGCTTCCATACCTGTGCTGGTCTCTGTTATACGCAATAATTATTGCTGGGAGCTTTTAATTTGAACAAGAATCCATGGAACCAATTTTCCTACTCTTTCTGGCACAAGCTCGGGCTGCACCATAGACGCAGAAGCAATGTGCAGTCCACTGTCTTCCGTTTGCTCTCCTAACATAGCGTTATTTGTTCCCTGTAAGCAGACAGCATCCCCAGTTTCCAGACATAGCAAGCCTTCAAGGCAGAGCTAAAGCAACCCACACTCAAGAAGAACAAGTGCTTAAATAGCGACCCACAATAACTCCCGCTTGAAATTTTCAGTAAGGGCGTTCCATATCGAAGCAGGGATTAACTTTACCCACCCCGTCCCGCACCACCAGGCTGCCCATCGCTTGCAGCCAGTTTGGCGGCAGCAAGGGAGCTCCCGCGGCCACACGGTACCTGCGAGGGCGAACGCGCACAGCCGGGGCCGGGCTCCCTGCGGCGGCCCCGCGCTCCCTTCCTCTGCCCGCCCGGGGAAACCCCGAATTCCTGCGGCCCCGGGGCAGCGCCGTGCGATGGTCAGGCCCCGGGCCCTCGTATCAGCTCCACCACGAGCGGCCGGGGAACACCAAGGGGAAAGCAGGCGCCACCGCCAGGCCGCGACGCCGAGGGAGCGCCCCAGCCGGGAACACCGGCTGGAAGCGGGAGTGAGAGGGGACGAAGCCCGGGAAACCTGAGTCCTCCCACACTCCAAAGGGCCGCGTGCCGCCGTCAGCGCCAGCTGACGCTCCCCGCCAGTGGAAGGCTCTTCTTCGCCCACCTTAATCTTATTGAGCACCCCGCTGCTCTCCAGCGTCTGCACCAGCAGGTCCCGCAGCTCCGTGTCCTCCTCCGCCGCCGCGGCCGCCATCTTGCTTCTCCCTGACAACCGCCCAAACCGCGCTAGCGGCGGGACAAGCCCGGCAGATTCGCAGCCGCCGGAGGCACCAGCCTAGGGCGGACCCGAGGGAACGGGGCGGACCGGGCCGGTGGCCGCCCTCAGCACCGCCCCGAGAGGGAACGCAGAGAGGCCGCGGCCACCCGGCGGTTTTGTCGCCCGCCGAGCCTAGAAACTGCGGCGGCGAACGGGCAGCGCGGGCGGCGGGCGGGAAGTTCAAAGTGGGGGCGGCGGTAACGGCTGAACTGCGCGGCCGCCCGCGCCCGCAAGCGGCCCCTCAGATCCTCCCTGTCCCTCCCGTTCTCCCGCCACGCTCGAACCGAAGGAGCCATTCGAGGAGCGGCTGAGCTCATTTGATCTGTTCGGCCTGGAGGAGACTGAGGAGAGATCTCATCGCAGTCTACAACTTCCTCGTGAGGGGAGCAGAGGGGCACGCACGCAGCGATCTCTCTGCGGTGATCAGTGCCAGAACCCAAAGGAATGGCATGAAGCTGAGTCACGGGCGTTTTAGGTTACATATTAGGAAAATGTTTTCATCCAGCGAGTGGCTGGACACTGGAACAGGCGCCCTAGCGCTGCCCAGGGAAGTGGTCACAGCACCAAGCCGGTCAAAGTTCAAGAAGCGCTTGGACAACGCTCTCAAGCCACCCTCTCCCACACCTGGCAGCTGCAGCTGCTCTGTATTCGGGCTGAAGGGATGAACAGCCTCCGTTCCAGGGCCAAGCTCGCTCCAGCAGCTTCTGAGGGGCGCAGCTACCGCAGGGCAGCAGTGGGCTCCGGGCAAGGTCTCGCTCGCCTGCTCTGCTGCCCACAAGGGCATCTGGTGCTGAACAGCAACCAAAGGGGCTTCTGGAGCCCTTGTTTTGTAACAAGCGTGTTCATTGTTACTCCTTAAAACAAAAAGTATAAAGCTTTGTAAATTGTAATGCTTACTCTGCAGCACTACGTGTGGCATTTTTTCCATACTGAACTGCTTATTATTTTTCGTGAAGAGATGTCCAATACATGACAAATAATTTCGTAAGTTAGGAATGCTCCAAGGGAGCATGTACAAGCTCCCGGGCGAGGCAGGGCGTTCTGGAGGCTGATTTTAAAACACGTGCACCGACGGTTCAGGGATGCTCTAAAGACTCGGCCAAGCCTGTGGGACATCATGAGTGACCATCACTCCGCCCCAGTGCAGCTGAAGACATAGGAGATACTGCTGGAGCCGTATCCTCATTCCCACAGCTGCCCGAAGAATAAAGTGTTGCATTTTGAAGTCCTGAAGTTTGGAAACATTAGCAGTCTTTCACTTCAGTACAAAGCTGTGTTAAAGTAAACACACAACACGGTACTTAAGCACTTAAGACAACAATGCTTTCCATCTAATTTCTCAAAACCGTGTCAGAAACAGAAACAAACAGTAAATGGGGAAACATAATATCTGGTATTACACTTATTTTTATTTGTCCACTAGATCACCGAACTTAATGGAAAAACAAAACCCACTTGATAAAATATTTGATAGAGTTAAAGGAAAGATAGAGCAAAGGAAGAAAAATCAGTAGACTTTGAAGGTAGTTAATAATTTGTAAGATTCATTTCAGCACGTTAGTGTTATTTTCACTAACAGTGCCTTCCAGCTTTCAAATACATGTATAATGTTTTGAATCCATTCTACAGATAAGCCTTTTTGAGCTCTGCAAAATACCCGACTATTATATAGCTAAATATTCATCAGCTTGAGGGCAGCAAAGCACAGTCCAGTGTCCTATTGCAACATACCGCCTCAAACTGTGTCAGGTTTGAAGGAAATGTTGCCATTTTCAATGTATGTAATTCTCACGTCTAACTCTGTGGAAATCATAGAAACACATAGCTACAGGCTCTCAACAAAATTTAAATCAAATTTAAGCTTTCAAAATCACCCACGGACCAAGTGTATTGACTTAAAATTAGGACATGAGAATATACATGTTCTAAAATGTGTACACCTGCTCAGAGTATTGTAAATGTTTCCTTACCACACTTTTAAGAATAAAGTCTAGCTGGATTTGTTTGTTTTACTTGTGCAATGGGAACAATCAAAGCAAAACAATGTGCTGTGTCAGGGAGACAGAATTTGAAAATCTCTATCTTGATTCTTAAATCCTAATGTAAACTGCTGAAAGCTGGAAAAATGTATTCCTTTGAAGTGTTTCAACTCATTTTGGGTTGGTTTTTTTTCAGGCCACACATTTTGATCTATAAACATATAGAAATCAAGGATACTACCACATTTGTTCAGATTTTTCTGAGGAGAATGTAATTTTCATGAAATTTAAAATAAACTTTTCAAATATTCTGACATTTCCTCATTTTTTTGTAGCATCATGAGTGCTAATAGGCAGCAATCAGGGGATAAAAGTCAGTAGAGAAATAAAAGATCATAGTAGATCATAGATAAATATTAAATAGAAAGTCTTAAGGAGACAGTTATCCAATGTAGTTGTCCATTGTCTATCTTTCCGTATTTCACAAAAACTTTCTTTTTAATAACAGACTCCATTAACATGCACCATTTTATGATATTATAACATAAAAATGTGGCTTCTTTGTCCTAATATTTTAAAGGCCTACACTATTTCAGAGTAGCTTTGAATCTCTCTTTGTAACCACCCTTATGGGAAACTTGTCATTTGGCTTAGTTTTCAAGACGTACAAAGCAGTAATTTGGCAGCCTCAGAGAGCAAATCTCTGTTGCACCTCAAGCAGGATTAGCATTGGAGCACATGACCCTGCAGGCTGGGAGAGTATGTGCAGTACAGCCCACTCTTTCCACTCCTAGTCTGCAAAGATAAAAGCAGTCTGAGAGAACAACTCGGTGTGCCTATCTACTGACTTAATGGGCAGTGACAAAGACTTCAGTGGCAGATGGAGCCCTGATGTCCTCAGCGGCAGGAGGGGCTGCACTGGTTACAAGGATAGGGAGAGCTTCTCTATTTTTAACTCTTCAAGAAAAATTCTGAAACTTTTGATACCTCTTAGACAACAACAGATGGATCACTCATTCCATCCAGCACATTTTCATGTTTCCACAGAAAGGTAGGCAAAGAGATTAGTTTTGCCTCATCCTCCTTCTTACCATTAAAATTTATAAACGTAATTAAATTTTTTTACCAGTTAATAAAACTGAGACTTTGAACAAAGACCTTATTACAAAGACTGTAATTAATCTGTTTAAAACAAATGTTGTTTTGCTTGTGGAAGCAGATCTGCCCACATATTTCTTAAGTAGGATGATTGTAACATACCCCCGGTAGTTCAAAACTATGTAATAGTAATTAATAATCACACTTTGTATTTATGACTCATGCATCGGCAGAGAAAGAGGGGTCAGAATGTGTTTCATAGTTTAACATACCGCTGAGAAAACACTGAATCAAATCCTGACTCATCCCTTGGGGCTCCTTCCTCAGAAACTTCCTACTTCTCCGAAACACGAGTTGTTACCATCTCAAACTTCTCTTATTTGGAGAAGCAGGCCACAGACACGTGTGCCAGCTCCCGGGCTTGCATTAGCCAGCAGTCTCCTGCTTAAGAGTCGCCATGGCACTCTCGAAGGCCTCCGTGCCGCGCAAATGCTGAGTATGAAATCATCATAACTAAACCCTTAAATATGCTAAAGAAGAACCAACCAAAACAGCTGGACGAGCAAAAACATCCACATAAATTACTTCCTCCGCAGCCCGCTGCCACCCGGCGCTCCTTTCTTGCCCGCGCTCACGAGGGCCTACTCCCGGGGTGCCCGGCTGGCTGCGGGGATGCTCCAGGGAGGCAGCGGGGATGCCGCGGGGATGCTCCAGGGAGGCAGCTGGGATGCCGCGGGGATGCTGCGGGGATGCTGCGGGGATGCCGCGAGGCGCCGCTGCCCCCCGAGCCCGTGGGTCCGCAGCAGCTCCCAGCGCTCCGAAAGGCCGCGGGCAGCCGCCGTGCTGAGAGGCGGTACCGCCACCCGCCACCCGCCCTCCGAGGCGGGGCCGCCCCCCGCCGTCCGCCGCCCGCCACCCGCCCTCCGAGGCGGGGCCGTGCGCGGCCCAGGAGAGAGGGGCGGGCGCGGGGTAGCTCCTACGGGCAGCGCCGGAGGAGCGGGAGGAAGGTAACTCGAGTCGGTGGGTACATGCAGCGTGCTGAGGTGCGGTGAGATCTGAACCCGAGGCAGCGGAGGTCGGATTTGAGAGTTTCCCTGCTCCGGCCTCCCTCTGCTCCGTCTTCCCGCCCCCTGCCCGCCGTGGGGCTGCGCTCCCGCGGTGGCAGCCGGGCAGGACGGAGCTGCGGTTGGGCCCGGCTGCCGTGTTTCTGGGTAGGCTTTTCTCCCTGGGAGAGTGGCTCTTTGCCACTGGGATTCTCAGTTGCGCGAAGTGCAAAGGTGGGACTTGCAGGCCTGGGACGGGCTCAGATCGTGTTAGATTTCACTTCTTATGCCTTAAATTCCATGCTTAGCAAATCGAAAGTCAGCCAAATAAATGGGAGCGTTTTCCAGAGGCAGGAGAACTGTTAATAGTTCTTGGGTTTTTTTTTTTTTTTTGCACTTGGCATCATCTTTGGCATCGTCCTGTGGCCTGGAGGCCTCCCACTTCCGGTGTTTGGGTGATTTGCAGTCTTTACAGCTTGTGAATACGCCTCTGTAATGATTGTATATCTGGAGTAAAGGCTTTCTGGTGTCAGGGGGTTACATGGATCCCGAGAGCAGAGCCGTGTGTTGGTTGGTGTGCGAGGAGAGGGAGGTGCCGCCGTGCTCGGCTCTTCCCGAGGAAGCCAGCGGGGCTGAGCGTAGCATCTGCTCCCGCCGGTAATAGTTCTTGGGCGCTCAGCCCGACACCGCTCAGCCTCGGCGGCGAGTTCTGCGCCGCGTTGAACGCTCTGAGAGAGGTACTGCTAAAATCGTGCTGTGGCAGTGGGCGTGAAAAGGCCTGTGAAAAGGCTTCAAAGAACTTTTTGCAGTTACTCCGGCCGGCACTTGGGCTTGGGATGAATGGTTAGCTGGGGAGGTAAAAGTTGCCAGAGATAAGAGCATCGTTATAAATTAAATTAATGCTTCTGGCATACAGTCTTGTGACTTGGCTTGTCTAACTCGTTGTGGCAGAAGCAGTGCGTGATGACTTGTTTGGTATGCTACCGAAGCCTTGGGTGTTCATTTTTGTGGCTTTAGATGCCAGGCTAACAGCCCTAAATCTTATCTCTGGACATTTTTGCCCTGATTTAGCTGCGTGCATGCTATGTCATAACCATGGGTATTTCCTGCTGATGCTTGAGTGCTCTTCTGCAGCATCTTCTCTTCTGATTCTACACGCTGAACTTAACTGTAGAGCAGGAAATTTAATATTATTGAGGGTTTTGCTAGTCAAGTTAATTGTTAAAAGCAGAAAAAAAAAGAAAATTAGGGAATAAAATAGGGGGGACTAATTGCTAGTGTCCGAAAGAAGCATGTGCTACATCAGCAGTGCCCTCAAGATGTTATATTAGAATTCAAGCCACAGTGAGTGTGTTGAAGGAGGATTTCCTCAGTATTTATTACAAGTTTTGCCTAGTCTTTGATAAGCCTGGGCAGGTAATTTTGAAAACATCATGGAGCAATGCTAACATAACTGAAAGTGGCCTTGTCCTGACCAGGTTACTAACACACACACAGACGAATTTTGCATTCCCTAGGTATAGTAAACCAAGAGTCATCCCAAAGCTGTTCTTATGCTTTGGAATTTTATCTATGATGAAAACGACTTGATAGCCTAGTTTCAAATAATAATTTTATGTACATGTGCAGGTTTCATTTTGAAGTTTTAAGTTTTTTACGTTGTGAAGTCTTTTGGAACATCATGACTTTTTTATAACTAACTTTTATAATATGAAATCCCTGTTTCTTATTGCAGAAGAGTTGGTATAAGATTTGTTAAATCTATTCTCTCTTGTATTTTGGAATTAGTAATCTAGTATAATCTTTGGTAAACTGAAGCAATTTTTATTAAAAATTAATGTGCTTTATACATCTTCGTTAATGCAGTTTTCATTTGGATGTGTATTTCATCAAATCTGCATAATTTAGGTGCTTTTAAGGTGAGACTGATGCACTTTTCACCCTCCACCATCAATGTCACAGACAAATAAAAGGTCAGCTTGAATAAATCAGTCTGTCATGATAGTGCTGTGGTAGGTGCAATGTTGTCTTCCGAGCTAAAACCTTAGAGAGAGTTTATGTAGTGTTTATCAGTGGAAAAAAGTATAAGTTACAGGCTGGGGACTTTGAAATCTGCTCAGTGTCTTTGTTGCCCATACGTTCTGCTTCCAGGGTTTGGAACAGTATGTAGAATAAGTCAACACCTTCTTCTGTTCTGATAGCAGCATTTTTTTTGAAGCTCCCTCTGTTCTTGGTCATTACTTGACCGAATGTAAGAGTCCAGTGATAAAGGAGATAATTGCCTTTACGCTTTTTTTGCAACTTAGTCCCTGAAAAAAAGTTTCTTTCTGCATACCAATTTTCATCAAAAGAAATGCCATAATGCATGCTGGGTTATTTTTTCTTTCATAATCTGCTTCCTTAAGGTGTTTATTCCACACCTTTGTAGAGTACAGCTTTTTTTTTGTGAAGTGTGACTTTACTATCTTTTAAGTGGTATCTCTTGCTTTTTATAGGTAGGGCAGAATTTTACATGAATCTTACACTCCCTACATCTCTCAGTGTTTTGTCTTGGGTAGATAGTTTTTCATGCAAAAAAGCAGTCTTGCTTGGTTGGTTTTCAGTTGAAAATAGTAGGAGATGAAATCATTAAGGGAGTCTGTAAGGCAGCATCTCACATTGTTAATTCCTGTTGTTCAAATGATGAGACTTGAGATCACTTAAGATGCAGAACTCATGGGGAAATTGAATATCCAGCAGCTAATTNTGCTTTGGAATTTTATCTATGATGAAAACGAGTTGATAGCCTAGTTTCAAATAATAATTTTATGTACATGTGCAGGTTTCATTTTGAAGTTTTAAGTTTTTTACGTTGTGAAGTCTTTTGGAACATCATGACTTTTTTATAACTAACTTTTATAATATGAAATCCCTGTTTCTTATTGCAGAAGAGTTGGTATAAGATTTGTTAAATCTATTCTCTCTTGTATTTGTGGAATTAGTAATCTAGTGTAATCTTTGGTAAACTGAAGCAATTTTTGTTAAAAATTAATGTGCTTTATACATCTTCGTTGTTAATGCAGTTTTCATTTGGATGTGTATTTCATCAAATCTGCATAATTTAGGTGCTTTTAAGGTGAGACTGATTTACTTTTCACCCTCCACCATCAATGTCACAGACAAATAAAAGGTCAGCTTGAATAAATCAGTCTGTCATGATAGTGCTGTGGTAGGTGCAATGTTGTCTTCCGAGCTAAAACCTTAGAGAGAGTTTATGTAGTGTTTATCAGTGGAAAAAAGTATAAGTTACAGACTGGGGACTTTGAAATCTACTCAGTGTCTTTGTTGCCCCTATGTTCTGCTTCCAGGGTTTGGAACAGTATGTAGAATAAGTCAACACCTTCTTCTGTTCTGATAGCAGCATTTTTTTTGAAGCTCCCTCTGTTCTTGGTCATTACTTGACCGAATGTAAGAGTCCAGTGATAAAGGAGATAATTGCCTTTACGCTTTTTTTGCAACTTAGTCCCTGAAAAAAAGTTTCTTTCTGCATACCAATTTTCATCAAAAGAAATGCCATAATGCATGCTGGGTTATTTTTTCTTTCATAATCTGCTTCCTTAAGGTGTTTATTCCACACCTTTGTAGAGTACAGCTTTTTTTTTGTGAAGTGTGACTTTACTATCTTTTAAGTGGTATCTCTTGCTTTTTATAGGTAGGGCAGAATTTTACATGAATCTTACAGTCCCTACATCTCTCAGTGTTTTGTCTTGGGTAGATAGTTTTTCATGCAAAAAAGCAGGCTTGCTTGGTTGGTTTTCAGTTGAAAATAGTAGGAGATGAAATCATTAAGGGAGTCTGTAAGGCAGCATCTCACATTGTTAATTCCTGTTGTTCAAATGATGAGACTTGAGATCACTTAAGGTGCAGAACTCATGGGGAAATTGAATATCCAGCAGCTAATTACTTATTTGTGATTTTTTTTATACACTGTGTGAATATATCAATTTCATTAATACAGCCTATGTCTTGCTTTAGCTAGCTTTTGCTGAAGATTAGTTCTACATTATCATTTGCTTTTCTATACAAGTAGCACAGTCCAAATGATTTTCTTTTTATTATTATTTTTTTTTTCTTATTTTACCTGGTGAGTGAAATTCCTTCAGGCGTTTTTTAAGAAACTAGATCAGGAAATTAACAGTTGGCAACTAATATTTATCTTACTATATCTTCTGTTAGGCCAAATACCTTGTAATGTGTCCATTACAAATTGGAGAGGCGTTAATGTATGAAGTAACATGCAAATAAGAATGTCTTAAAGGTGTTAGCTTCCTCACAATTTTGCAAGACCTTGTGATAAATTTAGCTGGTTAACGGTTACCACTGTTGCCCAAGCCACTCAGGAGTTTTGAAATCCCCACACATTTTGCCAGTGGGGAGGTTCCCTCCTTTGTGCTTCAGCTCTGGCATGGCGTTTGCGGAACTGTGGGGCTCTGCATGCTGGGTCCAGAGCCACATAAAAGCTGTGGGAAAATGGGCTCTTCTTTATAATGAGCTGTGAATCGGAATTACACTGAGTTTTCTTATGTTAGCTTTAATGGCTGAATCAGCCATGTCTTTACTGGTGTCGAAATAGGTTTTATTTATGCATTAAGAAAACCTTCATAGAAAAAAAGGATACGACTTGTGTGGTGGGCAATCTTAGAAAGGTCACCTAGGTTACACACGGTATCTTGTAGTGTAGGGTTCTCATTTTGAGAAAGTTGGGAAGTAGGTTTGGTGAGGCTTTAATGACTTGCATGTAAATAGATTCACGTACACCTGTTTCTAGGAGGTGGCATTTGAAATGCTGTGAAATGGCTGGCAGATACAGGAGGCACTTGGGTTTTTTGACCTGTGCCAAGTGAAAGTCCTTCTGTTGGTGAAGGTTGAGATCATTTTGGTTTTTATCCCCTGACTTCTAAGGTCCATGAAGTTTTAGGCAAATTGTGCATGGTTTCATAGAGGCCGTCTCAGGTTTATAACAAGAACAGAAACTCATCTGATTTTAGCAGCATTTTCTTAAAGTATCAGTTTAGTAGTTGACTAGCATTTGGACAGAATTTCATCTTTGGACATCATACTTGCCTTTCTGTGAGTTTCCAGTATCGGCCTTGGCCAATCCAACACAAATATTCAATGTTAAATTCAAAGTTACTTTAATGAATCACTTTGAGTATTTGAGGTGACCACAAGTAGAGCCTTCAATTACCTGAAGTATAGTTGTGTAGAAGATTTATATATCTCTGTTAATTGGAAGGTGGCTCTGTGGGGACCATGTGCAAGTAAAGAAAAAATAGGAAATGGTGGTCTCATCCTTGATGCCATTGGTTTATGAAAATTACCATACAAGCTGGGGAATCAAGCACAGCCCTGAAAGAGATCCTCATTTTACCCATGGTTGTAAATCTCACCTAGAGTTACCATTACCTGCTATTTCTGACGTAGTAGTGTTTTTCTGCATTTTAACATTTAAATGTGTCGGATAGGTAACAGATTTCTTATTTCAACAGCTTTTTACAGCTATTCGGATAACAAAATGAAACCTGCAAAGCTGCACTATTGGATTCTGGGTTGGTTTTCCATGGCACTATGTTGTTGGTGTACTTCTGATACATTTACTCAAAGGTAAGTTGTGCTTTAAAATGAAACAGATGTCTGACAACTCATTCTTCAGCCCAGATCAGAATGGTTTAACTTCTAATGTAAATTTATTATTATGCACTATTTTTGATGTGTTATTCTTCCATTAGGTGATTTATTATAAGGCATCTGCATTAACTGAAGGAGCAAGGATCATGCCTGAGAAAACCCTTACATTTATTAATGTGTCAGCATTAAGAAAGAGGGGAAACTGAAATTCCGTTTGTTGCACTTAAAACTTTTCTAATCTTGCTGTAGATTAATCATTTAGAGTTGTGATGTAGTAATGACAAAAATTGAAAATTATTTTGAGACTTACAGCAATAAATCTGGAGTCATTCCTGTGGCATGAACTGCACCAACTGCTGCGTTGTTTAATTTTTATTTATCTTTTTTTTCCTTGCTATTTTCTCAATTCTGACAATATAATTTTTTTTTCATATGGCATCCCCACTGAGGCTCTATCAGATTGCTGCACAACCTTTTGGTGGTTGTTGCACCTTGGCAAAATCTGAGCTTCAGTACCAATGGGCCATGGGAGAAACCACACCCCAAATCACACCCTTCTGTGGTCAAAGCTGAAATTCCTATTGCATTATATGAAGAAATAAACTTTTCTGCTTCCTTTCAGTGCTTTGGCAAGAGAATGGTTAAGGGTGCTCAGTTCAGTGCTGAACTTTCGGTTCCTACATTGCAGCTGGTTGGTAGCTTAGACACTGTGCTGATGTTTCTTCAGTCACCAGGATTTAGGCTCTGGCTTGGCCATCTTGGCAACAGAGTCAGCTCTAGAGGCACATTCCTGAGCTGCAGAGGGCGGGTTAATTCAGGTCCAAAGAAGGGGAGATACCTCTGAAGGTGCCTAGGTATTGAAAATATCTTTCCTTGGATTTCAATTCTGAGCTTAACTTGCTCTGTTGAATAAGTACAGTTTTCTCACCTATGCTTAGCCAAAAAGTGTGTTCTGGGAGAACTCCTTTTGGCATGACTGACGTTGCAGAAGTTCATCTGCTATTTCAGATACAGATGAAAGATCTAATGAAAAATCTAATGAAAGATCTTTTCTAAGCAAGGACTTTTTAAAAGCAAGGAAATTAACTGCTCTGCAGCATAGGGTAATTCCTCTATTCAGGTTTCTACAGCAACAGTAAAGACCCATATAAAAGTGTTAATAGTTTTCATTGTGGCTGTGCTGGTAAGTTCCAGAGCTGTTCTCCTAAGTTATATAGAAAACCGCAGATACATATAAATGCTTAGGAGAAAACGTGGCCATTACATAGTAGAAAGACTAGAGGAAAAAACTGAGACGTGACACAACACAGAAGTTTCCCTAGGTTGTCCTCAGGTCGAGAAGAATTAGCTTTGTCTTTTATTCCTTTTTTTTTTCTTTTTCATTTGGTGCTATATCCTCTGGCAAGCACTAATGACTGACAAGTGGCTATTAGCTTACTGAGAATAACAACTTATTTTGACAGTTCTGCACATAATGCTGTCAGTTTAAATAATTTACAATTCTGTTTATTTTGTCCCATTGGCTATTCTATTTAATTACTTTGTCTGGTTGCTTAATAGCTAAATATATCTGCTGTAGTGTCTGATGCAACAGGTTTTTTATTTACTTCTACTTTAACCAGGATAGGTCTGCTCCAAACTGTTGGAAAAGGCCTCTATAGAAGTGATGTGATAGAGGACAAATTTTTGAGGTTTTTCTTTCCTCTCTGCATAGGAATAAAATAGGACTGGTGCATCTGTGAGTTACAGATCTCTTATTCTTAGAGGCTTTGAAACAGGCATGTTGTTGTAAAATACGGAATACTCCTTAAATTCTTCTGTAGGTAACCAGAAGACTTTGTCACAGTTTGATCACTTATTAAATGTTTAAAAATTACTTAATTTTTAGTGAGCATTTAAAAATGTACTGTTTGAATTAAATGCCTATAAATTGAGAAAGTCAGAATTTTTGAGATTTGTAGTTTGTACTTTACTTTTTATTCCAATTTTTTTTTTTTTTTTTTGAAATCAAGAAGTTTGGAGACACTTGCAAGATCCAGTTGCATCTCCTGCAGTGGAAACTACATAGTGTAGTCCTTTTTTAGAAGAGTAGATACAGTTCCAAGAAGGTTGTATGCTTTTTTTTTTCTTCAGATAATATGCCTATCAAGAAGAATTAGAAGATTCTTAACACCTGTAACAAAGACACCTATTTTTTAAATAATTATTGTTTTAAAAGCATGCCAGTAAGTGCTCTCCTAAATTGTAAACAGAACAATGTGTTTTTTCCATACTTAAGAAATGGAAAGCTCATGGAGATAGGGTGCCAGAAGGAGAATTTGTTTAACAGTGGGGGATATTAGCAGGTTTCCAAATATGTTGTTTCTCTGTGACTTGTTAGTTTCTGTTTGGAGTGTGTGCCTGAAGATGTTCCTCTTTTTAAAATGCTTGAGCAATAATAAATGTCTGTCTCTCTCCAGTGGCAACCACCCTCATCCCTGGAAAAAACTGTATTTTGCTCATCATTGGCCAGTGACTGTATGTAAGGTGAGATTTTTGTGTTTGTCTTTTATCCTAACAAAGGTAGCATTGGATAATAAATGTGTGAAAACAGATTGAATAAAGCCCATTAAGTATTTAATCTTGTTTATGCCTTTATAAAGGCTTTTGCTGATCTTGATGTAACTTTTGCTACTTCCCCTACACTCCAGAGCAGCCATAACAGGAAAGATTGTGGTGTGTTACAGATACGGTAGTCAGTGTAGGGCATACTGTACATTAAGCTTGTTACAAAATTTGTGACATTTTGTTAGTTGTAAACTTCATCCTAGACGTTCGTCAGGCTCTGTAGGAAGACTTGCCTGCTTTGTTTGATTGATGACAGATCGGTACCGGAACTATCTGCTGCACAGGGAAATTTTTAGCTTTGTAATGTTGGCTCCAGTATTTCTATGATGTTGTCAAATACTGATTGAGTCAGAAAAGAGAGCTATAAAGGTGTGGCAGGCATGTCTGAGTATTTCTGCATTTTTTGCTGTATTTGGGGGCTGTGAACCCAAAATGAACCTAACCTTCCAACAAAGGTCTGTCAAAGCACAGCTAAGAGGTGTACTATTGCTGTTACCTGAACAAACCCCTACAAACCAGTTTTCCCACTGTGTATTTATGATGGTTCCTCCTCTGAATTCCAGGCTAGTGCAATTGATAAATTGACAAGTAACTTTCATAACCTTCTAGTGAAGTTGCAAAGAGTAATTGAAGGTATAGAGCATCAGAAAATGTGAGCATCCTTACACTTCATTGATTTCTGTTGAGCTTCTGTAATAAGAGGTGGACAGAAGCATTCAAAGAAGTGAAGAAAAAAGGAAATTAAAATGATATTAAGTGACTTTTTTTCCTAGTTTCCCATCATTCAGTCATATGAAGAAGGATGACCTCAACTGTATTCCTATAACAGCTTTCTTGTTTTACATAAGAGGAGTTCCTAAATCCAGGAATTCATTTAAGTATTTTTGAGTAGGTAGATTCTTCTGCATGTTTGGTGTATTTATATATGAGAACTGTTTTGTTTCAGGGTGTAAATGTTTTTAATGTTATTATTCAGTTTAAAACTGTTGACATGGTGTTGAAAGGAAAAAGCTGTGTGAAAGAAACAGCAAAAGTTTATGTCATTTATGGAAAAAAGCTTTGAGATACTTTTATTCTGAAAGTAATTCTTAGTTTATGCCTCCTGTATAGAAGAATCTGATTATAGACTCCTTCATACATAACGTGTTCTTGAGAGGTGTGTGGATGAGCTGCATCTGAATTCCTACCTGTTTTGCATATCTCTGCTTGAAAAGTTTTTCAGGCTTTTGAAGGCCCGAGAGGCCTACTTTAAAATCCAGAGGGCACAGATGAGCAAACCAGAAATTTGAGAGTACATCTCCCCCAGTTCTTCCTGTGCTTTAAACAGTAAGTGTTCAGCTGGTGCTTTTTAATACTGAGTGTGATCAGCACAATTACGTTGGAAAGTGTTTTGTAATTGTGTTTTCCAAACTAACCCATTAGAATAGAGTAGTGTCATGGAAGCACTGATAACCCCAGGACCGAGTTACTGACTACTACAGTGAAAAGGGTGAAGGAGAAAGAGAGATGTTCTTCCTTGTTATATGGTTAGAAATTCCAGTACCATATAATTGACCTAAGGTGACTATGTCTTATGCAGAGATATCTAAGCTAAATTCACAGACCTCAAGTGACTATGAATTTCATGTTCCCATAAAAAATTGTGTTTGTGGCTAATTTATGCCACGCTTTTCAGTAACAAATCAATGTGACTTAAGAGCAACTCAAGGGCCAGAAGAGGGACTTACCTGTTTCCTTTTTATGGACTTGTGAAGATCTTTTACTCAAGAGCTTAAAAAGAGAACTATTATTTCAGCTTTTGCATCCTGGAGATTGCAAAAAGATAAAATTTTCTGTGTGGTTGTTGGGTTTTTTTTGTGTGTGGGTGTGAAATGTGGAAAATCCAGTAGAAGTTTGTAAGTTATTCCGTTCCTTCTCTCTTAGGAATGGGAAGGACAATAAGGAAATGGTACCTGCTGTCATATGCCTTTTATTGCACATATGTGCTGGTCAAAGGAAAGAGTCAAAAAAAGGGCAATAGAACAGAGTAATGAACTGAACAGTCTGAATTCAAGTTTGAATGTTGTGTTAAGCAACAGATGATTTTTTTAAATTTTTTTTTTAATATGAGAGAAAAAATTTTCCCGAGCTCAGGCTTTGGCAATAGTTTTGTAGCAAAGGCTTAAATTAAGAATAGAAACACTGTTTTTCCTTCTTTTTTTGGTAAAAATAGAAGTAGTCACATAATACAGAAAGAATTAAAGTGAGGGTAGTACACTATTGTGATCTAGCATTAGATCAAAAAGTTCTTTGATCTTTGCTTGATTCTTTGCTGTTTCTTTTCTATATTAAGCCAGGTGTGTCAAAAGTAATTTCAACTCTTGCCTGTTCTGGAAAAAAAGAAATGTTTTTCCGAATATCCATGTAACTCATAAGATAACATGTCTACAACTTTTACAGGTTTTCTGTGAGAAGGTCTTGTTTAGATGGTTTTGTGGGTCTTTGTATTCTGTAAGGATAAACTTGTGAAAGGTTTTAGCTTATCAGCTCCTGCTAGAGGTGTTCAATAACAAAGAAATTTGTTGTATTTCCCTCCCAATTTTTTTCAGCAACCTTATAAATTTGGTTCACTTATTCATTTATTTTACCTAAGGGGTAGGGAGAAGGAGAAAGGGAAGTAATTGCACACTGTTTGAGGGGAAGAAGTTGAAGAGATGAACTCTCTCCACAGTTTGAAAACCAAGGATTTTTCTTAGCAGTTGCCATGTTTCGTTACAAAATAACTTAAAATTTATCTTAATTAAAGAGTTGGCCTACTTAAACAAGGTGCTGGGAAGGAAGAGCAGGATTAAATATTTCACTTCCCAGAAGCTGATTTTTTATTTCAGCTTGGTGTATCTGTATGTGATCCAGTAGCACTACTGTCTCACATTTACCAGCTGCTGTAGCAGGGGATTTGTAACTTGGGCAGCTCTACAGGTAACACTTCTATGACAGATTGATGGTATTTCACTTTTTGGCATTTCAGAGATGATAAAAGCTTCCATACTTCTGGCACATGTTGTTTGTGCAATGTCTTGTTACAAATAGGCTAATCCCTCTGCTGTAGAGTTCCCTCTCAGCATGGTGGGTACTTGACAGCCTCACGGCACTTTGCTCAGTTTTATGTGGTTCATTTGGGTTGATTATCAGATAGCTTTAAAGCAGGAGAAAACAATGCTTCTTTTTCAAATTAATCTAGGTATACAGGGCTTTCTGGGGTCCAGTGCACACTTGAAAATAAACATTTGTACCTGTGTTTCAAGTCAGTGGTTGCCTGAGGTTGAATTTAATCCTCCAGCAGTCAGTCTGTGATAAACAAGAAGGCTGACAAGAAGTGTTTTTGCACAAGCAAGCAGGGGTACCCAGCTTTTCAGGCCATCATTTGCATTTTCTATAATATTGATTTAAAGTGAACATTGAAAAGATACTAAGGCTGGAATTAAAAAGGAGATTGAATGAAGCTGGCCAAAGCATGCTGAGTATGAACTAATGTGTTGTAGGTTGCATTGACCTCACAGTTCTGGCAGCACACAGGCTAACACCAAGAGTCTGACGAAACATATAGAAGAAACTGCTGTGAAGGTCAGTGCCATGATAGGGGAGAACTGATTCCAAATTTAAAATGCCCTGAGTGTTCCATTAGCATGCCTGAGAACTGCAGTTAAAGTTTGAATAAGGAGCACAATTGCGCCGTTTTTGTTGCCACCTCACTTGAGCAAGCTGTTGACTATTAATTTGCTGTGCTTTGGGCTTCTCCATCTTCACAAAGCTTGTGTCGTGTCAGGAGCAATATTGTTTAGGCATTTGCAGTGTGTGTTTGTTCAAAATACTCCTTTCAGGAAAAAAACCTGTTGCTGGGTGTAATTGCTTGCATTGTTGGTGGCAAGAGAGGAGAGGAAAGAAATAGGCACAGAACAAGAAAGTCTTGCAGAACTTGCAGATTTGCTGCCACTGGCTTGTGGCATGTGGAAGGCAATTAGTGAGATTACAGGCCAGTCTCTGCTCTTCTCTACACTCTGCTCTTGCTCTGGCATCACATAAAAGGCATTGTGGCATAATTAAGACAGAATGCAGAGCCAGAAAGGAAAGCTATTATTACGGGAAAAGAACTTCTGAGGAGGTTGTTAGTTATTGGCAAAAAGTGTTTACTTGAAAGAGCTCTAATTGCTAAGAAGAATAATCAGGGAAAATAGAGTAATGGTATTCTGTGATGTGCGACATGGATTTTTTGGGTTTGTTCCTTTCAGGGTTACATCTCTGCTCTAAACAATAATTAATGTGTAGGCTGTTTCTCTTGTATTATCAACAGTTTTTATTGAAGGCTCTGGTTTTTTTGTTTTTGTGGGAAGGTATTTAGTCTTTCTTTTTCTCTCCATTCTTTTGTCCCTCAAGTCAAAATCCTTAAAATATATGTCAGTTTTACTTGGAAGAAACAATATATTTCATCTTTTCTTTGTATTTTTTGCTTTTAATACAATGATAAAACTACTCCTCTATGCTTAAAGAGGGTTGTGTGCTTGTCTAATATTATAGTTTGTTTTGCATGTTTTTATTTTAATGGCTCTGCAGTTCTCAAAAGGATGTGGTGATGAGAAAAATAGAGACAACTGACACCTGGAATATATGCAGATAAAGCTCAGTTCTTTTAGCATGGATCAGGCTGCTTCCTGTTACCTCAGAACCTGTCCTTTTGTCTTCTTTTTACGCTGTCTGTTCAGAGTGCCCCGGTATTCATTTGATCTGCTTCAAAATTTTAATGCCAATGAGTCCCTAAGTGGCATAATCCATGGCAGCTTCAAGTAACTGGAATTCACCAGTTCCTGATTTGGCAAGTAGAAGATAGTATGTCTCACTAGAACCTTGCCATCAGTGAATGAGGTTTTACCTTTCCCTTTAAATCTTTATTCCTGGACACATGCAACAAATATTCTGTGTTTTTGTTTCCTACAGATGAATGCTAATGATTGTCATGACCCTCCAAAATACTGGACAATCCATGGATTGTGGTATGATAATAGAGTGTTTTTATTTCCTGGAAATAAAAAAGCCTGGAAAGGAAAATCGAATTTTGTACCAGGGCATGTAGTGATTTGGTTTTGTTGGGAGTGGGTTGGTTGGTTTGGGGTTTTTTTGGATTTCTGTGGTTTTGTTTGTTTGTTTTGTTGTTGTTTTTTGTGGGGTTTTTGGAGTTCTTAATCAGTCCTTATGATTCCTTTAAACAAAATTAAAACCTTATATTTTGAAATAGAACTAAAATACTTAGTTTTCATGAGATCTCATGAATACTTATTCATGAGATGCACTTCTGTATCTCATGACTTGCTGAACTCTTGAAGTCCTCTGGCCTCATAAGCATTTTATTTATACATCTCCTCATAAGATCAGTAATAATCTCAAGCAGAAAGGGAAGTATAGTTTCTCTTCTTTTTTTGTCTCTCTGAGTAAAAAGAATTTGTTAATATTTGTTAATATGTTAATGACTGCTTGTGGCTCTGAGTATCTTATCTCCACACAAATATTGCAAAATTATAGGAAAAACTAATTTGCTTCGAAGGAGTCAGCTCACTGGAATTGGTGCCAATGGCAGTAATTCAAAATTTTTCCTGACAAATGCAGGTTAAAATCAGTACAGGAGTTTAAGCTATACCTCCTTCAGAAGTCAACAGCATTATAGATATCACTGGATTCCCAGTGGGTGTCTTGATGATAATTGCAGAAACATCAGATGGTGTAGCAATTTAGGAGGTCAGTGCCATTAGTGACACCAGTGTGACATCATGTGCAAGACTCTTCTAAATCATTGGCACACCCATATGACTTTTACATAGAATGAAAGGGACCAAAGGCCCAAACAAATAAATAATGAAAAAATCTTTTGGCCATCTTCTGAATCTTCATGAGAAATCTTTTGGCCATAATTAATATTTTGAAGATTTTACTTCTAAACCACTGTAGATTCTGATGGTTTACTTGTATTTTTAAGTCAGATCTCCAGCTATAATCCTGCATATTTAAAATTCAGGCCAATGATAATGTTAGTTACCATTAGTGAGTTAGGAGACATCTTTTTTTCAATTTTACTTTGCTTCTCTAGGCCTGACAGAGCTGAAGACTGTAATAGGACATGGCATTTCAATGTCACCGAGATCAAGGTATTTAAAACAAAACCAGACATACCAAGCAGAGCTAAGTGCAATTACTTCTGCACATTCTAAATGAAAAATCTGAAGTTTATAGTATCACTCAATGTTTACTGAGAGGTATGGTTTTTTAAGGACTCCAGAAATTAAGTGCTTCTGTTAATACTTGAAGTTGCAGTCCTTGTGATCATTAGCAGCTGTACCTACTTGATTTTGCAAACATGCAGTTTGGCTCATTCAGCTACATCCTCCTTAAAAAAATCTAGAGGTCTACCACCACATAAGTGCTGGATCTGCAGTGGCAAAAAGTACCTGTGAAAAGAAAAAGATTCAGTCAGTCTGTGCTCTCTTCACATTTTCTGCTGCAAAATCAGAACAAAGAAAGTAAGAGTTCAGAGTACTGTTTTCTGTGTGTTTTCTCCTAGAGCATTAGTCCTTTTCTGTTCTTTTTCTACTCAAAGAGCCCCAGCGTATTAATTTCAACAAAATTCATTTACATGTTGTAACCAGGGATGAGAGACTTGAGCTGACAAATGTGAAAAGCTGCATGATTGAACAACTTCTGCAGGGATAATTGAAGGAAAGTCTTGCTTTGAGGCAGTGCATCAATGTTAGTATGCTCAGATATTTAGGTAGGTGTACCTGTTACCTCCAGCAGCAGCATTTTCAGAATGTGGGGGAAAAAGACCTTTTATTTTTTTTCAACTAAATGTTTCAGTTATGGACACTGAAAGGTGAGGCTTCAGTTGTAGAAAATGTTTCAATATATGTAGATTATCTGAGAAATAGCTTTTCAATGCTGTAGGTGCACTTACTAATTGTGGTATTTTTAGGATCTTATGTCAGACATGAGACACTACTGGCCTGATGTGCTTCATTCATCTCTGAATCGCACCCAGTTCTGGTGAGTACAAAAAAGCTTTAAAAAGCATTTGGGATATTATTTTATAAAAAAATCCATCTGAGTAGTTCTTTGGGTGAGATGTGCATGAGAAGTGTCCAGGAGGCCACTGAAGCGGTGTGTCTTGCTAGTCTCATTTACAGTATAAGTCTGTTCGTTTGTAAAATACAGCTCTTGAATTTGCGATACAGGGCTATCGCAGAGGTTTTAGAGAAATGAAACTTAGTGAATGTTTCCTCCCTTTGTCCCCAGGGAGGAGAAACATCTGCTGTTGACACATTAAATCTGAATAGCAGTAGCACTCCTGGAGTGTCACAGCTAGTTGCAAGACCAGCTTTCAGGTCTCTTTCCATAGCTAGTTTCACTGTGTTGCTGGCCTTGAGAGAGCTTTCCTTTTGGGCTTCCTCATAGAAGAGGAAGTGGAGAAATAGAATGCTCTCTGTCATGGTAGCCACTTCTCTGTTCAGTGAAGTTACTGACAGCAGCTCTGTGCTACCACCAAACTCGTGGGTGCACAAGGTGCAGAAGCATGGAGGCCTTCAAGACCATTGGCAGCTGTTTTCAGTATCTGTTTATTTATTTATTTATATGTCTGTGTTGCAAAATAAAGTAACACTGTGAAGAGTTTCATCTGAAAGTCTCAGTAAGTATTTCATGGAACCTAAAGTCTCTGTCCATCCTGGAAGCTCACAAGACTGATCAAAACACTTGGGCCTGGTGCATTCTTGGCTTGCTGCAGATGATGGTGCACAGGCACTGGCAGTGCAGGCTGCACCAAACCACTCCAATAGCAGTTCCATGGTAGCAATAATAGGCTTCGTGAATGCCAGCAGGACTTTGGCCCTCTATTTCTGCCTTCTTTTTAGAAGGAGCAGGACACTTAAATACAGGTGCTACTGAAAGCCTTCAAAAGATAAGCACTTCACCATTCGTTTTACACACATGCATGCATACATTCTGTGAATTAAAATCATCATCCTACGTGCAAAGCTTTGCCTCCAGCTTACTGCTGTTTCAGTAGCCCTTTGGATTTGACTATTATCTGCTTCTGATCCAACCTAACTGTATCTCTTGCTAAGTTTACCTCTAAAATAGCTTCTATTTACTTTAAAACTGTGGTATCTTTTCTCCTTAGTAATTTAAAATCCCTTGTGGAGAAATCTCCCCATGGAAATTAGACTCTTCCAGGTAATAAACAATTCATTTGACATGCAGTTGTGTTGAATGTTACAGCCAAGATGAGAACTCTCTACAAGGCTAAATTTGGGAAGATACAGTGAAAATCTTACAGTAAAGCATCTTCTCCCCTGCCTCAAATCTCCTGACACCACAGTTGCTTTATTAGTTCTCTGTTCCGAAGTAGTGTACTATTTCTTTAGATCCAAACATATTCTTTTTAGGTGTTTTCAGTCCTTAAGAAACATCTGAAGTTTTTAATATGAATGGACAATTCCAAGGCAGGCTTTCAAGTGAATAATAGTTGTCCTTCTTCTCTCTTTTTTTATCATGTACTTAAAGCATCATAAGGTCACAGGATGCTGTGATGATGGCAGGAAATTGTGATTAGATAGTGTTTATGTATATCTGCTGAACTGGTACCTATATAGTACGTGTGGCTTGGGAAATTTGGATAGAATTTTAAAAGAAAGGCATCCACAGGCAGTGTCACTAAAGATTATACTGCTTAGTCTTTCAATGGACTTTAGAATTGATAGAACATTTTTGTCTTTTTCCCAGTTTTTGTCCTGTTTGAGTTTGTCTACTGTACACAGCAGGAATTTCTTTCTTTGGCTCTCTGCTCCTTGCCCGTAGGAGAATGGATGGTGGATCAGAAGTAAGACTTGAGAGGAGGCCTATGGAAATTCTTGCACAGGCCAGCATAAAAGTTGATGCTAAAGTCTTGTCTTAACAGCTTGTGCAATTTCACAGTTTCACCCAAAATAAGGCTTAGTCCTTTGAGTTCAGAAAAAAAATTGGTGCTTTGGAAGTGCATTTAACATGAAAGGTTCCACTAAAACTTTCTAAACTTAGAAACTTAGAAACTTAGTTTCTAAGCTTAGCGATAGTAATTTTCTAGGCAAATTCTTTGCATTCTGACCTCCAAACATCTTTGTGTAAATAGATGGAGAGAGCTTTGTTTCATAAGAACACAATACATATTTACTTCATTAATATATAGATGTTGCTGTAATTGACATTGTGGGAGTGATCTTGCTTGGGTTTACTTTTTACATGTGTGATAAATTTGAGTGCAGTGTCCTACTCCACATGTGTAGCCTTTCGGATACTTGATTTCAGTGTAATGGCTGGCTTGTACAGCACGTATATCTGCAAATAATGTGTTCTAAAATCAGCATTTTGCTTTGCTCCTGTAGGAAACATGAGTGGGACAAACATGGCACTTGTGCAGCCACACTTGAGGTCCTTAATTCTCAGAAGAAATACTTTGGTAAAGCCTTAGAACTCTACCAGCATGTTGATCTCAATGGGTATGTAAATGACCTTGATGATCTGCCTTTTATTTCAAACTGTTTCTACAAGTTTCAAATCTAGCCTAAAATGAAAGTCTAAAAATCTGGTGGTAGAGAGGAAGTGAGTATTAGCATGAATTATTTTTAGTACTGAAGTTCAGAGGAAGAGTTGTTACCCTGAGAAGCAGTCTCTGGTAACTTCAGAGTCAGGTAAGCCAGCAGCATCCTTAGCAGCATCGTTCTAGACAGTGTGAGACAGTAAATTTTTGAGAAGCTTTACAGGCTGTATCTTGATACCAAAAGCTGTGGTACCTGTAGTGTTCTAAATCAAGTGACAAAACCCCCCACACTTCTGAGTCATACTGAGCCCCAAACACTTGTTTTTAAGACAGTGCGCTGCTCAGAGGGAAGGACAAGCTGCAGGCAAAATCATGCAGAACATCCTGGGAAAAGGCTGAGAGGCAACAGCAAGAGAGGAGGTTATGAAGGGTGGTGTTCAGTCGCTGCAGGCAGTCCTCTGCTGTCCTTTTTAACAACCCTGATGTGACACTCTTGCTTTGTCCTAGGGGCTGATTTCTCCTCATGGTTCCAAAGCACTGGCCATTCCATATTCAAAATCTTGATGAGACTGTTGTGGCTTGTCCAAGCACTTTGTGCATGCTTCTGGCTGCCGGTGAATGCCAGAAGGTTAGAGTCCTTTCCTGATCGGTGCTTGGTATGGGTGACAGGATGTTTGACTTGGATTTGTGGAACATAAATTGTCTGTCTGTATTAGAGGACGGTACCTGAGAGAGGAAATAGTTTTGTACTAAGAAGCATCCCTTTAAAAAAACTCAATAAAACAACTCCAAAGAAACCCCAAACCAGCCCATCCTGTTTATGCTCTGCCAGTGTCTTGTCCAAGCAATCTCCTAGACAAAGTCTCATTTATTTTGCATATGCACAAAGGAAGTAAGTTTTTCTTCCTTCCCACCTCGGTTTTGTAGATGTCTTTTAAAACTGTAGCAGATTTTTCTACACACAGTGTTTGAGCATGTTAAATGTTAAAATTAATAATGTCTAAGTCAATTGCTTAAGTGGCTATGATGGTGTGACTAAAACATTTACAGATGGCACAGTGACCGATGATGTGACTCTGTATCAGCATGTGCAACACTGCAAAAGAATAGAGACTGAAACATGTTGAAATTAATTGCACAAAGCTTATTATCTATTGTGAAAATGAATATAATTAACTTTATCTTTACTGAAAAAAAGACTGCCAGTGTTCTCACTGTGTATCATTTATACTTAAATGGGAAAAAATAATGACAGTGATTTAAAAAATTGTTTCCAAAAAGCAAATTATTAAAAAGAGGACATCATGCAGAGTTCTGTAAGAATTAACAGAACATCATCTCTTTTATTTGCCTTCTTATATCCAGTGTAAAATGACAGTGAAAAACAGCTTGTCCTTTAGTCAGCTGGGTAAAATCCTCCTTGTGTCGAAACTGACCTTGGAAGGGAAGGGTTGAGCATTATCAGCATTTATGGGTTATATCCTGCAAGATATTGACTATTCCCACTTCTTACAGAAGAAGTTGGGACTCACAGACTCATCACGTGTTAGGTCCTGAGTCTTGTCACATTGGACATGTGGACTCCTCAGGACTGAACCTAAAGGAAGGGATAAACAGGCTAGAGGTTCTTGAGCATTTCCTCATTTCTCTCATGTGACTAACCTTTCCTCTTCAAAACCGTTGTTAGGAAAAGTTTCTGCCCTGACAGTAATATTGGTCCAGATTGACGTGCTGTATCCCTCTCCCAGTGTGCTGTGTGTCTCCCACGACAGGAAGCCCGTCTGGTGTTTGAATATGAGGATGCCTAGAGCACTCTTACAAGTCTGCCCCTGTGCCCTCCACAGTGGCTGGAGCACAGGGAAATGTGTCAAGGCAGGGGAAAGGAAGCAGTTAAACTGCATGCCCTACCTGGCACTGAACAGAGCCCTCTGAAACTCCCTTTCCCCTAGCTGTGTCTGGAGACTCAACTATCCCAGCTCCTCAGATCAGGTGCAGAGAATGATTCTTCCTGACCCTGCCAAGTTAGATGGAAGTGGACTTTCAGAAAAGGGCCTTTCCTAGGCTGCCAGAGAATGGAAGACAGGTTGCTCTTGCTCGCATCACTGTAGTGCTTGACAGGTTCTTAAGATTATCTGGTTTTACCTAGTGATTATGAAGGTATGTTTGCGTACAGGAAACATGTAAAAATGTTTTATTTTTGTTTCAGTTGTCTCTTGAAAGCTGGGATAACGCCAAGCAGTTCATATTACAAGGTAAGAGGCAATCTTTTATAAAACAAAGTCATGTGCATGCACTCCTATCAGTAGGAGTCAACTAATTTCTGTAGAATGAATGATCTTATAGAAATTGTATAGTTCTTTAAGGTTGTGCTTTTTATAAAAGTTTTTGAGAACTTAACCAGTGTGACAACTGTTGGAAGATGTGCTTGTGACCTGTTAATCTCCATAAGCTTTTTGCTTTTTCAGATGACTTTTATAAAGGAAGCTCTTACAAGTTTTTATGGCGTAACACCAAAGATCCAATGCCTTCCTCCAGAAGAGGTAAAAACTCCCCTAGCTTCCCAAAATGGAAAAAACAAAAACAAAACAAAAAAACCCTTTTTTTTTTTTTAAAGAGCAGTTTTTATCAAGAATAAAGCAAAAATAGAGTGAAAAATCTTTGCTGTAGTGAAACTTAAGTCTAGGTGTTCCTTGTGTATACATCTGTTTGCATTTAGATGCTGTTTGATTCTTGGACTTGGGTTTTAAAGGTCTCTTTAAAATATTTAAACCTGCATCTCTTGCATGAATGCTGTAACTGCCATGCCAGAGGTTTGCTGTAGCTGAGCACTTTGCACCATGCCTGCTAAAGTTTAATTGCTCCATGGCAAATTACTAAAGCCAACAAGAGTGAGTTGAATGGAGCCAGTGACTGTCAGCCTTGGTGAGGGTGCTGCTGTCAGCAGCAGCCTTCCCTTTGCTGGGCATGACTCTTGCGTTCTGTATGAAGAAGTTACTCAGTGAACAGAAATAAAGCAGCTCAGAAGCTTGTCTCTGAAATTATTCCAGAAATACCATACCTAAAGTGGTACAAAAAGGCATTTTGAGATTCACTGTGGTTCAGGGTCACTGCAGTATTTCCTTTTGAGCCAGATATCTCAGATTTCTATTTCTTTACTTTTCCTTGTCAATGATTATGCTTTGCGTCATAATGCAGTAGAGAAGGCGGTACACAGAGAAAAGGTGCTGTATTGGTCACCATATCTAAACCAAAAATGCCTTTGAAGGAACGAAATAGTATTCTGAGCAATTACTTGTGTAGGTTGTAGAGTTCTTTCTTTCCTTTTTCTCAGCGAGGTTACTCTGCACTTACAGAAAATAAAGCAAAAAACAAAACCCACTGGGTTAGCTTTCACTTTTGTAAGTGGTTCCTTCTTATCTCAGCTTGTTAAAGGTGATTTACTACAAAACACTTGGCAGAGTTATTGCCCATACACAGGCAACAATTTATGAAAACTTGCTAAGATACAGTTGCTCTTGGAATGTGTTGTCAACTTACTTGCTTTAGTAATGCTCTGAGGTTTTTGTACTCATGTTTTTTAACATGAAAAAACCTATAGGTTACAGTATTTTTGGAATGTGTTTATGAGTTACTTTAAGGAACAAAGGAATACTAGTTAAATGTGGGTTGTAGAGTGACTCACCTTTTGAAATTAAAGAAGTACACACCAACACAAACGCCAGTTTCTAGCTCTGTTCACTGTAGTTCTGCCATTGCTTTTAGTACACTTGGGATACTGCTCCAATTCTATGAACGTAATTTACAGCTTGGGTCTCCTGTACTTAACAGCTGAATGTATTGGGTAATAGAAATGAAAAAGTACATCTTAGTTATTTGGAGATAGGCCTTTTTCAGAGTTCTAGCCTTGTCCATGCCTGAAATGTATGATGGAGTTGCTTTGATGTTTGAAATGTGTTAGACACACTCTCTGTTCTTAAGTTTCTTAAAAAGAACCCCAAAACTTAGAAAAACCCCAAAACAAACAACTCCCCCCTGCAACAACATAAACTCCAAAAAACAAAAATACCCTCACCACATGTCCTTTTGCCTTGTATGTATCTTTTTGTCCTGCTTAATTGTTTCAAAACCGTTTTTTTTCCCACATTTTGTTAGACCTCAGCATGTGGGGGGTTTTTCCTTTAATCTTTTTGCCACATGAAGGGTCTCCATGCCTACCTGCTTTTTTCATGTTCGGTATTTTTCTTCCTAGCCTGTCCTGTAGTCTAAATGACATTTCTCCTTCTGACAGCTTGGTTCTGTATTCTTTTCTGTAAAAGCTATTATAAAATGCAGTTTCTTTTTTCATTTATGGAGAATTTTATTTGCCTCAATTCCTGTCCGACTGTGAAGAGTTGGTGAAAAGTGTCTTTCTGGTCACCTGTACCCTTCAATATTCACAGAGTTCAGCTTGAGCTCATCATGAAGTTTAACAGCTTCTATGCACTGTGCGCTGCAGATGAGTAAAGGCCAGGATAATGTGTCCCAGCATTTCATAAGGAGGCTTACTAGTTAGACAGTACCCCAGATTGATACTGAGTAACAGTATGTACCATAAGCTGTTCAGAGTGGATGCCTCTTGTACTTTTCTTTGCATTTTTCATCTGGTAAATACACAAATAATCACGACTGTATTCTATAGATAGGGCAACATAGCTGAAGAATTGATGTATTTTCTCCTTCCAGTGAGGCTGATCTTACCCTTCATGTTTCTAGGGTGAAAAAGCACAAACAATTGGCCAGATTGAATTCTGCTTCACTAAAGAACTGCAGCTGATAAACTGCACAGCGCCAGAGGGTGAATCCAACCCAATGCAGGCTCACTTGAAGCTTGGAACTGAGGAGCTGTCGGTCTGCAATGATGCTCTCCCCACCTATTATCCTTCAGAGGTCCAAGATCACAAATGAAGCCATAAGAGCAAGAAAAACTTTTTTAACAGCAACAAAACCCAAACTCATGTAATATCACAAGCCCCTATCCCTATCACAGGCCTACTGTGAAGATTCCTGCTGGAAAACAAAGTTCTTGTGCTATTAAAGGAGAGTGGTCCACATGCTGGGATCAGCATCTGATCTACTGCTTGGTCTGAATTTGTTTGCTTGCTTGTGGTTTGAATCAATGTTCAAAAGAGAGCTGTGACTTCTCAGTTTGACATGCATTTAAGTCTGCCACTTTACCTGCTTTTTGGTTTTTTACCTGTGAGTCAGGGAAATTAAGTAATTCTTTGTGTTGAAAGGATGATTGTTTCTCTGAGATGACAATTTCTTGAGAAGAAAATAATGTAAAAACAAAGAGCTCTGAGAGCTGCATGGAGGTTCATTCCTAGATGTAATACTGGGAATGGGACTGCCTTGCATAATTGCTCTCCGGAAGTGCAGAACAGAGATCATGTCTGAGGTGTTGAACCTTTCCTCACTGAGGGATCACGGTGGACCAAAGACAACTTTTGCATAACTTCTTAGTGAAGTAATAATGTTCTTCAGTTTTGGGCTCTAATATCAAAAAGATCCCAGGCAGACCGTTTTTGTAGCCTTACCTGTTCTTTGATTATTTTTGTGGCAGTAGCTCCATCCAGTCTTGAGGAATAACCAATGCTAGAGCTTACATGTTAATATAAGAGAATGTTAGGCCCTAGAAATATGTTGTTACTAATTTTTAGTTGTATTTGAGCATTCAGCATTACCACATCTGAGTGCCTGCACTTTTATATAAAAAACTAGATTGTCATGTAATCACTGTTTTCCAACAAACAGCTTTTTATAGATGAAACAGATTTACTACAGGATTTTCAGTAAAGAATACAGATGTTGACAACAGTGCATCTCTACCCGATAATGATTAGTAACGTGCCACAAAGTTGGATGTTTCCAAAGGGAAGCAAATTTTGATGGTATCTTTCCCGCAGTGCTGTGTTGATGTACGTGTCTCAGATTGTGTTTCAAAGACAATTATGGCTCAAGGATCCATCTGTTTGTTAGAATAATACTACTGTGAAAATACGAAATGCAGTATTAGAAACAAATTCATTATTTTGAGGGGGTCAGAAACCATTTACATTTACTCTCATTTTTTGACTGTCCCTGTCTCCAGTAGTTTCTCTACTGCCTTTCATTTAATGCTCTGTTACCTTTCCGTTCCAGTATGCTGTCAGTTTTTTAGGCCTTTCTTGAAACTCAGCTATTTATTTTAACAGCTGAGAATTTATTATGGTCTGCCAAATGAGTGGTTGTTGGGTTTGCCTGTTTTTCTGCAGTTGTTTTAGTTCCTCGGTCCTGTTCACAGTTAGAATCAAAACTCAGCCTTGGAAGCAGTGAATGGTAGCAGTTGCAAAGACACATTCCATTGTCATCTTGAGTGTGATCACACGCCACCTACAGGACAGATGAGGGATCAGACCCAGCCAGCATGGATTTAGGAGGGGCGGGTCCTGCCCAACCAACCTGATCTCCTTTTATGACCAGATGACCTGCCTCGTGGATGTGGGAATGGATGGGGATGTTGTCTTCCTGGACTTCAGCAAGGCCTTTGACACCATCTCCCATTCTCCTAGAAAAGCTGGCAACCCATGGCTTGGACAGGTATGCCCTTTGCTGGGTTAAGAATTGGCTGGACAGCTGGGCCCAGAGGGTGGTGATGAAGGTTGCTGCATCCGGTTGGCAGCCAGTCACCAGCGGTGTTCCCCAGGAATCTCTCTTGGGCCCAGTCCTATTTATAGATGCTCTGGATGAGGGGACTGAGTCCACCACCAGCACCTTTGCAGATGACATCAGGTTGCAGAGGATGGGTGTCACTCTGCTGGAGGATAGGAGGGTTCTGCAGAGGGATCTTGGCAGGCTGGATTGATGGGCCAAATCCAGCAATAAGATGTTTAACAAGACCGAGTGCCAGGTCCTGCGCTTTGGTCACAACAACCCCCTGCAGCACTACATGTTGGGGACAGAATGGCTGGACAGTGGCCAGGCAGAAAGGGACTTGGGGATACTGACTGGCAGCAGCTGAACATGAGCCAGTGTGTGCCCAGGTGGCCAAGAGGGCCAGTGGCATCCTGGCCTGGATCAGCAGTGGTGTGGCCAGCAGGACCACTGGGAAAGTTACTGTCCCACTATACTCAGTAGTATTGAGGCCGCGCCTCAAGTGCTGTGTCCGGTTCTGGACCCTTCAATTTGGGAATGATGTTGAGATGCTGGAGTTAGTCCAGAGAAGGGCAGCAGGGCTGATAAAGGGTCTGGAACACAAGCTCTGTGAGGAGAGGCTGAGGGAGCCGGGGTTGTTTAGCCTGGAGAAAAGGAGGCTCAGGGGAGACCTTGTCGCTCTACAACTGCCTGAAAGGAGGTTGTAGCCAGGTGGGGGTCGGTCTCTTCTCCCAGGCGACCAGTGACAGCACAAGAGGATGCAGGCTTAAGCTGCACATGGGGAGGTTTAGGTTGGACATTAGCAAGACGTTCTTCACAGAAAGGGTGATTGGGCACTGGCTGCCCAGGGGGCTGATGGAGTCACTGTTCCTGGTGTTTAAGGAAAGACTGGATGTGGCAGTTGGTGCCATGATCTAGTTGGAAAGGTGGTGTTAGGTCGTAGGTTGGAATCAATGATCTCAAAGGTTTTTTCCAGTCTAGTTGATCCTGCATGGTTCTGTGTGATAACCTTAATGGAAGATCAAATCAATAATCTAATTTTTTTAGTTGCGGGATAAATTATATTCAATAGATTAAAATATATTGAAATATATTTTATAATGCCACATAATGCCTAGGGAGATAAAATATACATGAGTGTAAGTTCTCTGCAGCTGAAGTGTAATGCATTAATTTAAGAAAAGCCAGTAACTGTAAATACAGACTTTACAGGCAAGTGACACAGACACTAACAGTCTTCACAGTGAGAAGCTCAAAGGTAAAGCTGGCTGTTGCCGAAAGGAGTCAGCAGATACACGCTAGAGTCATAAATGACCAAACTCTGCAGCAGAGTAGGTATGCTTCCATGCATTTTTCAACTTCGTTTTCAGATGAAAGAAGCGTGAAGGAGCTGATAAGTCTTAAAACTTTGAGAAGAAAATAACATAATCCAAAATGAGTGAAGGAGACAACATGCAGGCTGCAACTGAGTAAAAATTGACTGAGAAAAAGTAAAGGTTGGCTAAAGTAACCTCACATACCCTGAAGTCCCATTTAAAGGGACATGCCTGAAGTACTGTGTTTGCCATATACTTTTTACTTTTCATTATTATTAAATATTTAAATTTTCTATGGTGAACTTTTCAGTAGTAGCAATAAAACCATATATATATGACTACTGTTGCATGGGTTTTGGCAAACCCACCTGCCTAACTTCTAGGAAGTCTTTTAAAAGCTACTGGCTGATTTTTATATAGAGATGTGCCAAGACATTATGAAGTTTTAGATTATATATTTAAGGGATGCTTTAAAGTCTGTGTGTGGGCAGCCGGGAGAACAGATGAATGAATGCTATCACCACTTTAGACCAGTGTGTCCAGCCCTTTGTTTTCTCTCTAGCAATGGCTCACAGCCAGTTGTGAGCCTTGTCTTTCCATCAGAATGTATATAATTTCAAGTGTTGGATTGAGGCAATTTAAATATAGGAAGTAAATAAAGGTATACTGGGAGCCATAAAATTCACTTCAGTTCTGAAAAGTGTCACTCACTTCCTTATGCAGTATAAATTGTCAGCCTTGAAAATTCAGCACAGCCTGGGGATGATGCGTCCTGTATTCTTTTCTACATCATTGAATAAATTAACTAAACTCCAGCAGAGATGTGTGTGCAGTCTTGGTGGTTTAAAACACTAGTCAATTCCGCAAAGGGACTTAGCTTGTTTATTCCCTCTGTGTGCTCTCTCATGCAAGATGCTGGAGCATCCCTTGGCATGTAGGTTAGAGCACGGGGGTGTGTCCCTTTTCCAAGGACAGCTCCTCTTCATGGGGCATGGGCAGGTTCTTTTCTCTCTGTTGTTTTTTGTTCATGTCCTGCGCTGAGCCTTTCTCAGTTGCACAGAAGCCCAGCATCAGCCAAGTTTATGGCGGGGCTGAATAGGAGATTGGGAAATGCAGCTGCTGCTCAGATTCATGAGGTAGCTACCCACATGCATGTGCATTGTACTTAGGGGCAGATCTGTCTCTCCGTAGCAGCAGGCAGCTGATCTGCCACTGCCAGCTGCAACAGGAGATGGGAGAAGCAGAGGGGACTTGTCCCCATCGCTCTTGTTCTTAGTGGGGGCAGCAGCTGGTTGTTGTTGCCCAAGGGATGGGCAAAGCTACATCTGCTGTCTGGAATGGAGGTGGCACAAGCCTCTGGCTGTGTCTCTGCTCTGCACCCTCTGTGGCTGGAGAGTGCTGGGCTGTGCTGCTGCCCCAGCTGTTTCTGACTAGAAGGAGAAGAGTGGGGGCAGGACTGCAGTGTCCATGCAGCACGTCAGTATGCTGCACATCAAGTCCCACAGAGTCCCACAGACTAGGTATCTACAGTTGCAAAGCAGCAGGTTGAGAAGGGGGATTTTGACCTGAATGGGTTCTTGAATTTGGGCACCTCAGTTCCAGCGTGGTTGTGCTTCAGCCACTTGTGCTCTGGGTCTGACACTGAGCACTGTTAAGCCAAGGCCACAGAAGGTTAATGGTGCTGCTAACAGTGTTATTGATGCCTGATGATGGTACTGATGATGCAAAGGGAAATTGTCAGGACTTTGCAAGTTGCTTTCCCAGGAATGGAGCAATCAATGATGAGGAATGTTGTACTTACTGTAAATTCAGACTGTCATGCTGATACGGCAGCTTCCTTCGCAAGGGTCACTGCATGCCTCTCGTTCCTGTAAATATTCCCTATTCCACAAAGTTGCAATACATCACCCAGAGTTGATATAAATAATTAATTTCAGAAAGTATTTAAATTTCTTGTGCTTTGAAGAATAAGAGGTTTAGTTTACAGGCTAAGTGAGACCTGATGCGGGAGATAGGCAGATTATTTTGTGTTTGTGCTGTTATCTTCATTATTCCTTACCCCAAGGCACACTGGAGCATCACAGACTGGAGGAGGATTAGATAGACCTCAGGGGCAGCCAAACTCAACCATGCCCACAGATTGGTGGTGTAAATTAATACATCAATACATTCAATATGAAAGTCACAGTGCTGACATTCATTTGCAATGCTCAGTCTAAAGGACTGATGTTTCATTAACCTTTTATAAAACAAAAGAAGCAAAAGCAAAAAAAACCAAAAAGAAGCAAAAATGACCATATTTGATAAGAATTTTAAGATGTTATAAAATTCTTAAGCAAGCTGGAGAATACCGTAGTGCTGTTTTGTTAGAAATACTTTTCTGGGCACAGCCTCATTTACCAGAAAAGAGGCTGTTTGCTTAGGTTTTTTTTCCTATAACTCACACAATTGTTTGTGTTAGAGCCCTGTGCTCTGCATACAAATTAGGAGAGATGAGCCAAAACAAAATTAGCCAGAATTAAAATCACAGCAGTTACCTTGTAACAATTCCAATCTCTGTAAACAAGCATGATGCATCACAGCAGGTACCTGCCGTTAGATCACTTACTTCTGCTCAGTATTGAGTAAAACTTGGTGCTGTCAGCCTTGGAGGGACTTCTCCCTTTCCAAAGTGCTCAGCTGAGAGTGGAGAAGCTGTGTTCTAGCAGAGGTTGGAAGACCTGTCATGTTGCCTGACTGCTATGATTTTAGCCCACCAGCCTTCCATAGATCCATCTCCCTTACCAAGGTTTCACAGGTTATGAATGCTACACATATCCAGATGTCTTGTGCTAACAATTCCCAGGGCCAGGTGTTGTGGGCCTGTGTTCAAAAGAACATTGTAAAAGGACTGTCCCTCCTCATAAACCCTAATTCGCAGATATTTGCTAAGTGTCTGAGGTATGCATTTGTCAAGGACTTATCAGCCAGGAGACTGGCTGACTGATGTGTGAAGTGGGAAACACCTTGTTGTCTCCCAGACTCTCAGATGCTTGAGGCTTAGAATACTCGTATCCTACTGAGGCAGTTGTTTTATATGTAACAGCTGGCCCTGACTTATTTTTTATCCTTCAGCCCCTAGATATCTTCATAGATTTCAGTCTCACAGTTTCTGTGAGATTTAGTGAGCAGCTTGTCATTTCTGAAGCCTACTGCAGGATAATCACTGTAATAAAATAGCTCTGGGACACAGACTACCCTCTCATTTCCAATGCCTCGTGTTGTTTTCTCTTCGATTCCCTTCATTATCCTCAGTGACTTGAGGGATGAATGGGCCATGCTTTTGATCTCACAGAGTAATTGAAGGCACAGATATTGTAAGAGAGAAAAATCTCTTAAATCTCATGGACAAAATAGCCTCAAAACAAACACCTATTTTCTCTCCCCATTTTTCCCCCTCAATGACTTTGAAGGATTCTGACTGCAAGCAACCCTGCAGGTCTGAAAGAAGGTAGGTGTATTGATGGATAGCTTTTAATCCTTTATTTTTTATGCATTTGGCACCTTTTTTTTTGGCCAGCCTGGCTGATTAACAGACTTGCTGTCACACTCACAAGTGACCAAGAACAATATTTCAAAAACTGAATTCAAGAAGGTGGGGAAAATGGATATTTATTAAATCAGTGAACAGTCTGGGGCCTCCACAATTACTGAAACAAAAATATGGCATGGATAGCCTGGTCTGTCTGGGCAGATGGGAGAACAGGGAAATTGGGGTATGTTTTCTTAGCTCTGCCACTATTCCCCCTGAAAGCGAAATTCAGCTTGAAATCTGATGACAATTTAAAGTCTCACAAATTAGATAAGACTTCCATGTATTTGCTGTCTGCAGAGGACCATGTCGTCCTCCCTAGCCTTGGATAAGTAATTAAGGTCTAAATGCTTAAAAGTATTATGGCTTTTGGAGGTAATAGAACATATGGTCCCTACAGTGGTCAAACCCCTCGTTTGAGCATCTGAGCTCCTTTTGCTTACATGGTGTGAACTGCAGAGAGATGCCTCATGCAATAGTTGGACTGAGTCTTAAATCCAGCTTTTTCCCCAGGTGGCAAGGAGGAATGTCCTGCTGCTCTGGTGCAGCCCTTCCTAAGCCTTTTGAGATAAGCCAGGTATGGCATTCCTGTCAGGAGCCCAGACAGCACTGGTTAGTGTAAATAAGCACTGCTTAGTCATATGGCACAGTCACACTCTTCCAGTTACCCCAAAGAGGTTTCTGCTGCTACAAAAGGCCTCTGGAGAATTTGCTGAAGCAGGTTTTGTAGAAGAGATGAGAACCCATGGCTTCTCCCCACTTCAGGTAGTCTAGCCAGTTTTCTTCACAAGGAGAGAGTTGGAGGAGGCCTTGTGCAAAAAAAAAAGTCCCCAGTCTGGTGGTCTGGATGCTCAGAGAGGAAAAAGAAGCCTTTGTCCCTGTTTGACCCTGCCAAGGGGAGAGTACAAGGGACCTCTTCTCCTGTGGCCGGGACCACTGCTTCACTTGCCGATTCCTTCCAACAGCTCCAGCACTTTCAGCTGTATGTCAAACACAATGGGTGTTGCCTTTTGCTAGGAATTTTGTCCTGTTGGTATAAGTGACATGGACTCTTAGGAAGCTGCCCCAAGAACTGTTAGGTGAAGGAGTAACCTACCTGATGAGGAAGGAGTGCACTGGGTGCTGAAACTCCTCCTCCTCACCCAGATGGATGAGCCTCAGCAGCACATATCCAAGTGCTTGGGGAATGTCAGAATAAAATAGTGAGAGGAAGGACTTGGTAGAATGAGGTGCCAGGTGAAGCACAGTTTCATAAAATGAGATTTTACGCTTTTCATGCCTAAATTACCCCAAATTTCACAAGAAGCACACATGCTTTTTCTCCATCTCTTAAAATTTGCTAAGCAGTGTTCTGTGCATTTCCCCTTCTCCAGCTGAATTCTGCTGGAAGCCGCTAGTGGTCAGTGGTGGAAATTTTAATTACTGGCAGCTTATTTTCTAAGCCACGGAGAGCCAGACAGAGCTAATTCCATAAACCTAAATTATGAATAATCTATTACCTAATAGAGATGCTGAAGTCCCTTCAGGCTTGCAAATCAGCCAGTTAAAAACTTTTTGGTTTAGACATACTGAACACTGTAATAACCTGATGTCATTTTGAACACAGCAATTAAGTATTCGGTTTACAAGACAAATTGAGACTCATTACAGTCAATCAGGAAGAATTACACAAACTTAAATTGCAGAAATTTATCACAGTTTCTCAGAAGAAAATTTTATTAGTTATTTTGAAAGAAAAAGCTGCTGCTTTGTTATTCTGTAAAAGTGTTGCCTTCTTTATAAAGAGCTTCTAATGAGCTCCTGTTCCAATCCTAATGGTAATCCTAATGGTTTTATGGTAATCTGACTGCACCATGTCATCGTAGGTCATCGTGAAATTAGATAGTGAGCGTGACAAATATATCACACTGGCAATTTCTTAGCAATATATTGTAAGTTTTTGCAATTGTGATGGCTAGAAGGAGACAAAACTTTGCTTTAGATAATGCAACTGGAACTGATTCAGAAGCCAGTGACTTCCAGAACACTGGACAGAACAAAACCGAACAACCAAATAAACAAACAAAACAGCAACAACATCACAGAAAAAGAAATAGTGAGATTTTATATGCTTAGTTCATCATGTTTGCTTAACTTAGAAAATGTTGGGAATTTTCCCATACTTTAGAGCTCAGTAACATAAGTATTTCAAACACGACTTAGTTCAATACACAACACAGATATTCAATTATTTATGATTGCAATTTTTAATGATTTTAATACCACCCATCTTAGTAAGCTTTGTACTATATTTATCTTTTTTACAAGATTGACTAAGCTGTAACAGAGCTGCCAAAAGCCAATTAACAATATTGGGGTAATACTAATACTGTGTAGCAGAGGAATTGGAATACAATTATTTCCATTTCTCCAAAGATTTCAGATGAAATATTAAGTAGCATCATGGCTAAATTTAGAGAAAGAAACCAGGCTGAGGCTGCTTTTCAGAAACTTGCTTAACATCTTTTTCCCCCTCAATTTCTCTGCAACACAGGAGCCCAATGCTATTGGCTCCATCTATAGCACTTGAGGTTCCTATTGCATTAAGACAAATTTTTGTTATCAGTTGAACAAATCACGGTCAGACTCTGTTAATCACTAACCTTTGCATCATTAAGAACAACTGACAATAAAGCTCCTGTTTTATCTCCCTGCTTTCAGTAACAGCAAGGTTATTGGCACCATTCATGTTTAGGGTGAGAGTCTGAGTTTTGTAGTCTTTGTGAAGTCATATTTTACATTAACATTTCCTGAAATGTCACAGTCTACTTCAGTTTCATTAAAAGACGTTGGCATTATGAGACAACTGGAATTTGCATTCAAGTAATAGAGCAGAAAGGTTTGCAGAGAAAACCATGTTAATGAAGTAGTTTTGCCTTAGAAAAGTAGTTACATTTCGATAGGAAGAAGTTTTGTCTTCATTTTCTTTAGTCCATGCAGAGAATTAGATGCAAAGATTCTGAGATAATGAGGATGCCATGATGCAGCCTGACTGCACCAGACAGTTTATTACCAAATTTTATTCCAGACTTAATATATTTTCTGATATTAGCTAACATGTGGCCTGCTCTCAGAAGCATTTCAGTGTAGTTTATAAAATAGAGAAAATTGTATAGTTGATGTTATTTATATGAGGCAATAAGCAATTCCAGATTCTACTAGTTGTGACTTTTTGGGAAACATTTTACTTTTGAGAAACCTTTTCCAGTTTGTCAAGTGAAAAGTGGGATTTGGTTAGAAGAGAAGACTCTCAGTCTAGCTGACATACTGGATGTGTTCAGGTTGGCCAAACAGCTGGTCCGAACAGGATCCATCCAGAACATTTCTGAATCTCAGCTGTCCACGCTGTGGTCATTGGCTGCATTTCTGTTCTGGGAGAACAACTTTCCAAGCCAACCATTTTCTGAAAGTCTGAATTTTATTTCCTAGTGAGCCTTTTCTAGACTTCAGCAACCATCAGAAAATGTCCCTAATGCAGCCAAGATATTTGCAATTCCAAGAATATCACAGTGCAGAGCTGTGCTTTGTTCTGTTGTAGCTGGATCAAAACATTAGCATTGCAGACAATTCAGTTCTGAAATTCTGAGACTACTTGTATTTCTAATCTGAATTTCTGCCTCGTTTATGTTAGCCTTCCTTTTCTGGATTTTACAGGAGAGAGAAAGAAACTAAAGGACCGGGTGACTTGCTGCAGATCACAGAGAAGTAAAAGCAGCCATGATCAGAACCTCATTTAGTGCTGCCTGTATTAGCTTAAATTAGATTTGCAGCACTATTTGCTCTGTTTTGTTGCACAGTATTGTAAGGGATTTGGCGGAGGATTTGTTTATGTGGCAGAGAGCAGAGTTATAAATAACAATGTTTTGTTCCTACAGGTGCTGTTTTACAAATAAGATGACTGCAGGAGGAACAGTCTGAAAATAATGTGCCGTGTATCTGCTTTCAAAATGTATTAATTTATAACATCAAGGCAAATCAGCATGCATTTTGAAATACATCTTACAAGACTTCCAATTCCCCCAGACAACATGCACTGCCTATGTGGAGAAGAATCATTGCTGTCCTTGAGAACCTTGTACGCTGGAGCTGGTGGAAAGCTGTGCTGTCAGCTGTCCCGAAAGGCTGTTTTCCTATGAAATACCCACCAACTAAGAACACTGGCCCCTTAAAAAGCTTTCCTAAACTTCCCAAGTTCTCTTACTTAGCAAGCAAAATAAGCTCTTTTATCAAGTTCTCCCAAAGACTGACATCCTTCCTGCAGCCTCTGTCTGCAAAGCCTGATGCACATGTGGGCTTTTTCCCTAGAGCTTTGCTAGAGGTTTGAGATTTTCTTCAAAATAAATTCTGCACTTTGAGAGCTACTGTGAGGCAGTACTTTGAGACTGGGACCGACTGGTCTTCTTGGTGGGTGTTTTACTCCTGATTCTAGGTCTCTGAGTGTTAGAGACTTGAAAACAGGTGGCAGATTCCCAGGGATTTATCCAGTCAATTACGTCCGGAGAGAAAGAAGTAAATGAACTGTAGAAATTTTTAATAGCTATTTGCTTATTTGGTGAAATAGGCATGACTGCAATGAATAGGCTGGGCCAAACCTAAAGTAGTTAATTGACTCCCCTGGTGATCTATGGTGGAATTTGTATCTTTTGATCAGGAACAGATTTCCCTGGCTGGAACCAAGCAGAGCAGGAGACAAAGGAGGAAAATGGTCTCTGTTAAAACTGTTTGGAGAGTGCTGTCTGAGAGGTCTAGTAACTAGATACACATCTAAGTCGGGCCAGCTGTTTTTCTGGGATTGTTTTTAGCTGTGTGACTTAGCTACTTGGTCATGTTATATGGCAAGACAATGCAGTCACAGAAATGGTTTAATTGGTTTATGTAGGAAACTTCTAGTCAACGATACCACAGTAATGTCTCAAGGCAAATTGCAGCAAAGCTTGAAAGAATGTTTTGCAAATTACTTAGGATGTCATAGACAACATTTTTATGGTTTTAATGATACTGAGAAGTCGTAATTATTCGAGTAAGCCTTTGCTTCTCTGGTGATAACAGACAGGTGATTAAGATGCTGTTTGAAAGTAATACTGTCTCATATACTACTCAACATGGATAATATTTTTTTTCTTTCAGCAGGCTATTGTGGAGCTGTATTACTGCTTATAATGGGGTTTGTGATATTAGAGTGGAAATTGTACCAGTAATTACTCAGGTCAGAATATCCTGACATGAGAAAAAAACATTTCTCAAACCCCAATTAACTGAACTGAATGATGATTCAGAGCTGTGTACAGGGTATTGTTGGTCGCCTATAGAAATGATAAATGTATAATTATTTATAGAACATTTAAGCCAGCAGATACTTGAACAGTGGAAACACATTTATGATTATTTCCAGTAGAAGCAGTAAAAGGAACTATATAAAACAACAGGTTTTAAATGTGAGGTAGAACTTAGGGGTTTGGAAAACAGCAAAATTCTAAGATAAAATGGCTTTTTTTTAACAATTTAAAGGCTGAGATTATGCAATTTTGCTATTAAAGTAGCTACAGCAGATATAATTTTTCCACATTACACAACATACAGATCAGCCATCATTATGGTATTAAAATCAAAGGATAAATTAGAGATACTTAATAATGCCATGTGTATCTACTTTATTGAACAAGGTGCCTAAGAACATGTATCCCAATACTAGGCATTGCAGAATTGTTGTGGAAACCATTGCAAAATAACATGCACATACAGTATAAAATGCACACATTTTAACTGTCATAAAAATTAAAAAGCAAAAACCCTCAACAAATGCATTAAGTGGAATACTTTTTAATGAGCTCTGGGGAAATGACACAAACTCAATTTCTGAAAAACTGGTTGTGCCCTTATTTGGAAAAGGAAAAGGGCTGGATTTCATTCTTCAGTGTATCAATGCAATTAACTAAACAAGGCAGAACAAATGTGTCCAGGAATTTCATAACTGGGTCTATGCCATCTGCAAAGTGATTCTGGTCCCTGTGAAACTGTCTTCTCCTACAGGTTTATGGGCTAAAAAATGGTATCTGTAGCAGATATTGGTTGCTGGCATGAAGTTTTTGTCAATGTAATTCCAGATTTGGTTTCATAGAAGTGCACAAACTGCTGAAACGTTTGAAAGTTATTTGTCTGACCAGTCCTGTTCAGCTGCAAAGCTACAATTCTTTACATACAGGACTGGTTTACTAGCGAGCTTTGACTTCTATTTCTTCAGTCTCAAATGTGAGGAGTGAAACCAGCTCAGGTTGTACAGGTGACTCTTGAGGTCACTTCATGACTCCATTATATGCGGGAGGTCACCACAAGGGCTAATAATTATCTTGGCAAAAGTATAATTCTTGAAGCATCTCAACAAGAACAAAGGTTTCCTATTTTTATAATGGTTGGCACAGAATACCAGATGCAATAGGATGGGAGTAAAACATGAGATTCTCATTGCATTAGAAGAGCTTCTTTTTCAAGAAAGATCATTAAGACATTAAGAATCTGTACCTAAGTGGATTTCTAGAAGAAGTGATTCATACATCAGAACAGTCCCTCCAGCACATACATGAGTCTCTATTCCTATTTTGAAAACTTCTAAAGTGTAAAAAGATTTTTTAAACAAATCTGATTTATGCTAATATATTGCAGCATTTGAGGAAATCTGTGCAAGATGTAGACTTATCTACATAATATATGAAAAGATTTCTGATTGCAGTGTGTTACTGATGCCAGGATGATTTTTTTGCCTTTTCTTTTATACCTCTTTTATATACCCTTTTATATAGTTTTTTTGTATCCTCAGTCCTTTTAGCCCTCATACTTACAATTCCTCTAGTTTGATAACTTAGTATAGACCCAATATTCTGTTAAGCCAGGACACCAAACATCCTGGAGACCTCACAGTCGGGGGTCAGAAAGCCCCAGACACCAAGGTCTTCCCTAGAACACATCCTGTAAACTAAGATAGGCCCATCCAGGGGTCGGGTTCCTCGGGATGGGGGGGTCCACTCAAGTCTCTCATTGGGGAACCTTTGATAGATACACTAATTTGCAAGACCTATAAATTGTATATGCGTTCTCTCATGTGTGTGCATTTTGGTGCACTTTTCGGTGCATTCTACCTGGACAAAGTGGTGCACCTAAGGACCCTTAAATAAATACCGAGGTAAAAACCCCTTTTCCCCTTAACTGTGTCTGGCTTTTAATTTTAAGACCAGGGAAAGGCAACATTAGGGTGTCTATGAAGTCAACCAAGTCATTACAACAAAATGCATTTTTCTTGCTCTATTTCTGTCTGACACTGAAAATGTAAATCATGTGATAAAGGAACTTCTGACCCTCAGTTTAAAGTCCTGTTTGTAGAATCCTCAGGCAAGTAACCAAACTTAAAAACTTTCGAGGATCCCTAAGCATAATTTTCCTCTGTTGTATTTTTATGATACTAGGTCTGGGAAAGGTTGAGCTTCTGTAAAACCGTTCCCAAACCTAAGTACATTGACACCAATTTCAGACTGGATAAAGATGATTTACATAGCAGTTTCACTTGATTGGCATTGAACAGTGGATTGAAAAGTCCTTCTTTACTTGACAGAAATTCCTATTTACTTCTGGCAGTTTTATGACCATAATTTTACGACCTTTCTAGTTGCAATATACTCTGATCCTGATGATCTTACTAGGACTTAAGGCTCGTTTTCAAAGCCAAGATAGATAGGATCTAAACCTACTTTTACTATCAGGTAATACTGCATGATACTGTTATGTGAGGTTATTAGGGAAGTTAAACAGATACTTATATTGTGACAACTTTGGTAAGAGCTGTGAGGACGTGTGAGACAGAGTAACACCTTTGAGGCAGAGAGGTGGGAAAATACTCCAGCTAATGCTGAGTGAAAGCATAGGATCTCAATGGCTTCAAAGACTACAAATACCCTTAGAAAGATGGATCAAATGAAATTATGCAAAAAAAGGAACACAAACACTAAAAGATCCCCTATGAGTTGACACTTTGTTTCAGTTAAGTGGTTAAACACTCACTTGGAATGTATTTATTTAGGGATGCTTTATTTAGCTCCATTTTTTGCCTAGGGGGATTCACATTTCCCACCACTCATGAAAGTCCCTCACCTGGCAGAACAGTCTGGTTTGGATTGAATCAACTGTTTGCGTTACTGTTTCCCTTTGCACAAATCAGCTCTCTGCTGACAGGACTGGGTCTTGGGACTCCTATCCATCTGCTGAACTTTTCGGACACTGCACACAGTCCTGAATTGCCTCTTCATCCTGGTGAAATTTCAGATGTTTTATGAAAGGCTAGACAGATTTTTCAGCAAGACTGAAGTGATTCTCCATCCAGAAAATAACAATTAAGGACATGTGGTGTGCAGAGTGGGAAGTATGGGTTAAAGTATCTCCAAGGCAAAAAGGTGGCAGTGAATCTTCAGCACCGAAGAGGAAACACAAATCCTGCAAGGCACTTCTGTCCTTTTGCTTCCTAGAAAATATTTTAAATATAAAAGAAAACAGTATGGGGTAGAAGAGTACTGGGGGTAAGCTCTGTAGATACAGTAAGAAGTACATGTCAATTAATCTGAATACTCATTATTTTGTAATTATTTTGTTACATGTGAACACTATTTTTCTGTCTTCCTGTGTGTTTGTTGGTTTGTTCGTTTGTTTAATCTTACAAAGGAAGTGGTTCTGCAACGCAAATAATTTAGAATCCAGTTCCTCTTCATTGACCTTGACAATTGCCTCCAGAAAAAAACTTTAAAATGCTTTCTAGTTGACAGGATGGAAAGAGATTCAATGCATCTTATTGAAAATTTGCACAGCAATGGGCTGCATGGCCTGGGCACCATGCACTTGTTACATGAGATAACAGACAGCCCACACCTGGCAGCCGCCTGGGATGCACAAGGGTGACAGCAGGTTGATGTGGTGTCCTTTCACATGCCAGTTCCATGTGCACAGCCCATAGAGGTGGAAAGTTGGAGCTCACTCCAGTCAAAGGCTGTGTCCCAAAGAGATCAGCACAGTCTGCTGTTGGAGAAGGACAAGGGGATATTCCCTATGGAGAAGAGTTGATTAAACATGGAGTTGTGCAATAAGGTGCATAGGACTTTTGCCAGCATTATAAAGGCCCTGAAGTCCTTACCAGCAGCACTCATAGGATGATCAAGGTTAGCTGAACAGCTGAACATTCAGAGTTAACTCCCAACTTCAGCCTCCGAAAATCAGCTAAAGGCAATCATTCTGTGTGGGAGATAATTGAACCCTGAAGACCCAGATAGGCATAATGAAGCTAGAGAGTGGGGAAATACTAGACCTCTGAGAGAATGAACATGAGTATGGATAAGTTAAGTGAAGTTGGGGAATGAGGGATGAATTATCCCTTGCATTTTGTTTTATTGCTTATTGAGTATAGATGAAAATGCTGTGAGGGACTTTTACCACCCTGTTCCAGATTTGAATTGAGAGACGGTGCAATCCAGCAAAACTTGAACATTTTGCTTTTATTCTTTCTGCTGTTACCTCAGTTTTATACAAATTTGCTAAAGCTTGAAAAGCAAATTGCAGGTCTAGTGGGTAACAGCAGTTGAGAGCCTCGTATGTCTGTTAGAAAGGCTCTAATGAGGCCAAGGGACTTTCAACTTGGTTTTGAAATCTAGCATGATGACTGCTCTTGCAGAATTCTGCTCTTTCCAAGGAGAATGGTACCTCATTTGCACAATCTAAGGCAGGTTTGCCTCTGGTCGCCATTGCCCTGCCTTCTCTGGTTGAGTACTGCTACGGAACAGCTGCAACCCGAGTCTGATTTTTGTCTCTTTTTTTAAGTCTGGCCAGCTGGTGCTCAGGCTCATTTGGTCACCTGTGTATGAGGCCTTGAAACTTTTTTTAAAGTGGCTTTAAAAGTAACTTATGAGATTAAATTCTGCTATTTTTTCAGAACAACTGTGTTTCTTTTCTAATACAAATAAGCTTTTATTGATCAGTACTGATACACCAAGTTTGGCAAGCTTTTGCTTTTCATGCCTTGCTTTGCAAAATGGTGCATTACATTTTTTTCAGGAATACAAAAGCAAGTTAGGGACATATAATAGTTCTTGAAGCAGAACATAGAAATGATAATTTATAAGGGAACATTAAACATAAGGGAAATGTAAAATTCTACTGCGGGGTTAATTTTATTTACAGTCAAGAAAAACATTAATTTTGAAACAAATAATATGCTATACTTGTTCCAGAGCTGTTCAAACTCTCTTGATGGAAAGATAGCAAACGGATGATAGAAGAAAACCCAGGAAATCCTTATCTTAAAACATCAGGGTTTTTTTACTAGCTGGGATTTATTCTATTGTACCCTCTTTCTCTCAATAATTCTTGCTGGCAACAAAACCCCCACTGTCAGTAAGTTACTACAATTTAATATGCATCTGAATCAAAATATCAGACAGCCAGTGCACATCTGGCTGACAGCCCCGTGGGTCAGATATGAGACTTCATGGCTCTCTGCACTCTGCATTTCCTCCACCACAAACACTCTCTGCCCTTGCTCAGGGCACGATGTGTGTCTGACCCGCAACAAGAGGTCAAGGGAAGCGACAGTTCCATTCTTGCCAGAAAGCCATTCCTGGAAAGTGCTCCCAGCATTAACACCAGGACTGCAGGTCTTTCTCTCTGGAACCTAGGAGCAGGTGGCTCTCCTCCAGGCGGCCCTCACCCAGGTGATCCTCGTTAAATGAAGGAGGGGGGCTATAAATTGGTGCAGGCTGAGCACGCAGACGTTTTCTCTGCCTTTGTGGCTGTGGTGTCTTCTGCAGTTTGTGCTGGTGTTGCTGCATTCTGGGGAAGGAACATTGGGTGGCTGTGGAAGCACACCATCCCTGTGGGCTCCTGGGGCTGTGGTGCTGCTGCACCCTGACCTGTGATGGTAGGAAAGTGGCTTTGAGTAGCATCATTTCCTTACTACTTCTCAGGAGGGGGAAAAATAGCAACTGGAGATAGGCTGGCAGCACATAACTTCCTGACTTAGTAATCTTGTAAAGTGGTAAATGGTATGGAAAGTATTTGTTTCTGTCTGGGCCTTCCTGCTGTGCCCTGTGGAGTGGGAGCATGGCTGGGTGGCATAACAGGCTCACTTGGGGACACCCCATCCCAGCCTTGTGTGTTTCTATCCCACCAGTAGGTAGGAATTCTGGTTTGTGCATGTAACTTACCACAGTGATGTTGCTGTTGAAAGCACTTGCTTGACCTCTAATGCCTATTTTGGAAAGAGTTGCTATGTTACTGCTGGTGTCTCTCTGCTAGTGGGCACTGGCAGTGTTAAATGGTTTGGTCCCTTGTGCACCATGATTTTAATTTGCCCATCAAGCTGCTTTTCTTCGCCTTTTTTTAATTCTTCCAAAAAGGAGTATACAGTGTGAGTTATGTGGGGGTGGTATACAGCTGTGCTGTGTAGCCTGGCTCTCTGTTCAGTCTCACAGCATGAGAGGATTTTAGCTCTGGTCTATGGCTTTCTGTCTCCAGCTCTCCCCTCTGTCTTTGCCTTTGCTAATGGTAACTGCCACGAAGAGGTGGAATTCTTTCTGGAATTGCACAGTTGATAGGTGCAGGCTGGGCTACAATCAAAAAACCTTTTATCATCACTCATAAGATACTTCATTTCTTGAGCTCAGATATTCAAGTCTGAATCTCAGTTATCTCATACTTGTCTATAAAAATAAGCAGCTACTGTGGTATTCATTTAGAAAAAGTAATGAAAATACAGCATGTCATATGCTGCAAATACCAAACTTAAAAAGCTGTTACTTCTGTCTGCTTAAAATGCAAAACACTGGAGAAATTAACTCAGTTTGGGGTCTGATTTGTTTTTTTACCAGAATTTGATATAAAGCACCTGCAGAGTTTAGTAACCCTATTTTTCTTTCTCCTCTTCAAGCTAAAGTCCTCTTTAAAATGACAAATGTGAACTGATTGAAGGGGAAGAAATCATAGTGCCTATTTGGTTTTGGATTAGAAGTTCTTGATTTCTGATTTAATTTGTGTATGTGATTTCTGTGGTCTTTATTGATTTGAATGTTTGTTCTGTTTGAGTGGTAATAATTCCCTTTGATACTAAAAACACTTGATGTAGCAAAGCTCCTGTAATAAGAGGATTGGTACTGTTTATGTTGAATAGACTTTATTAGTTTCCAGACTGTAGGCTGGATCCCTTGAAGAATTTATGAAGCTGAAGTATGTCAGCTTCACTTAGTCCTGCATTTATTCCTGTTCTTAGTGTGTGAGATCATGATTTACTTAGTGAAAACCTAGCAGCATGCACAAGCTCTCAAAATGAATTGTAAATATCCAGATCCTTTCCTCTGTTCGAGGGTGTGGCTTTCTCAGGCTCTGTGTGCATCTTTTAAATGGACATGTCTTGTTTCTCTGTTGTTTCTTCAAATATGTTTGCAATTGCTGAAAATCTCATGTCTGTGTACGGGTTTGATGAGAGTCTTTTGTCTGAGTAGACATCTTGAAAGTAATAAAGTCAATTTTCTTGACACTATGCTTTATTCCCCTAACATCGAATGCGAAATCAGTCTTCTTTTAGGAAGGCTGTAATTCAGTTATTCCATGTCTCTAAGCAGAATGTATCTTTAGCAGGATCTAAACTGAAAGTCTACCCACAAATGTATTAGTGCCTTCGTCCTCAGTCACCTAAAGTGTCTGTCACAGCTTTTGGGTAGCTTACTGGGAGGTTTTCTATGTTGTGTAATCTTGCATCCCATTAATGTTACTCTTAATGAATTACGCTTGAAATATTGCTTCCAGTCCTCTCTCTGTGTTTTTAAGCATCTTAACTTCTTTGCTATCACAATGTTTCCTAGTCTGTTATAGAAAGAAAATCAAGGAAGTAAGCTTTTTAGTTCTATTTTTTTTTTTTTAATTTAGGAAGTTTATATGAAAAAATTAGTTCCTGAGCATTCTCTCACCAGAATATTGTTCTAGATCTAAAATAATAATTTCATTATGTACTTAGGATGACTATTTGCTTGGACTTCTAAATGTAACTACTGACAGAAACAGTGACCTGTATGAAAGTAGTATGTTTCACCAATGAAAGTTAATGAAGAATTAAATTTATTTCTTGGAGACCATTCCCCCTGTGTATATTGGAGTAAGACAGGTGCTCTTACCCTGTTCAGTGCAGCCACATCCACCCTAGTGAGATACAGTCTATTTTCCTTTTCCTTTTGGTACTTCTGCCCCTTCTGCGTGGTTCAATTGAGGCAGCAAAGCTGTTCTTGCTCCTTTTAGTAAGGAAGTGTTTAAGCAGTTGGAGTCACTAGGTTGCAGCTACTTAGCTCTTTTTGCTGTGTGCCCCACTCCTATGGCATTGAGGTGACAGAGAAGAGTCTGTCCTTGTTTTTTGGGGTGGGAAGAAGGGTACGTTGGGGCAGTATTGTCTCTAGATGCAGTGAGTGTGGCACATAGAGTAAGTGAACCATCAAACATTCTCCCCCATCACCCTGAATTGCTTTATTGCCTTAAAATTAGTTTTCCTGGCCCTAAGTTGAGGGCAATGTAACTGTCCTTTTCCCTTCACGTCCTCTCATTCTGGCTGTGGTAAGCATTCAAGCTGTGCTGCAGCTGCTGAGAAGCCTTGATCCAGCCTGACTGAAGCTGTTGTGTTCAGCTCTCCAACCTCTGACAGAAGTGGCTGTATGCAGGAGGCAAGTGGAAGTCTCTTTGTTCAGCCAAGGTACTGCTGCTTCAGTAGGAACTGGCAGAGATGGGAATGTGTCCTTGGAAATCTCTGCTCTATGGTGTTGTGAGCTGCTCCTTGAAGAGCTGTATACAGTGTTTCGGAGAAAACAGTTTCTTCTGTGTTTGTAAGATGGAAATATGAAGTCACAAAACTTAGGGTAATCTTGTGTAGCAGGAAAGCTTTTGCTACAGCTTATCTTTATTGAACATTAAATATTTACCAGTTTGTAATGGGGAATAACAGCTTTGATGAAGAAAATTCCAGAAGTTTGCACAGGGAATGGCTGTGTAGGAGATTGCTTGAGTAAATGTTTCTGAGGGTAAGCATCTTTGCCACAGGAGTCCTTTCATTTTTTATTAGGTACGGAATGTAGCAGGTAAGGCTTCCCTCTCTTTGGCGGCTCAGCTCTGTGAGTGGTTATTGCCTTTCACAGTAAGGAGACTAACAGGCTTTGGATTTTGGGCAAATTGTCAGCAAATCAGCTCAGGCTTTTTATCTGTGCAGGCTTGCAGTGCAAACACGATGCAGGTACCCTCATGGCTTGTGGAAAAACCAGTCACCACCTGATTGCGTAGGTGGCACTCAGTTGGATTGTGGAGCTTGGCTGATGCCATGAGATGCCATTTGGTGCTGCTTCCAGTATTCTGCACCAGCTCACCAGCCCCAAGGCACTCTGGCTATTGATGCCAGACCCAACATTGTACCTCGACTAAACTGATGGGTCAGTGCAGGAACAGACTGGGGTTTCTGCTGTTCTAGCCAATTATCCCTACTGGGGACATCAGCTAAGGCATGTCTGTATTGGAGGAAGCTGGTCTGCTGCAGATATCTGAACTAGGTTTTCTGTTTTCCAAGATAATTCTTCCAGTATTTAACTATTTGCTAATATTAAGATCTGATTAATGTAGAATATGCCAAGTACCTGCAGCCTTAATGCAGGTAACTAACAGATGTAAAAAGTGTTTGTTTTTTCTACAGCTCCTAATAGCTTTCATCCCTGTTTTGCAGAGGCACCAGGCTGGCTTGTAATAGCTGTCTGTTTCCCTCTTTAAACTGAAGGAGTCTAATTACCATTGTTGCTCTCTAAGCATATTGGTTCTAATGTTCAGTCTAGACCTCCTCATTAAGTACAAATGGCGAAGCCAGAGCATTGTGGAGGTTAGGAATTAAGCTGACTTTCTCTCCAGTTTTGAGCATTTCTTGTTTCAGGGGACTCGGCAGACATGATTTTAATTTGAAAATGTTAAGTTAGGAGCTTTGCAGGGGACAGATGCACACTGCTTTGATACTAAATGCCTTATTTGCCACTGTTTCCTCTTGTGTTTCTCAGGCATGTACTTCACAACTAAACAGTAAATTGTTTTAGTAGCACTAGGGATGACTCTCCTACTGGAGTAAACAAAATTTCCCCTGTGCCTGGTGCAATTAGCAGTGAGTAGATACTGTTTTGTGCTTCTCTTGGGTTCTGCACAAATGATGGTAAGCTATCCAAGTGCTGAGCTTGAAGTACTTAATGCTGAGGCACTGAACAAAGAAGCTGAGGAGAAATGTATTCATCTTAAGAATGAGCTTAAAGCATTTCAACAGCTGCTCTCATGGATGAAAAGTAGTGTGAGGGATTTTGTTTATTTGCTTTCAACCAGGAAGAGCGGCTTCTGGAAACTTTAGTATAAAACCAAAAAAGTATAGGCAACTTCGACTTCCCTCCGTCGAAGAATGGTGCATGGACCCTGTGTAGTTTAAAACCTGCCCTACATTGACTCATTGCTTCTAGCATTTGACATTTGCCCATTTGCTACAGGTTTCATCCAACTACCACAAGCTTGGCTGTACAGATTACAGGAAGCTAGTCATGCACAGCAAGTTTCTTTCATGTTTGGGATGGTGTAGTGACAGTCCCATATTAACCTCAAGGACCACACTTTCTACTTCCTTGCCATAAGGCTGCATTTTATGGTAAACTAGAGTGGCAGCTGATGGATATCTCATCATGACGGATATCCATGATGATAGTGGTCTGTGTGGCTCTAACACAATCACTGGCACATGCTCAGACCTCCCCTCTTGCTGTTGAGATTCTGATTGTGCACGGTCTGTGGATGTCACCTTCTGCCACTGTGTGTGGCCAGCAGTGCTTTTTCATCACAGGGTGCCCAGTCTTTTAGCTGAAGGGTCTCTATCAGCAGGACTTCTATCGTGATTTCCTCTGGTTTATGCCAACCATTTATTGTCAAGTGATGTATTTTGAAGTGTTCTTTCAATGTGCCTTGGTCATTTTCTGTTTAGGACATTAGAAGGAACTTTTTCACAGAAAGGGTAATCCTTCCCCATGTACTTATTCCATAGGTAAAAATATTCAACAGAATAAAGAGGTTAAAAGATAACTGTTTGCTTGAAATGTGTGTTCATGTACTGCAGGACAGAGTTCCTTTTGCCCCTGGTCCGCCCTTTTTGGCCGCAGTATGTAGCAGGAACCATTGGAAAGGACCAAAGAAACTCCTTTTTTTGTGCCTTGGGAAAGTGAATTATTCTGCAGGAAATGTTGCTAGTGGTCTGCTCTGGTTTTTTTCTTAAGTGACCTTTGGGGGAACTTCAGCACACATTGTACAGTCTGATTTCTTTGGAGATTAAGGGATGATCAGTGGTTGGGCCTTTTGCAGTTCAGCATTCAAGGCTTTCCAGGAGTCCTTCAGCAGCCAAAAATGGCATCAGACAAGTAATGCACTCAGTGGGTGCTCTCTAGTGCAGCATGTGAAAGGGACAGGGGAGTGTTACTACTTTGCTCTTAGCATTTTTTTTCCTCTCACCTTTACTGATGCTAATGACACTACAAAGACCTGGTCTTTTTTCAGTGCTGGCATTTGGGGGATTCCATCCTTTAAGAAAATGTTCCATGTAGCTCTCGTTTGCCTGGGAGTTACTGAACATGAAGTTTAAATTTTGCTTGTGTAAAGCTGCAGATGAACAGACAGGCAAGTGGTCAGTTGTGTCCCAAAATGTTATGTGCAGGGAAGGAGTTTTCACTTGAGTGAAATTTAGAAAAGAAAAAAGAAAAGTTGGACAGATGATACTGGTCTGGCAGTGTAACCAGCCTAATAATAGGTGGTGTTTGTACTGTGGTAACCAGGAATAGGCATTTAAATGCAGAGGGGAACCTTGGGAATGCCTTTGAAGGAGAGATGATTTTTTGCTGACTTCTATGTCAGTAGCATCTCTTTTGGCTATTGGACAGGCAGAAAGTTCTCTAGCTCAAGCTTTGAGTGATCTTTGAGCTCAAGCTGTGTGCAGATGAACGTGTGTGTTTTGGGATGAGGTGATTACATTCAAATGAACACTGAAGTCATGAACCGAGCAGTGTGTTGAGATAGTGACAGAAAATATTTCTCTGTGCTTCTTCCCTTTTGTGCCTCAAATGGGGAAATAGTACTTTCCTTTTTCACAAAGCAGTGGACATGTAAGTTATTAAAGTATCTTAATGTAATTTATACACAATGCTCTTAAGAAGTTTTCTTCTGTACTTGTGTATCTCCTGCTAGTGTAGGAGTTACTGTAACCCAGCAGGATATTGATGTGCCTAATCCCCCACTCTGCATCTGGCAACAGCCATTAGCTACCACTCAGGAGACAGGTAAAAATAGATGAAATATCATGATGCAAGTAGTCCAGTGCTTCCTTACACAGGAGATAAAAATGCTTTTATTCTCTTGATGCGAGTTGAACTAATCTCCTTGCAATTCTCAGCCTAGCTAGCATATCTGCAAATATTACTTCTACTAAATCGTGAATGTGGTTAACTAATATTTTTTCCTAGGAAAAAAAAATCTGTAACTGCTTCTTGCTCTGACCAGATTTCTTGTGCGTCCTCAGAGACCAATTGCTTTGAACTTCTGTCTGCTCTTTTGTGTGGTTTTTTTTGCCTTAAGGTTCCATCCTCCCTTCACTTCTATTTCTTTATTCTGCTCCTAATGAGGTATTTTTGGAAGTGGACTACCTCTGATTTTGTGCTATTCAGTCTTCTTCTGACCCAATATCTTTAAGTGGATCATACAGGGGCTTGGGGAGTGAAGTATGGGTCTTTCTGCTACTCTATTCACACAAAAGAATGTCAGTCTTTGTTGTCCATTAAATGTTACCATAATGAAAATGACTGGTCTCTTCATAGTACCACAGGTATTTCTAGCAATACATAGTTAATCATTTGTTTCTGATTCTTCTTAATTACAAATATGCCTGTTTCTTATATGAGGAGTTTAGTTTGCCAAATCGTTAGGAATCTGAAACTTGTAGACACACAAAAATGTTTTTTTTTCTCACAAATGAAGATTATGGCAGAACACTCAATTAATGAGGAATGAAATCAGGTATACATATTAATGAAGGAAACCCTGTTCTTGCAAATTCTCTAGTCAAACATCATTCTGGAGACTTCAGTGGGGTTACTTCAAGTAAATGCAGCAAACTAAAGAGCAGGGGAAAATTGCCAAAACCCACACTTTCTTTTGAGCTGAGGTCAAAAATTTCTGCTCTTTGTTAGGTAGCAATAAGAAATGTATGGAGCACGTGATTTGGTTAGTCCAGTAAACTTGAGTATTTAATTTGGGTCCAATTGATACATTGGTGCTGAATGAGTACAGTGAGTCCATTGCATAAAGCATATAACATGCTTATAACAGAAGTATATGTGCTAAAGCAATAACAAGATCTTATCACTTTTTTTCCCCAGATTTTAATTGATGCATGCTTCGAGTGACCAAACAGGTCTGGAAATAAACTTGTGGGTTTTGATGTCCAGTTTTATAGTAGAATAATACTCAGGGAAGCATGAAACTGTATGTCTCAAAAATTAAGTGAAGTTCTTGGAAAAGAAGTAAAAACATTAGATCTGTATGCACATATTTTTAACTTGACTGCATGTCCAATGGCCCCAAACCTTGGAGTTTCCTCCCCTGGGATTATCTGGACATGTCCCATCTCCCCAGTTCCCTGTTGTCACAGACATTTTGCTCTTGCTCTTAGGCTGTAGCATCCAAGATTTGTATCTCAAAGGTTAAAATACAGTCCTGTAAACTTGAATTAAACAGTTTTTAAAAATCAAGATGGCATGTGATATAATCATGTACCATCTTCACATATCTTCTCTGGGATCATGTGTCTGATCGATAAAGGTCTCTGGGTTTTGTAAAACAAGCATGGTTTGTGCTCTGAATTTGTTGTGTTTGGTCCTGGCTCCATCCTCACAGTTGTTGCTGCTATGAGGCAGTTTGAGAGCGCCTGTATGTCAAGTTAAAGGTAGCAACCCTGTCTCATGTGCTGCTGGGGAAGAAGTAGTGACAGGACACAAGAGACAGGAAGTATGTTACAGCTGCAGTGCTGCAGCTTCTGACCTCAGTTATGTGTCTGTTATGTAATTGACATCACTCCCACTGTGCTTTTTTGGTGAGCAGTGAGTAAAGGCAGTAATCTAGATATTTAATTGCTCAATCTGTAAAGCAGATGAAACTGCATAATTGGTGTTACAAGTTGTTACTTAAGTGTTGTCACAGATGTCAAGAGAAGTGTTCATATTCGAACACAGAATTAAAAGAGTAAGTTCTTGCAGCATTGTCTGAATACATGGCTCTGTTTGTGAATCTATTGTGGTCTGATTTTTGGTTTTTTTCTTTATTATGGTTAATGAATCTGATTTTCCTAACCATGTTTAGCGTTTGGACTTACAAGGTAGCTTATTCATGTTGAATAGAGTTTGGGAGACCTGAGCTGGGGCTAGAGGAGGAGCACTTCTCAAGTGTTCCTTTGTAGACTGGCAGAGGAATTTTCATTGATAACTAAAACTTGTTCCGAATTTGTACAGTACTGATCATATGGGAGCAAACTATGGCATTTTGAGCACGGAACAGAAGAAAAATGCACCCTGCGTATTGACTATTCATTTTAAAATTGCTCTTTGAAGAGCAGTGATTTATTTAACAGTAAAACCTTTTTGACTCAGATGAAGTTGCCCGAACAAGTCAAAATGCATGTTTTCTCCTAAATTTGAGGAGAGTTCAAATCAACATCTGCATATATCATGGTTTCTGCAGCTGGACATGGGGTGTATTTTCATGCTTGTTATAGAAACGTTGTAATATCTTTCGAGATCTGAAGGAGGAGGAAAGGGCATCTGAATAAACAGATTTTACTACAGGCTTCATAGTACAGCGACAAAATAGTAAAGGAAGAGATAGATAATTCTTTCTAAGACTGGAATAATACTGGGCTTTGTAAACCTTAGCCATCCTTCTGTTAGCTGCGCTTCCTCTCACGATGCCAACGTTCTAAATCGTGGCTATAAACCGGCTGATTTTCCTGTTGCCTCTCCCGCCCCAGGGCGGCCGCGGCGCCGTTCTCGCCCCCCGGCCCCGCCGGTTCCTCGGGCGCTGCGGGACGGGCGGGGCCGGGCGGGGGGGCCGCGCTGCCGTTGCCATAGCAGCGCCCACCGCCGCCGCAGCATCCTCCGCAGCAACTTTCCCCCCGGCTTAAAAGCGAGCCGAGGCGGGCGCGGCGGCCGAGAGGGACGGGACGGGTGGGCGGGGGTCCGTCGCCGGCTGCGGAGCGGCGGCCGCTGCCTTGTCCTGCCCCCCGCGCCTGCGGAGCGCCCGCGCCCCGCCTGCGGCTCCCCTGGGGGCAGCGCGGAGCCATTTTGCCGAGCAGGTGGGCGGAGGGTCCCGGTCCCACTCGGCGCGGTGTCCCGTCTCCCGCTGACACCTTCTCCTCTCCGCTCCCGCTCTCACCGGCGGCCGACGCGCGCTCCTTCTGCTTGATCCCGTCCTCACGCAGGAATCGCCCAGCATGCCGATCGCCCACTTGCTGGAGCTATGGAAAGGGATAGAGGTGGAGCCCATGGAGACGGAGGTGAGCGGCAGCCGGGGAGTGCGGCCGCAGCGGTGCTGCCAGCCTCCCTTTCCCGCCGGGAGAACCAGCTCGATGGTGCCCCAAACCCCACGAAATGAGGTGTGATGAGCATCCCTCGTCCGCTCTGCTCGCTGCTGAGGGCGGGGAGGCAGCCGAGGCTCGGGAACCTGTTGCCTCACACGCTGAGCGGTTTGGAGCGGCGGCCGCGGAGCCCGGGCGGTGCGGGATGTCCCGTTCTGAGCCGTCCTGTCCTCCCGCCCGCCCGGCTCCGCGCTCGGGTCGGAACCGTGCCCCGGGGGACGGGGGTGGCTGGAAAGGAAAGAGCGTGCCCAAGAGATGGAAACCCGCAAAGCGGGCTGAGTCGGACTCAGGCTCACATTTAAAAGTGAAGTATGTGATCTGTAACTTGAGGCTCGAATAGGTCCGTGGACCTCACTTGGCTTCTGATTACCCATTTGCTCATTACATCTAAGCACAAGACTCTGCTTTCCGCATCGTACTGGAAACCCGATGCTTGTGATGATTAGCTGGCTGCTGTTTTGTGTGTGCTCACCATTTGTCTTGTAGTGTTTTCGTTATCTTCAAGCCAAGGTTATCTTTTGTCAAGAAGGGCATCATTCAAGTTCAAGAAGTGTTTGGACAGTGCTCTCAGCCACATGGTGTGATTCTTGGGGTTGCCATGCGCAGGAGTTGGACTCTGCGATCCTTGTGGATACCTTCCAGCTTGGGTTATTCTATGATTTTATAATTTTTTGTACTGTAATGGGACAAGGTATTCATTGTATACTTCAGTCCTGAGTATTTCTGGGACTGTTGAGTAGTGCAAAAAAACCCCAGAGTATTCCAGGTCAATTGTTTGCAGCACAGGATGCCCATTTGTAACAAATAGGTGGAAGAAATAGATGAGTGAAACTTGGGAGAGGGGTGTGTGTGTTTGTTTTATAACCCCCCATCCCCTTGTTTGATTGAAGTATTGTAACAGGGTTTTGGTGAGAGGGATGGGGGGAGTGTAACTGAGCCAGACGAGTTATGGAGAACACAAAACACTTGACTCGAAAGGGGTTGCTGAATGGCAGTAAAGGTTTCATGCAAGGTGTTAGCTTGTACGTGTAAACAATACAGCAGAAGCGATAACGTGATAGATCATACCAGTGCAGCTCATTCTAGAGTCCCTAGGTTAAAAACAAGCTGTGAGGGGCTTGCAGAGGTTTAAATAATGTAATTCAATTCTGAACACTGTCACTTGTTTCACTTTGTGGGATGCAAGGAATCTGAGTGCTAATAAACAGGTTATAGCTGGGAAAATATATCATTCCTGATTTTGTTTGAGAAGTCATCTGACACCTTGTTAAATCACTCTCACAATGAGAAGACTTGTGTAACCATGTTTGTGGTGAGGAGTTTTCTGCTGAACATCATAGAAATGGTGCTTCCCTCCCAAGTCTACCTTTCCATTGACTGCTATTCAAAGTGCATATACATGCCTGCTGTTTTTCCTTCCTCCTTCCCTTCTTCCTAAAATCAGTTTCTTTTGTGTGTGCCCGGTGTTTTTCCTTCTGGCCCAGGCAGAAAGCACTTCAGTCATTGCTTTTTCTGCTGTCAATTTCTGTGAGAATCTCCCCTGGATCATAGGGTAAATCCTGCACTAAAGCCCAGTGTACATTGCCTGGGAAAATGTCTTTGTATTGTCACATCTTTTGCTGGTAGAGGACTATGTATACCTCTCTTTCAGAAGAAATTATGTGGATCTCCTTGCCAAGTGTAACTGACCCATTGCAATGATAGTTCATCAGATGTGTGGGTTTGTAGGTTTTGGTGGTGCTTTTTTTCATTTGCTGCTTGAAAGAGTAGCACAGCTGAGCTACACTGTTCTATCACTTGCTGAGATTTCACTTACAAAAAGTTTAGAGGGTTAAAGAACTGCAGGCATAAACTCATGCAGTTTAGATGAGAACAACAGATAAAGCACCATTTATTGGCTCTCTTTAGTGCTGTCTCTAAGCACAATAAAGATATGCTATAACTTCAGACCATTTTAGATCATGATGTAGATAGAATTACTAAAGTAGTGTTTGCTCAAATCTAGTAAAAGCACATAGAAATTAATTTCATCTCTTGTGGGCTCTTGTCCATGAAGACATTTTCAAACAGCAGAAACACTTACTCTTTAATGAGCTGAATGTAGTTTAAACACTGGTGGTTGTACTGATTCAAGGGAGCTGTCGTGGTCTCTGAATCTGTGTGGGATAAAATGTTTTCATGATTGTCTGCAAGTTGTTCTTTTTCACGGAAGCTTTTCACAGATAGTAGACAAGGAGTAGACAGTAGACAGTTTAATTCTTTGATGCATATGGACCTCTTTCTTCTTCCCTTCCTTAATGCCAAAAAACCTTTTAAAACAGAGGCATTTATGAGTGCCTGTGCATGACTCAGGTGAATGACTTGCAGATGTTAAAGACAGCTTTTATAGCAAATCAATTGCTTGATAAGGAAGAGTGCATTGCGGGCATGTTCTATATTATGTTTGTGTAAAGGAAGATTAGAGTGAAATACTGCTGCTTTCACCTGTTGACTCAGGAGGTCATTAACTGTGCTTGACAAGTAAGCAAGAAAATTGGGATATTTACTGTTCTAGAATTTCTTTGAGAGCAGGCAAAGTTATTGATCCCACTCAAGCTGGATGGATAGGATAGTAAATCACAGCCTTGGGAATATTTTTCCTGAGAAAGAGTTTTGTGATCAAGCTCTATGTAATCTTTCTACCTATTTTCCAAAGGATTCATCGCTTAATGGATTTTAGGTGAGCACAACATTAAATGGAAGCTGACTGTTTAGAAAATTTGGTCCTATATATACACATATATTCTCTCTTCTCAGCAAGAAATGCTGTTCCATTTCTTTAGGTTTTTTTCAGTAATAATCTTTTGCTCTTTATCCATTCTATGACAAATTTGGCTTTAACTTGTCATCAGCAATTTAAATAGTTCTTTAATTGTACTTTCTTCTCTTAACATTTTATATATCTTGGAGAAAGCAGGTCCCCATAGATTCAAAGGTTAATTTACCTGTGCAAAGTATGAAGAATTGAACAAGCCTGCTATAGTGGTATAAATTGAGAGCAACTTTAACTGTCTAAAACTAAATTGACTTTATTTTGTGCTAGGTCTTGGCTTAGAATTGTCTGTCTTGGTAACATGTATTTACAGGATTTTTCTTCTTTTCTCTTCTCTGCTCACTAGAGTGTGGTGGAAGATGCTGCCCTGGATGAAGAACCTGTAAAAGAGGTAAATCAGCTTATCACACAAATGTTAACAAATTATAATATCACCTTCTATCTTCATGAACCAAAATGTCTCTGGTATATATTTTCTACATGCTTCTAGCTGTGAAGATGCAAAGCCAACCCATTTTTGTCTCTTATTACAAGGTCAAGTGAGGAATAAAAAGATGTGTTCAACTAGAGGTTAGGGAATTTTATTTTACAGATATTGTCTGTGCAGTTTTTCCAAGAAAGAGCATACAACTTCTTGAGCTATATAGTTTTCCTGCAGAGGAGATTTTGTAATGACCTTAAAAAGAGTAGCTGTCATATTAACAAGGTTTCTGTATTGTAAATTGTGCATAAGTTAATTCCTGGTACTATTAAGTTGAAGTCATTACCGCTTGTTCCCTTGGCTGGCTCTTCACCAGAGCAAGACTGAGCTAACCCTTTGCTTCAAGTTAATCTGTTTTTTTATATTATTGTAGCATTGTATCATTATGCTAATTACAAAAAAAAAAAACCAAACCAAAACTCCAAATCCAAACCTACAGGAAAAGGTAAGTCTTGCCTCAAAGTGTTTAAATGTTAAATGAGTGATGCGGAGATATAGAGCAGGTAAGCAAATCATCATTCACTATTATGATGAGTTGAGGGCAAAGCTTGACACTGGTCCCAGGTGTCAGTGCAAGGTGCTGCTGGTTTGTGTAGAGTGAACCAAGGTGTTCTTGATAGATCATCAGATCATTTGCTGATGTCAAAAAGCAAAGTAGACTGAATCCTTTCAGGACTGGTGGGAGGCTGCAAAGATGCTTGTCTAAGTTGCCACCTTTTGAAGATCAACTTCCTGGTGTCTCTTGCTCCTTGAAATATAAAACGTACCTTTGATGTCTGGTTTTCTGTGCAAGGATGTGTTTTTGTTAATTTTTACTGTGTTAAAGGCATAGTTTAACCCCATAATGACAGGGAGGAAGAAGAAATCTTAGCTTTGATCTCTGAAATGAGTGCAGCTTCCAAATGGATATTTTTTTCCCTTCCATTACTATTCCTCAAAAAGAGCAGTCAATTAATCTTTAAAAAGCTTGGGGAAGAAATTAAGCATGGGTAGCTTGGCTCATCACTTTCTTTGAGGATATGGCTGAAGATAAAATTACTGGGTTTGGGAGGACTTTTTTGTGAATATAGCCTTCATTTCCCAAATTAATTTAAACCTAGTTAATATACATTGGGGATGACTCTTATAGTTTTTAACTTTTAAATTTGGCAGAAAAAGATGTCATGTAATGAATGCTTCTGTAGAAACCTTAATCCTGTGTTCTCATTTTCCAATGTAAGCACTGTTGTGTGCAATTTAATATCTCTAGTAGTGTTTCTTTCTGTATATCTTCTCCTGCTTCAGCAGGGCAGTTGCAGTGCCTGTAAGAGAAGTGGCAGCATGTATTTGTCTGATTGAAAAGCCTGCTGCACTTGTGCTTTATAAAACACATACACATTGACCACTAACAAATTATCGACAGTGAAATACCACTGTCCAATGCAGAAGTACCCTCCCTTTCACTTAACTTTCTATGTGCCTTCATGACACAGTGCTATGGAAAAATACAATAAGAAAATCTGACTTTTTCTCCCTTACTCTGCTGCTGCCATGCTAGTTCAGCCCTTTGCTGGCCCAGTCTGTAAGCCTCTTCCCTTTCTATGAAGCTTGTGTCCTACTGTGGTGGTATTGTAAGAAAGAACAGTCTCTCTGCTCTGTCGCAGATCGACACTAACAATCAGGCATGGACGCAGGTTTTATTTACACGCTAAGGTTTCGGGTCAACGGGCAAAAGCCTGGCCCCTCGTTTATTTTCACACTTACATACATATGTACAGACAATCAACAATTGGATGAAGAGGTTAAGCCTCTCTAAATTGATAGGATATAAATTCAGTCTATCACCTTCCTCTGCCTCCGGAGAAGGAATGTAAAACAATTCTAAAAGTACAGCCTAGAAAAGATTCGTTACAAAAACATGGGCATTGTTTATCTTACAACTCATGAAAAAGTCTTTCACTGCTAACGCGAACAAGGCACGCAGTGAAAAACTAGAACAACACTGCTCTTCCAGGGACTGATAGCTGTACTGTGCCCAACCCCAAGGCAAGTTTTTTTTGAGACACTGAAGTGTGACTGAAGGAGTGATTTTAAATCATGTGATGCAGTGATTCATATCTGCTTAAAGGATGCTCTTGTAAGGCAGCATACCCTATCTGCCTGAGGGTATGCTGGCCTCCTGCTGTTCCTCCCATGCTGTGTATAATATGGACAGATGAGATGGTGGTAAAATGCATTGTAAAAGCTGCCCTTCTCATTTTTTTCTGAGATCTGATTTTCCTGTTGATGGATAAGTTCTTTAAATGGCTTGGGGGCATAAATTAATCGGGTTGTTGGATACAGCAAGTGTTCCTGAGACACATCTTGGCCCTAGAGCACTATGCCAGCTCTGCTCTAGAATTGTCACCCAGATTACTCAGAGTTGCTGTCATGAGGGCTCTTTCCTAGGAGGAGGACATCCCACAGACCCTGTTTGTCCTGCCACAAAAGCAAGCAGATTAGTGGATGGAAATTTCCTTAAGAGGTTTTATATTCCTGCAGCAGTTCTTGCTTAGGTTTGTGAGATGCAGTTTTTCCTTAAGAGGTTCTTTTTGACAAAATGGTAGAGGAGGATAAGTCTGACCACCTGTGTTGGTTAGAGGCCCTGACTTACTTTAGGATGATGTGTCTTGTGGTCTAGTCCAGGTCAAAGTGTTGACATTCTATCTAAACGTCCTTGAAGGTGCAGCTGGCAGCAAAATTCTGTGTCGCTTTTTTCTAAAATAATGCGTGTATGTGCAAAACAGCTTGCAGTACTTCGAAATCACAGCATTCAGAAGCTATCTTGTAACATTGCTTTGAGCTGTTTTACCCTTTCAAGGGAATTTGTATGCTCTAGTTCAAACATCGCATGGGGCTCTCGGGGGAAGTGCAGGAGGTAAGCAGAGGAAGTGCTGATACACAAGCAGAACTGCGTGGCAAAACTGAAAATGGCAGTACGTAGGCTTCCTGTTAACTCCTGTGCAGTTTCCAAAGACATGTAACTTCTACTGATACTTGGTGCTGATCACAATCCTCTGGGTATTGTGGATCAGTTTTTGATCCATCTCACTGTTCACTTACCTGCTTCAATCAGTCCTTCATCTGTTTGCCTGAGATGATATGGGAGACAGTGTCAAAAGCCTTACTTGAAGCCTGCACCTTCATTCTTCAAAATGGTGAAGGCTGTCAGGTTGTTTAAGCACAGTTTTCCTCTTCACAAATCTGTGGTGACTATGGCAAGTAATTTTCCTGCCATTCATATGCTTGTGAATTCTTTCCAGAGGGATTTGATTCGTCACCCTTCCAGGTATTGAGGTGAGGCTGACTGGTGAGGCAATTTGCTGGATCTTTCTGCTTGAAGAGAGGAACTACATCCTTTCTCACACCTCTCGAGAAGCTTTCCCAATTGTCATGAGTCTTCAGAGTACTGAGAGTGGCCACACAATGATATTGGCGAGTTTCCTCAGCGCTCATGGATATATCTCATCAAGTCCCACATTCTTTTTGCAGGGTATGTTGTGTTTGTTTAAATTCCCCCTAAATTGACCCTCCTCCTCCAAAGCCAAATCCTTCTTTCCCATCTTTTACAAGGGCTTGGGAGTCCTAAGGCTCAGAATTACTAGTCAAGACCAAGGCAAAGAAAGCACTGGGTACCTTGGCTTTCTTGTATCCTTTGTCACCACCTCTCCTTCCCCACTCGGTAGCAGGACCAAGGGTATTCGTTTTGCTGCTGCTAGAACTGTAGCAGTCCTTCTTGATACTCTCTCTGTCACCAGCTTCAATTGCACGTGGGCTTTGACTTTCCTGACACCATCACTTCATGCTTAATAATCTTCATGCTCCTCCTGGACACCTCTGTTTCCTCCATTTATATATAATTCTCTTTGCTGTCTGAGGTTTTTTCCTCCCTGTTCATTCATGCAGGCCTTTGGCTGCCTTTATATGATTTTTTTTTTTGTTGGTCAGGGTGGCCAAATCCTGAGCTAGGAGGAGGTGGTCCTTGAAGATTATTCAGCTGTCCTGGACTACTCTTTCTTCCAGGGTCATCTGCCATGGGATTCATCCATGCAGATGCCTGAAGAGGACAAAATCTGCTCTGATGAAGTCTACAATTGTGATCTTGACTTTTGCTTTGCTCTTTTGTCTCAGGATCTGGAGTTTCTTCTCATGATAACTGCAAGGAAAACTGCTCTTGAACTTTAGTCTTGACCAGTTCTTTCTTATTTTTAGGGATCAGGTCCAGCAGAACAACTTCCCTTAGCGGCTTGTAGATCACCTGTACCAAGAATTCATCGCTGCAGCAATCTCTTGCATTGCTTTTGACTTTCAGAAGATACCGGAGTGGATAAAGTGGAGTCTTTGAGGATTAGGCTCTGTACATATAAGGTTTCTTCCTGTTGTCTGAAGAAAGCCTCTGCTTCTTCCTGGACAGGTTGTCTGTAGTAGGTACCTGCCACAGAGCCGAGGCACATCTGTGCTACTGTAATGTTGAACCACCAGTGGCAGCCTCTCTTTTGAAGGGACTGGAATCATATTCAACTACAGAGACAATAGGGAATGTTTCTGGGCTGTTTGTTGTGATTTTCACTAGGATTGTCAAAACAGCTTAACCAGTGCACACAAACACTAGAGTTGCTGGTATATCTATTTCTCCCACAAAAAAACCCCAGCAGTGAACTTAAGGCAGGTCAGAACATTCTGGTTTGCCATTAAAAGAATTGCTTTTGTTGCAAAGTTGGAGAGGTGGTTGGTTTTTTCCTGTAATATCTAGTGAACTTTCCCTTGTGTCTCCCACTTCAGTTAATTAAAGGTCTCAATACACCTGGTATGGAGAGTTCAATCCATTATAAAACTAAATTTATGTTGAGAATGATTTTTTTTTTTTTTTAATAGAAATAATAAATGACTACATAGTGAGGGAAAATATCTACATCTCAGTGGCTGAGCTTGTAGGCCACAGGTTAGCATGCGTATTGAGGTCCTTCAAACAGAGTAACTTTACTTTTCTACTGCTTTGAGTTGTGTGTTTTAATTGTCAGGAATGATCACAGAACACAAGAAATTTCTTGGTATATATGTTTACCCATACACACACACAAAAGAAGTCTGTACCTTATTAAAAGACTTGGGCTGTAGGAGGTGCTTTTCCTTTCAGGGGAGAACAAATAGGAAGCTTATAATCAAATGAGTGGTATGGCACAAAGTGTTGAGAATTACAATTTTGTAATATGATGTAAAACTTTTGAGGAGGGAAGCCTGGTTCGGGTTGCTAGATGACAGCAACTTGTTTGAACATACTGGGTTTTATTCTTCCTCCAAAACGCCGAGCAACCAAACCCAACAATAACAAAACACTCAGAATTAAGGAGCCTTGTTTAAGAAAAAGGTTATAAGTAATTAATTTTTTTTTGTATCAAGTAATGCATTATAATCACAGTATGTAGGTAATTGTAAGTTCAGATATTGTGCTACACACTTTTCTAAAAGAAAGATTTATAGGCATCTGTCTGGGATGACTTTTTCCTGTCTATAGAAGTAGATGCTGAGTGAACTCAAATGCAGGCCCTTACTGGAAAATCATGACTTTGCGCAGATTCTTAAAAAATCACACTGGTGATATATTTAAGAAACAAATTATTTCTCATTTCCACAGTTCTTTGAGCATATAGTGTAGGCAGTGTAAGCTGTTCTACTTAATTTTTCATTTAAAAAAATTATCTCTACTATTTAGCTTTTATGAAGGAATTGGTAGGTAATAACTTTGTAAATTGATTTTTAGAAACTGTTTTAATTTCCAAAATACATTAATCAACAGCACCTATTGTCTAAAACGTTAAAAAAGAGTAAATAACTGCAATTTGTTTTGGAATGAAGTTGATCAGGCAACCAACAGAATATTGGTTTCTATTTAACTCCATGAAAAGTAGTGTATAAAAATGTGTGTCCTTGATAAAGATGAAAAGGTTTTTTTGTCGCCAAGTTTGTGTGGCTAAAATGTGAGAGGGGGACAGCTGGGGTCATGGAATGAATGAAATGTCTCTTTCTTCTCTTGCACCCCCAAGCCTGTGTTCAGAATCCCAGCAATGAAGGGGAAGCTGGCAGGACAACAGCTGTGCTACTCTTACTGAAATAGAATTTTTTTACTTCTGATTCTTTGTAAATTGATTTCTTGTTGTCACTGTCCTCATCAAGTGAATTAAGACAGGGAGATACCCATATAAAAGGAAAACATTTTTTTTACTTTTATTTTTTCTTTCCCATCCCCCTTGTACATTTCATACAGCAAATAGAGACATAGAAAACTTCAAATTTTAGGGGGTAAGCAGTGTGTAGAAAAAACCTACAAACTGAAAGACTTGTGATAGTTGAACTTAAACATATAAGTTTAACATCATATTTATACATGATATCCCCTTCATATTACCCTTCAGTTCTAGCTGTTTTTGTTGCATGGCCTCGTTACTTTTTTGAATTACTGCTTTCAGACAGTGTGCTTTTGTGGCTCAGATGCATTAGAGAGAAGATAACAGCACTTCAAAAAAACTTCTTCAAAAGTCTGTGACCCCTTTTCAGGGTTTTTCAACCCCTCTGGCTTTCTGCAGCCATTGCTAAATGCTGCGATTTGTGGTGAGTGGCAACCTGCATTGAAACTGTTCTCTCCATGGCCAAAGGGTGGCATATACTGTTTCTCAGAAATCTTAGTCTTTCAGAACAAAAATTGAACTATCTCCATAGCTCTTGAGACCCTAAATGAGAAGGTGATGGATTTTCAGCCGGTAGAGAAAGTTGCTGATAATTAGAGTTGGCAGCAGAGCTTCCCTTGAGATAATAGCTGATGCACCCTCCTATTGAAGTGTAACTTTCACATGTGTTGGCCCTGGTCTTCTTGAGCCTTTATTGAATCAGGGCCTTGGTGTGGTGGTGATTTCACCTCTGTTCCTGGTACTCCAGGAAGCACTGACACAGTGAGGTGCTGCTGCCTGCAGAGTTCAGGCATGATGCATGGGGGAGTGTGGGTTTTGTTAGCATGTTTTTGGTTGTGTGTTGGATTTTTTAAGTTTGCAGTGTTTAGCAATGGAACAAACAGCCAACCAACCAAATGTTTTTTCCTAAGTGGACACTAAAATGACCAACTCTGATGTAATCTTTTAGGCACTTGGATGCCCAACAAATATATTGTGTTTGGAAGCTTTTAAAATAAACTTTGCAGACTGCACCACAGTGGTCACAGCTGAGCAAATGTCATGCTGAACAGGGGAAAAAAAGTTCTGACAGTATTTGCAAGATGTAAAATGCTTCACGGAATTAGGCCCCTTGATTTTGAACAAGGGTTATTACTTAAGACAAGTGGAAATTCATCTGAGGAAAACCACTTCCTCACAAAAGTAATGTTGTACCATAATGGCAGTTGGTGCCTGAGAGTGTGCTGGCTGTGAGTGAATCGTGTCATCAGGAGAGAGGAGTCACTTGGCAGTCCCTGGAGTCAAGGATGAATTGTTTCTGTGATGAGTATGGTGCCTCCTAAAGAGCTGTGTTATTTAAAATGGAAACAAACTACAATTTACACACAGATGGTTACAACTCTGGGGTGAGAAAATCCATTTTTCTTCATTACCGTGAATTGGAAGTCAAATGTTTTACTTTTTTCCTGCTAGATTCCTCTAATTTTCTTGCTCACACTGTGGTTTGTTCTCTCCTTAGAACATACAGTTTTGTGTTGAAGTGAGAGTTCTTTGAGTCTTCTTCTCTCCTTTCCTGCTACTTCCAAGGGTTGTTTATAACTTTCACCAAAGGAAAAGTAATGTGACAAAGAAGCAAGAATGAGCACTGTTATTTTGGAAGAAAGTCTTCTTCTGGCTTTCTTCCAAAGATTTTATAGGAAAAATCAGAAGGTAGCTCTAAATAATAATAATAAAAAAATTTAAAAAACGTGTTCTCAAATGGGCATGGTTAGACACAGAAGAGTTATGTTGTTACTGAAGATGTCAAGTGTTAAGCTTCTGTTTCTAGGTAGGTATGTGATTC